>CM077348.1:21058116-21585616 GCA_039655645.1 Ammopiptanthus mongolicus | reverse complement strand
GCTTATCCTATTATGTCTCTCTTATCTTAACCACCAAACGGACCCTAGAGGTTTACAAGATTCGTGTTGTCTCGCTAACCCATCCGATATGTCTTCGGGTTATTCTTTGGGCCTTCTCAACCCGGTGTTTTCACATTTTTTTTTTATAATTAGGTATAAGTAATTAAGACTTCTGTACTTAAATCAATAATTTTTTGCATAACATGATAATATATGAGTTTAATTTTGATACATTGTATCGATGTTAAGTTTTTACACTATCCATCAATCACAAATCATCTTATACGTGACTTTAAAAGTACTTATGATAAGAGTCAAACATTTCTAATGACATGAATTTATGACTGGTTAGGAGCGTAAATTTTTTTACATTGACAGTATTTACCAATTAAAACCTAATATATTTGTACTTATATTATTTGTTTTGAAATATATCTTATAAAATATACTTTAGTTTTTTTTTTATAAGCAAAAAACATTTTATTAATAAAAGTACAAAGGTACTCTAACTCAAGTACAAGAAAGATACAAAAGAATATTAAAAAGAGTAGCATGCAAAAGTATCACTATGAGGAAAGTCATCTCAACTATGTTGATACCATAATCTTCATCAAGGATTTGCAGCATACCACAAAAAAAAGAAGACCAAAGAACTAGGACTGATAAACAAATTGTTACAGAAAAGCCAAAACTAGCTCATAATCTTCACAGAGATAAAAACCCATACTGAAAAGCATATGTTGCAGCACTCTGAGATCTCCCATAAAAACCACCTACGAAACACCTTCCAATCAAAGAGAATTGGAGCACCAAAACCCTGAAAATCAATCATTGTTCTGAAAATAGCTAAGAAGCAAGAACCCACATTCTTTTTACATCACTGTCAGCCAGTACCCGAGCCAAGAAGCATGTCATCATCTCAAGCAAAATAACAGCTATAAAAAAACCACTAACCCACCAAAAGCTAAGCAAAACATGATCCATATCCGTAAGAATACAAAGAAACTTTTCAAGGCAGACGCAACCCACAGCAAAAAACAAGCAGTACGTTCATAAAAACATGGTGAAAACAGTGGCATAGTTTTAGACCATGAGACATAGTTCATAATACAGTACAGGGGATTACTGCACCAATCAAAGAATTGAATGTCGGACCCTCCATAGCTTGCTAACATCCAAGACCAAGATCTTACCTTGATTAAGTCAAAAATGGCTAGAAAATCAAACTCAACATTTTTGAAAATTACGTTATTTCTCATAATCCAAATACTCCATATGAAAAATCATTGGCCATGCCTTCTTCACCACTTTAATTACCTCTAACCATCGTCCTGTGAAACAAAAAATGCTCAAAGAAAGAGGATGGAAGCACAACCGAAAAACCCAACCATCCACATACATGTGTCCAAATATTATAAGATAAAGGACATGCAAAAAAATAGATGGGATGCATCTTCCAAATGAGTACCACAAAAGACACAAAGAGTTCTCTCAATATCATGAATCACCCTCTTAGCAAGAAGATTAATTTTAGTTTAGTAGGCAACCTATCTAAAGCTAACTGCCAGGAGAAAGCCAAGATTTTATTAGGAGCGATACATTTCCATAGAATTTTAAACACCGGAGATGAAAGGTAACACGACCCACCTTGTGGCATCTTATATATCCAACAAAAGAGTATAAAGCTGATTTAACAGAGTATTCTTTAGATGGACACTCTGTTCATATATACCCATCTATCCTCCTCATTTTTTATTAGCGAGACAACTCTAATTATATTAATAAAATCTGCATATAACTCTTCCTCCCAAGCAAAAAAAAACTTCTTCTCCAACCTAACTCCCAAACCCAATCCTCTCCGGCCCAATTATCCATTTCAGCAACAGTGGCGTCTTGATTAACAGAAATAGACTTGGAAATATTTCTTCAAAACTATAATCGCATACCCACTCATCTTTCCCAAAATCCCCATTTCTAACCCTCTTTGCAAGAGCTCTGGAGAACCAACAAGAGAAAGCATGATAATCTGATTCCAAAGAACACAAACCCCTCCACCATCTAGAGGAATTACGGGCGTTCCACATATCAAGATTCCTCACCAAACAAAGATCACCATATCTAGCATTCAACAAGGGGACCCACGGTGCACTTTTGTCCCAAAGAAACCTCCATCTCCATTTTCCTAATGAACTTCAATTAAAAGCATTCAAATCTTTTACCCCTACGCCTCCCTTATCCATGGGCTTGCACACCTGTAATCAATTCACCCAAGCAATTTTCCTTTTATCCTCACTGCCACCCCACAAGAAAGATCTTTGTAGAGAAGTTAAAAGTTTTAAGACTTTTCTTAGGGCTCTAAGAAGGAAAAATAATATAAAGGCGGGCTAGACAAAATCAAGTTCAGCAGTGCAATTCTACCAGCTAAGGTGAAATACCTTCCTTTAATTTTAGTTTATACTTTTTTTAAATCTATGATTTTCCTATACATAATATTCAAGTTTATATATTACTATCAACAGATTGGATCAAGGCATTTCGTTTCCTATGCTGTTTGAATTTTTGTGGAAGGTGTTGTGTTAAAGTGGTGTAGGATTAAAGGATAAGCTAAATGGTTGCTGCAGTTTATTTGGTCTGTCCCTTGACTATGAGTGGCTGGTCTTTGCATAGATTGAATTTACCCTCTTGGTTCCTTGTGAGGGGAATGGTTAGTGTAAAAGTAATACTGGTTCTCTAGATGCAGTACTTCATTTACATATGGTCTATTCTTTTCTTCTTTTTTCTCTTTTTCTTGTTCTTGTATATATGTTGGAGCTTCTTTGTCAATATTGTTTTTGTTTATAAGAAAAATATATATTAATATCAACATAATATTGTATTGACCCGATTTGATCATGCACAATATTGGATCATGATTAGACTGGGTTTTGGATAAAGTTAAACACGTCTCAACACATTTTATCAACACCCCTATGGCCCTATTAAACATTGGCTTTTGCTTAAGGATACGTATGTGTTTGTAACAATGTTGGCATATGTAGTAACGAGATGGACCAAGAAAAAGCAGAGAGAGATGAACTTATGTAAGAAATCTATATTAGCGCTTTATCTGTACGTTGAAAAAAAAAATGCTTTATTTTAGGAAAAGGTGGTGTACAAGATTTCTAGCAAATTGTATGAAACTTTATCGTAGTATGTATATCAATAAAACTTGATTTTCTGCTGTACCATATATAATACCAAAAAATCTAATAATTACTAGAGAAGTAAATAGGGTAGCTGATGGGTTAGCAAATTATATTCGCACAGTCTTTCTTTTGATTTTCATAGCTTTCTCGCATTATTGTTATTAGTTTGTTTGGGTTTTGATCCCTCCTTTATTACCCAAAAAAAAAAAAAATCTAATAATTAATAAAAAGACACTACAAATATTCGAATACAAATGGATAAGATTTATATATATATATATTGTGTGATAAAAAATTATGAAATAAATTAATATTTTACATTCAAATAATGTTAGGGTAGTTCCACCAAAATGGAACACGAGCAACTACTCCACAAGACTTCTTGTCACCCACATGAGCTCCCATCAACCGATCACCGGAATCCTTCACTCTCGCCACCATTCCCTTTGTCGGTTCCGCCGTGGAAATCGAGCATAATTCCTCCGACACCACCACCCTCACCGCGAAATGAATAACCCCGTTTCTTCTTCCTTCCCAGTTCCTCAACCTATAACTCAACACCTGCAAGCAATTCTCAGGTACACCCTGATCACCCAGAAAATCAGAAAGCGCTATTCTGGCCACCCCAACAGGTCTAGCACCCTTTGATTTCTTGCATTGCACCTCGAACGTGATGGACCTGGCATGAACAGGCAGGTCCAGCAAGAACTTCTCGTTCCATGAAAGGAAACTCGAGTCACTACTGCCACTATCTTTGGCCGTTTTCGTGGTGCAGCAGTTGATGGATTCGGCTCGAACGACGACGTATGCGTCATCCGTCACATGAAGGTTTTCCCCTGATATAACTGTGATCTCTAGCGTGCGTGAATTTGCACCCATAGCAGCAAAAATAAAATAAAACGCACAAAGATATTTGTAATATTAATGGATGTTTGTGTCGACTATAAGTGTTTTTATTTCTTTGTTGTGAGTTGTGACTTGTGAGGGAGAAGAGGGATGAAGGGTGGTTTATATATAAAATGAGGTTTTGCCGTTTTGGAAGGGAACGCGAAAGAGAGAGGGAAAGAAAGAAAGAAATTGATGAGTTATTTCAGTGTTTTTTGTTTGTAAAATGTGCGTTGACTTTTGAAATTGAACTTTGACCTTGTATTTGCATCTCCGCGGGGAACAATTCGGGGAGACCATCGTATACACGTTGTTTGGAAAATAATTTAGATGTTTTGCGTGGACTGCGTGTTGCTTTTCGCCTTGAGGGACAAGTTTCTTATGCCGGTGTCTCCAGCTAGAAAATATAATTATTAATAATGGATCCTCACATTTTTTTTCTATTTTATCTTATCAGAGAAGAAAATAGATAAAATCATTTTTGCTTTTATTTGTGAATTCATTCAAATTTAGCTTTTTTTTTCCTCTCGTAATATGAAAAAAAATGAAAGGATATAAATTCATTAATTAAATGCTCATTGTGTAATTATTTAATACACATTAACAATTTTCCATGTTATTTATTATACCCAATTTTTTAGATATTGAAAAACAAAAGAAAATTAAGAGGGGATTAAAATTGACAATTCATGAAGAGTAATACTAATTGTTACCAACCGTTTTTACGGTAAACGAAACCAAAAAAAAAAAAAGTACATAAATAATTGCTTTTCGATCTTTCTTTCATAATAAAAATAAAAGAAAGAAAATCTAAAAAATAATTACATACATTCGTTGAGAACCACGAAAATGTATTCGTGATATATAACCCTGCTCATTCATAAAACATAGTCAAGTCCCATGTCTAAGAGCGGATCCAATTTGCGGGGTAGGGCAACCTCCTCAACTCCAGTTATTGAAAGTATTATATAGTAAATTATTTTGTTGGGTCCCATATAAATGCATAATTGTGCTTATTCATCAGCTATTTTGTGATTAATATTTAAACTATCACTTTATAGCCCTTTAGAAAATGTTTTATGCGTACAAAAATTTGTCAGGTCTCATCAATACATATTTTCAGAAATTAAACGTTTGCATTTTAAAAAGAGAGAGCAGATAATCAAAGGGCGGATCCACGTTATACTCTAGGGAAGATGTTCGATGTTCCTACTAATTAAGCTGGGAGGTGCCAGCCCCAGACTATTTTTTGTGCCCTTTAACTTTAAGTACTATCTATATTTTTTTTCCAGATTAATTACTAAAATCATTAGTGTGACTGCGCTTGTGCTCTATGTGCCAGATCGACTTTTCCTGCATGTAACGTAAGATCTCAAATTCCACCGGAAGCATTGTGATCAGGCGGAACACGAATAATTACTATTGGTAAAATTTAAAATATATAAATGAGGACGAATATATATAAGAGCTCACAGTGTAGAAGTTACTGCATATATACTTGCATAGTGCATACACATCTAGGCTATATGTGTTTGTTGAACATTTAGAATAAATATTTAGGTAATACGTACCTTATTTATATTTGTCAGTTTAAAATTTATTTTAACTTTATATATAATATAAAATAATATATCCAACTTTACTTACAAGTTTAAATATCTTGATTTAAACTTCTAAATAAAGTTAGATATACTATATGTTATGGAATATTAAATCCTATAATATAAAAAACGTTTTCCGGTTGTTTATAACTTTATATCTCATTCGGTCAAAAAAAAAATTTTTTTTTATATATCATTAACTACTAAGAATAACTTTCTTCTCTTATTTTTATATATATATATATATAGAGAGAGAGAGAGAGAGAGAGAGAGAGAGAGAGAGGTTCGAGAGTATCCCTACAATACTCATTTTTGTTTATATATTTTTATTTATAAAAAAAAAACTGCTAAGAGCAACTTTAAGGGTGTCTTAATTGGGTTGTTTAAACTAAACAATCGTTGCTTACTTTTTTTTTTCTTCTTCCATTTGAGTTGATCTAGCCGGCAAGGAGAGTTTATTAAAATTAAGCACCTTCTTTATATAAGGAAAGCAACGAATGAATAAAAAATGAATTTGTTGTCTTTGCAATCAATCAACTAACCGATCAAGAAAAATAGGAAAAGTACAAGACAAAAAAGGTAATGGAGCGGAGCAGCAAGCACCATACAACAATGAAGAAAAAAATCACTAAATCATACACACCGAAGAAAATTAATTAAAATAAATTTCCTATATTTTTTTAATGAATGAAGACTCAATTTGGTTCTTGAAAAATTTCGGGGACCCACTTTTACCTAAAAAAATAAATTAACCATTTAGTCTCTCAAATTTACAAATGCCGGACACTTTAGACCCTCAGTCCAGTTTCAACATCCGTTTACTTGCCTATGTATTCCATTAACTATCTTACCTAATTCATGGGTGATCCCTCGTAACCTATAACGAATTTTCTATGTAAAAAACGTGCATAATTTTAAAATCCAAATACCTTAAACTTATGCATTTTCTTTTCACTTTTCATTAATTTTTCATGGCAGAAGTTTGTCATAGGCCACACAGGATCACTAACGGTCTAAGTAGGATGGTTAATAGGATACGTAGGCAAGTAAATGAAAGTCGAAACTAAATCTAGGGACTATTGTGTTCCGCATTTGTAAATTTGAGGGATTAAATGATTATTTTTTTTAAGGGACTAAAAGTGGATCCCCGAAATTTTTTAGGGATCAATTTGGCCTTTCACTCTTTTTTAATATTTAATATTCTTTTATGTATTAGTTAAAATAAATGAATTAATATTTTAAGTTGAAAAAAATTAAGTACTAATAAAAAGTATAAAAATGTGGGTTGCTTAAATGTGCATCATTAGAATAAAATGTAGGTGAGTTGTTTAAATGTGATGTATCACGGTGGAAGCCACTCAACCGGGCATATAAGCAACCCAAAATTGGTTACTGAAATGTAGATGCTCTAAGGAACTTATAGTTTTACTAGGAGAAAAAGAAAATAGTTAAGGTACATAATTAATCTTAAAATCCATCTATATAGTTCCCATCTTTTAATTCTGAATGAAGCAAACATTCTTCACTTGTGTACATACTAGGCCAGGAAAAATAAAAAGTAAGAAGACGATCCCCGTATGTAGAAAGAAAGAAAATCAAATTTTGCTAGTCCACAAAACTGGAATGCCAATGACAACATCATTTGAATTCTTCTTGTTCATCACCTGAAACCCCATAACCTGATGCTCAGATCCACAAGAACTCACCGCCATTATTCCCTTTGCAGGTTTAATTTCTGAACACGACGTCGCCACCCTCACTGAGAAATGAATAACCCCATTTCTCCGGCCATCCCAATCCCTCAACCCATAACTAAACATTTGAAGGCAATTTTCTGGCACAGCACTGCCACCTAGAAAATCAGAAATCGCTATCCTTGCCACCCCAATAGGGCGAACTCCTTTGTACTTCTTACATTGCACCTCAAAAGTAACTGACCTTGCATGCATGGGAATGTCTAACAAGAATTTCTCGTTCCATGCAAGCAAATTACCACCATCTCCTACTTTCGCCATTTTAGTGGTGTAGCAGTCGATAGACTCTGGCCGAACCACAACGTACACGTTCTCCGCCACTGGATTTCGATCAAGGCATATGTTTTCACCAGATATAACGGTGATCTCTAGGGTGCGTGCACGTGGTTTTGCATCCATATCTAATTATATATATATGTACGTGGATATGCACAACTGAACTATGTAATATAGTAGTTTATGGACTATGGATAAAAGTGTGTTGAGGAGTGTATGATTTTGTGTTTTGTGAGGGAAAGATTGTTTGAGATGAAAGGATAGGAAGAGGGTGGGGGGTTTAAGTAATGTAGATTGGATAAGAAAAGAAGAAACAAATACGTTGTTTCTTATACTCGGTGTGTACGTAGTAAATTTGCCAAGGACTGAAAAGAGTATGAGACGTGGGTTGACCTTGACTGTGACTTTTAATTAAGTTGTAAGCGGACTGACGTGGAAGCCTCTTGGAAATTTTGTTTACGTTTGGCGTAAAGTAAGCGTTATTCACGATTAGACGATCGAACAGTATTGGTCTGCGAAGTAGACTTCTTCAACTGGCTAATGCGGAAATCGGAATGTTGTACGTAATTTATATTTTTTGATAATTTATTTTTATAATCTACTTTAAAAAATCCGCCAATTAATTGTATTAATTATTTTTATATTGCCTCAATTTAATATATTCTACAATCAAATTAATTTCTTATTTCCTATTTTTGTTGCTTGAACCAGTGATCCAAAATCCTGCAAAAAAAAAAATGAGATTTTTCAATTTTTTGGTAAAATACCTCAAAGTCCAATCATGAAAAGTAGGGGTAATCGAGTCGGTTTGGATCATATTTGGGGTATTTTTGTATGGATTAGATTTAATTTGATCAGATTAGATCGGATTTTGAAGTTTTTTTTCCTGTAAAACTGAAACAAACCAAGTCGGGTTGGTTCGGATCGTATCATCGGAGTACCCAATTTTAAATTTATTTTGATTTTGATTTTGAAAAAAATAAAAAAATCAAAATAAAAACAGAAACAATATAAAAACTATTATTATACTTCTTGAAAAAATAACACTTATAGCATCACAAAATCTTCTCTGTAAAAAAGGAGTAAAGTATCCATAACACAAATTAACAAATTAACACATTAGAATAACATCCAATGTTTTAAGTACAAACTACAAAAATCTCAACCCAACACATAACATCCAACTAACTTAAAAACTCCACCCAATATCCAGAATTCAAAATCCAAACTGGAAAAACCTGAAACCACATTGAGAATAACTCTTGGTTTTCAACTATAGTAACGAATCTGAAGTTCGCTGGTGTACGATGTGGAGTAATCTCCTTCAGCTTTGATTCTAGGATGTGGATGTTGTGTTGATGGGTTATGATTTCTTTTCTTGGAGCTTCGACTTTTTTTTTTTTTTTTACCATTGTTGAATCTGGTTTGGGAGCTGATGGGGAAGAAGGTCGATGGTTGCGAGTCGATGGGGAAGAAGATCGTCATAATGGAGGTTCGATTCTTGGGGCCTTCAACCAGGGTGGAGAAGGGTGAGGGTGAGGGGCGACAACAATGGTCAGGGTGGCAACGGTGGTGATGGTGGTGGATCTTCATCGGTAGATGCGACAAGTCTTGACTCGCTGAGGGTGAGGAAGAGGTTCTCCGCACCTTGTGTGCAAATACAAAGACTTTGACAAGCAAAATGGGACAAGGATTCAACAAAAAGGCACTTGGAAAGATGAACTCTTCAGATTGATCAATTTTTAAGATGCAAGAGTGCACCACTTTGACACTATATGTGCCATAGAATAAACTTGAAAAGATTAAAGCATATGAATATATGATCTTATACAACACCAAGATCTAACCTTAATCAGATCTGCTAAGTCAACAATATTCAAGTCTCCTAATTCCCTAATGGTTATCTCATTTTGATCTATGTGCCCAAATGGAGGTGGAGATCTTCTATTCCAATTTCCTGTTACCCTCTCTGTCCCCTACCAATAATAATTTGACACTTAAGAAAACAAAACCACAACTCATTAATATTTATGCTCATTCCCAACATTTGATTGGTGGGGGACACCGAGACACCATTTTTGGGACAACAGATTTCTATCCCCCAAATGGATAAACAATTGTAAAACATATCAAAAACCATATCTCCTTGGATCTTTCGCACAAGTAGTAACCTGAATATTGAAGAAAATGCACCTTTCCATCCTCATCTAGCACACCAACCAAACCGAACCAAACCAAACACAGCATTGCATCCAGACATCGTGGGAAAATCTGCATGAGAAAAACAAGTGGCCGATAAATTCATCCATATTCTTATATAGCACACACATCATATCCACATCCACCCCAAGGATCCCTCTTCTCCTGAGATTTGTTCTTGTCAAAATACCATTTAAAATAATCCCCCATGCTAGCTTGTCACCTTTAAATGGGTGAGCTTAGTCCAAAAGTTCTTGAAGAAGATTGAAAGTGCTCTTCCAACTGAAATAAATTGGTTGAAAGATAACTTTCCACACCAGTTCTAGCTCATAACCGATGTGAAAAGTGCTCTTTCAACAATTTTTTTTAAAAAACACTTTCCACATCGGTTCTAGCATATAACCGATGTTGAAAGTGAACTTTCCACATCTGTTATGTGCCAGAACCAATGTTGAAAGTGCATTTTTTAAAAAAAATCTATTTTACACCAGTTACAGTCTTTAGCCCTATTTCATATAACCAGAATCTGAATAACATAATCTAAATCACTATAAAAAGTCAGCCAAATTGCTATATTGATTAAGCAAAAGTCTTCTGTTGATTTAACAAACTTAAATACATATTGATGTCCGTAAAATAATGATATGTGCAAGTGTACACAACCGTAACAAGTAATAAAGAGTGAGTAAAGATCGTTCCCACGAGGATTTAAATGTTTGAATACAAATTCTAGTTTGACTTTTTCTCTTTAGCTTAATAAAATAAAGATTGATTGAAAACATGTAAGTAAATGGAGTGATTTGATATCAGAACAGTAAGTAATAAATGCAAGGAAGTAATAAAAGCAACAGTTGGATGGTCTAAAACAGTGATAAAAACAGTTAGGATTCTAATCCTTTACAATCTTAACTTCAGGGTAATTTATGCTTCAGGATGCTACAACATTTAGTCCAGGAATTACGATTTGCTTTCCAGCAGTAGAACTGAGTTCATTAAAAGCTTCTTATTCCTAAGTTCAAATTAATTTCTCTTAGCTATCAATTAAGTACGTCCAGCTACTTAAAGACTTGAAGGCTATTCCTAGCTCATTCAATGCAATTAATTTTCCAATTAATTGTTCTATCTTTATCTTCTAGTCAAGTCCACTAACTTGGTTTTTCCAAACTTAGTTAGCTAATAAATCAGATCAGTTGATCAGGCTAACCTGAGATTAAACATTAAATCAGAAAAGAAGGAAATGAATAACATCCATAACATTGAATCACCCTTCAGTATAATTACAAATTCATAGAATCCTAACTAAAGGAAATTAGCTCATTATGAGCTTAAAGACAAAACAAGCTAAAGAACGGGAAAAAGAAAGGCATAAAGCGTAAAAATAAAATTACATAGGAGACAATGGAGCTGACGGCTACTACAATAGTACAGAGCTCACCCTTCCAAGCTAGGAGAAATTTTCTATTTCTACTCTCTCCTAGAAAATAGGGTTACATTCTCTCTCATGCCTCACTTCCTTTTTGGGCTTTTACAAAAATTCAAAATACTAAAATATTCCTTGGCCCAATTCCCAAGTACGCACAGTTGAGGTCTGCATTTCTCTTTCCTCGTTTGGGACAGCGCTGCAGGGTCTTTGTCCTGTAATGAAGGTGTGCTGAGCTGACAATTCTTTAGTCTTGTAGTGATTTTGGTCTCAGAAGTTGCAGTATTCCATAGCATTTCCAGAGCAGCTCTTTTCAACTCACATATCTGATTTCCTGCTTAACACTTCAACATCTTCTTAGTTATCAAATTACAAAATTAATAACTTTTTCAGCATTTGAACAATTCTTCAACTATGATTTCATCCAATAAAAACTCAACTTAAATACTCAAAATTACTTAAAACAAGAACACTGATTTAGTTAAAAAAGGATAGCAATAACTCTTATTTCTAAGAGTTATCACATATAATGTCACAAATTTAAACTAATTAAATACATATATATGACAACATAGATAACAAAGAAACAACAAAGATAACAAGGAAACCATATGTCTTCCATAAAAAAAAATGTCACAAATTAATTAAATTTCAGTCATCTCAAGAAAGAAGGTTGCCCAACGTTTCTTGATGTCCTTAATGTCCTCTTCAGAGACTGGTTCCGGACTGTCGAAAATCTGCACGTTCAATTAACATAAGATAAATTAAACATTATAGCTAATCAACTAAAACTAAACATAATTAATCTATAACTATTTACAAATTCTATTAGTTACCTCCTTCCAGCCATCTGTAATAGCCGCAGACAATTAATACAAAGACAATAAAACCTTCCATTACTATCAGGAACATTTCTTTTAGCAAATTCTAAAAACTCTTTCACTCCATTCTCATACTCATGACTGGTGCATCTAGCATCGACCCAACTACAATCCATAACTACAACAACAACTTCACTTAGTCCAAGATCTTCAACTCCTTTTTATCACAGGGTATGACCCTATCCCATTCGAGAATAAACTTTTTCAACACTCAGTTAACAGTTAGTCCTTAACTCTCATGCCCATACCTAATGATATTTCGGCAACATTCCTCATCGGTATTCGACGTACACGACTTGAACGCGGTGACATCCATCGCGATAAAGTATGCATCCGAAGAATGAAAGGAAATGCATCGGACCGAACTTTCATCAAGTACAACATATGAGATTAAGGAATAACTATTAACCAAATGAAGAAAAAAGTTTTTCCCCAAACTATCCAACTTGGATAATTCAAGATTCAATATAATGAGTGGTAAATTGATAAAGTACATATGTGCTCATTAATATTGAATCTCAAACAGGAAACTAAGGCTTTGCTAATTTATTAACACTAAAAGATAATCCAACAGTCCAATCCCTAAGTTCAAGCAGCAAACAAAACATTGGAATAAAATAGCTTACTTGTGCTCGGAGTGGGGAGATGGGGAGTGATGAGTGAGAGGCAGCTCGAGAGAAGAGATAGGTTGAGGCTTGCTTCACCCTAAAACAGAATCACAAAGCAAAGAGAGGAATTGAGAGAACTGTGAGAGGGTTTTTTAACCCAACATTTAAAAACCATTCATACAAAAAACCTAAAATCCAAGTTCATTGAACAAACAACAAATGCAATGAAACCCTATATCTTTGTGCATAGTTGCATTTATATACTCATGATGACACACTTGGACACACAAGTTTTAGTAAAGCCCTATTACAACCTGGCTACTAAATGAGATGTGGCCTCTAGATACCCATAAAACCAATCACCAATTACCAAACGCATAAACCCAAATGCATTAACCCACATTAGGCATGTCCAAGATATTTTACCATCCAACTAAGAAGTAGGAAACCAGCATCATTGAGAACTGGTTTAATCATATAAATTTTTTTCAGCTATCAACAAGCAACATCACATAGTAGCCGTTGTTATTAAATTAAATCTCCTCTCATCTATGTGTCTCACTAAATATTATCCAGTGCACACACACATATGAACCAATTATTCTCAACACTAATTATATTGTTTAATCAAAGCAATCTAATTCCCCAATATTGTGTCAAGTTTTATGCCCTTTCAAAGCTTAGAGTTCACAAGCAAGATGAAGGAGACATTGCATAAGAGTAAGCTACTAACAATAAAAAAAACACATTGCATAAAGTGAGCTCACCGGTGGTAATGGTGAAGGAGACGAGACAGAGAAGTGTGTTCGATAGAACGAGATGGGATGAGGCTTGCTTCACCCTAAATTAGAATCACAAAGCAAAGAGTCAAAATTTTAGAATCAGAAATCCCAAAAGAGTCAAAACAAAAATAAAATAAAAAAGAATAGGGCTCACAAATTGCAGAAACGAATGCTAGGGTTCACAAACCTGGAAGACAAAGGTTGTGCAGAGGGAACGGAGTGGAGGAGACGTCAATGGAAGACGCGAGACCCAGAAAGGCTCGCGGTGGTCAGAGTGAGGAAAGCAAATTGGACACTGCCATGGAACACAACATTAAGATTAGGGTTTTGGAGGGAAAGAAGAGGGAGCAGAGGTTTCCTTTTACGTTGGTTCCGCTGGTCGGGCGAGAGAGACGATGTTGTTTCAGCAAAAGTCTTCAGTGTACTGTAGAAACGCGAGACTTAAGACTTGGGTTGAATGTTAACATTATAATTTCTAATGACATTTAACATCGGTTGAAAAAGCAACTGATGTAAAATGTCAATTTTTACATGGGTTGTAAAGCAACCGATGTTAAAAGTGAGTTCTTACATTTACCTAATTACAAGTATGTCGCCGTCTCATTTTTTCCATCGGTTAAAAAGCAACCGATGTCGAATCCTATCGTAGAATCCATATTCTACACTAGTGAATAGATGTTGTTCCAACGCAAAGAATACTCTCCTCCATCTCAATCTCCACTCCCACGTGTCATCTCCATTCACCCACTTCGCACATCCTTGCATCTTTTTTTTTTTTTTTCTTTTGATGTTGCAAATAATCTACTAAAAGATACGCTTAGAGGGTGTTTGGGTAAGATTTTCAGTTGTTTTTCATAATAAAAGTTGTTTTTTCGTAGAAGCTGCTATATTTGAATAAACTGATTAAATTTCAAAACAGATGTTTTTATGAGAAAAAAGTTGGTTTTAGAGAAGCTAGAAGTTTGAAGCTTATTTAAAAAGCTGTTAGATTAATTTGAAATTAATATCATTCTTCCTATTTCACCCCTACAAAACTAACTATTAAACGTTTATTATTAAATTATATAAATAATTTCATACCCTTTTTCAGTAATTTACTACATATAATTGATTTTTTTAAACGACTCAAATGAAATAGATTATCTTATAATTGTTTTTCAGCAAACACATCCAAACATAAAACTGATTCTATTATAATCGATTATAATAATAATTGATTATTGCAATAATCAAATTTTCGCAACTGATCCAAACACATACGTAGAGCGTGTTTGGGAAAGCTAGAAAAAATAGATTATGTTGGTAATCAATTATTGTGATAATCGATTATAATCATAATCTATTTTTGTTTGGCTATATTTGCTTAAAAGTGATTTTAAGATAATCTATTTCGTTTGGGTGGGGCAAAAAAATCACTTTTATATAGTAAATTATGAAAAAGGGTATGAAATTATTTGTATAATTTAATATATTTTTTTGAAATTAGTTTTTTAGGGGTAAATAGGGAAGAGAGTTTTGAGAATGAAAAATAAACAAATCACAATAATCTTAAGATAAAACAAATTAGATAACATAAAATAACTTTTTTTTTTATAAATTTAAGCAAAGTATCAAACAAATTATTTTAAAAACAGCTTTTGGGGATAAAATAGCCTAAATATAAAATTTATGTCATCCCAAACATGCTCTTAATTTTACCTCTCCTAACAGATCAAAAAATTTTTTTACCTCTCCTAAGCAAACAATCATGCCACAACAGAACATCCCTCCCCTCATCTAAAATAAAATAAAATTATTTGAATACTTAATTAGCTAGAATATCATACTCAATTGATAATATATCTATTTCAGCTCTATATATATCATACAACGGCATCTCATGAGGTGTCAATTTTGAATTAAAAACATTATCGTAAAATATATACGCCGGTAATTAACAAGTATAACAATAAACAATTTTTTTTTTGTCAAAAAAAGCAATAAAGATTTTTCTCTGTCATTCATTGAATTGATCATGTTCTTTCTTTTGCAAATAGAAAACCTGTTTTTAACTGGGAAATCGAAAAGCTATTGTTTTTGGAATATATGTCCGATATATACAGCAAATTCTTTTGCACGAAATTGAAAAAAGAAATCCACCATAAAAAATAAAAATAAAAACATATATTCAAACACTGCTGGTACAGTTGTTCCCCCAAACGGGAATGCCAGTGACAACTCCATCGGAACTCATTGCATCCATATTCTGCAACCCAGAAGAACCGACCATGTTCTCGGTCGCCGCCGCTCCCATTACCGGCGGCGCCACCACCCTGACAGAAAAATTAATAATCCCGTTTCGCAAGCCATCCCAATCCCTCAACCTATAACTCAAGAACTGCAAGCAGTGATCGGGAACCACCCCTCCCAAGAAATCAGAAACCGCTATTCTCGCTACACCAACGTCTTTAACTCCCATTGATGTCTTACACTTCACCTCGAATGTAATGGACCTTGCATGCATGTCCATGTCCACCATGAACTTCTCGTTCCATGAATGGAAGCCACCGTCACCGTCACCGTCACCGTCACCTTTCATTGCCGTCGTGTGGCTGGTTATGGACTCAGCACGAACGACGACGTATACGTTCTTCGTTGCCGGCTTTCCGTTTACGCGGAGGTCCTCCGCTGATAAAACTGTGACCTCTAGAGTTCTTGATTTGGTTGGCTGCTGCTTCATGTCAAAATGCTTAAACCAAAATTATTTCCAAGTTGAAATTCAGGTTTGAGATTTTGGGAGTAAGTATAGTTGGGTTTGTATATATAATATTCCAAAAGATTTAGTAATACTTTTTTTGAAAACATCTGTCAAAATCATGGTGGTAGGAACGCCATAGGTATTAACAAGGAGGAAACCTTTTTTGCCACTACCACTTGCCTTGCCACTAAAAATTCTCCAAATTTAAATAATATTTATATATTACTTGACACATGTTATTTATCTATTTAGTATAAGAGTCTGTTGACAAATGTCTAAAAGCTAGCATTGGTTAAATAAATATAAATAGATATTATTAAAAAAAAATATAAATATTTAATATTTTTAAAATATAGAAAACATTAATGCTTTGTATTTTTTTTTTTTGGTATAAAGGAGGGAAAAACCCAAATTAAACAAGGACACTACACAAGAAAAGGAAGCCTCTACCAAATCAAACAAAAGAAATACTTGTAATATGAATAAGTAATAAATAAATAAATAATTAATTAATGATTTCTTAAAGATATGCGTTAATAAAATTTAAAAAATAAAAATTATTAAAATAAAAAATAAATATCATAGTTATATTATGAGGATTTCTTAGCATGTGGTTGATCCGAGTGATAAGAGATTCGGGGGTCATCAGCAAATGGTCAGGTGTTCGAATTCTAACTCTTCTGTGGAGAAAATTTGGTTGGGAGGAAAGAACTCACCATATGTGTCCAACATATTTTCTGAAAGAGATTAATCATTGTTAATAGTGATAGATACTTCATTTTTTAGGGATCAAAATCCCATAATTAAAAAAATTGAGGTACAAAAAATATAATTAAGTCTAATATGTTTTTAAACAAATAAACAATTGAGCATAAAAAAATAATTTTTTGAAGAATTAGACTATATATTCTTGTTTTTGTAGAAATGTTGTATCTTCTTTCACCAATAGTTCAAGGCACACACCAATCAACTGTAATTTAAGTACTACCAAAAAAAGATTACTCTACCAAAAAAAAACGGTAATTTAAGTACTTTTTTTTTATAACACGGTAATTTAAGTACTTGTAGTAACGTTTCAGAATACTTTATATTTTGATAAAAAAAATATAATTTTTAAAAGAAGTTTTCTATCGTCGACCCTGCCTGTTGATTTTGATGACAACACCCAACAGGCCTCGCACATAGTATATTTTGATAAAAAATATAATTTTATTTTTGAATAGTAAATAATTGTTTTTTCGTTTGGTGGAACACGGGAAATACGTTAGGACGGTGAGTTCTATTTGAGTGTCGCATGAGCGTATGCTTCAATTTTGGCTTGTGGTCAATCGTGATTGAGGAGACAATTTTTCCACGACACGGCGCCGCGCCCGCAATTAAAGCGGTCCTTGAAATTTATAAGACTCTTTTTTAGTGTTTGAAAAAATATATTAATAATTTAACCTTTTAAATTTATATAGGACATTTTAATTTTTCATTCTATTCCAACTTTTGTTTATTTATCTATGTGTCTTATTAATCATCCTATCTGATTTATAAATGGTTTTGTGTGGCTTGTGCGAATTTTCTCAGTGAATAACAAAAAAAAGTGAAAAATATACACAATTTTAAAACCCACATACCTAAAATATATGTAATTTTTTTTCACTTTTCATTTTTTCAGGGGGAAATTCATCATAAGGTACATAAGATCACTAACGAACCAAGTAAAATGATTAATAGGACACGTAGGTAAGTAAATGGACGTCAGAACTAAATCTAGGGAATAATATGTCCCGTGACATACTAAATGGTTAATTTATTTTTTTCAGGGACTAAAAGTGGATTCCCATAATTTTTCAAGGACCGATTTAGATCTTCACTCTTAAATTTAAAAAAGAGATGCTAACTAATGCTTTAACTACATTATTTAAGGAATTAAAAAAGTAAATTTTATGAGAAATTATTCTACTTTACACTACAACCTTGTCAGTTGTTGATTACTTAATCAATACCTTAAGAGTAGTGATTAGCAAGACCCAAATTAAAATATATGTATATAAAAATAAAAGATGAACCCATCTACAATAAGCAAAAGTGTAAATTGAGAATATAAGAGTGCATACGCATAACTTTGTTAATGACATTTGTTTGTGTTTTATCATAATTTTTTCAATAAAGAAAATTTTGTTTTATATTTTCAATTTTTTTTTCAAAGGTATCCCACATGCAATTGCGAACATTACCATTAACATGATTATCCAAAAAAAATATATGAAATCGGATAACGTGAAATATATCCCGATCCGATTTAAAAATATACAAATCTATTTTTACAATCCAAAGTAATCACAATTAACATTAAATCAAGATGAATTAATTAATTAATTAATGAGTAATGTTAAGTTGACAACCAAATTTGGGACACCTACGGTGATACCGTAGGTGTAAATGGCAAAATAGTAATAAAACAACTTAACAATCATCACTCCCAAGACACGTAATTGCTTTCCCACTTATTTATTGTTTTCTTCTCTCTCATCATGTATTTCATCACTCCCAAGATACTCACCTAATATTTCTTTCATCTCAACACTCGTCTAAGCTGATCTTCACCCGTCTGATGACTATCAGTGAAGAAATGCTCACCCGTCTGGTTCACCCGTCTGATGAAGATGTATGACCCGTCTGACCGAAAAAGCTCATCCATCTACTCTCAGTTTCCCCCGTCTGAAGCTGAAGATCTTCACCCGTCTGATGACTATCGGTGAAAAAATGCTCACTCGTCTGGTTCACCTGTCTAATGACTCTTAGACGGGTGAACATTTCTTCACTGATAGTCATCAGACGGGTGAAGATCTTCAGCTTCAGACGGGTGACATTGAGAGTCATCAGACGGGTGATTATTTAAAAGGTTATTCACTAAGAGTTATCAGACGGGTGGATATTTACTCACTGAGAGTCATCAAACGGGTGATTCAGACGGGTGAACATTTTTCACTCAGAGTCATCAGACGGGTGAAGATCTTCAGCTTCAGACGGATGAAACTGAGAGTAGACGGGTGAGCTTTCTCAGTCAGACGGTTCATATATCTTCATCAGACAAGTGAAGATCAACTTAGTCGAGTGTTAAGATGAGAGAAATATTAGGTGAGTGTCTTGGGAGTGATAAAATACATAATGAGAGAGAAAAAAATAATAAATAAATGTGAAAACAATTATATATCTTATAAATAATAATTATTAAATTATTTTATTATTATTTTATCATTTACACCAATTATTTACAATGTCCCAAATTTGATTATCTAACGTAACATTTCTGTTAATTAATAGGACTGGACGAGTTCTGTACATCACTAGATAATTCTTCCCAGGTCAATGAGTTTAACAATAATAATAACTATTTTGGCTGACAAGGCAACACGTAATACAAACACGTCTAAGACATTTTCATTGGATGAATCTATCCGGAACAACAGATTCCATACGTTTACACGGTTGTATATTCGTCAATATGGGTCAGCTTTGAACATACTCAGATTCCTGGGGGTCAGTTCCTACTAAATAATTAACAGCACTATTTTACTATATGTTATAAGACAAAAATTAAATATATTTCTATAAAATTGGTAAATTTGAACATAAATTGTGATGAATCTCATTTGTATTTTTCTCTCCTAACATAACTCTCTTATTATTTCATAAAAAAAAAAAAACATAACTCTCGTATTAATGAACAAAATGATATGATTAAAATTAATTTTACCAAAACATGACTCTAAATACCCTCATATGTGTTACTCTTTTAAAAGGGTATATATAGTAACAACCCTTTGGATATTTTTTGAGCTTTTGAGTTGGACATGACTCATTGAGCTTACCATGAATCAAATCTAAAATGTGCTAATTGCGTGTTCCATGTGATCAGTTGCTAAATATTTCAGCCATTAGAATGGTGAAACATAAAAACATATGGAATGTATTTAGGAAAGTTGAAAAAAATAGATTATGATGATAATTAATTATATGTATAATCGATTATCACAATAATCGATTATAATCAGAATCTGTTTTTGTTTGGATATGTTTGTTAAAAAACGATTTTAAGATAATTTATTTCGTTTGGATAATGAAAAAAAAATCACTTTTATATAGTAAATTATGAAAAAGGATATGAAGTTATTTATATAATTTAATAATATTTGTTTGGAAGTTAGTTTTGTGGGGGTAAATATGAAAAAAAATTTTGAGAATAAAAAATAATCAAATCACAATAATCTAAAACTAAAATAAATTATATGACATAAAACAATTTTTTTTTCTCCAAAAAAAACTTTTTTTATAAATTTAAACTACTTATTAAATATGATAAATTATATATGAATCAACTTTTTAATCAAAAAAAAATATTAAAATAACAAAAATCAATCTTTTCAAAACATGTTCATATACTTGATTATTTCCCACTTTCCCCAATTCTGCATTTATCTTTTGGACTATTGTGGCGGCACTTTTTGTGGGTCCAATAACACTTACACTTTATTATGCATATCAATAACCGTGGTCGAAGACCACGCAATTTCAACCCTATTTGCTAATCTGCTAAGGATCTTAAAAATAGGTGTTTTAAGTATATTGATTAAAAAATTAATAAAAATATCATATTAAAAAATTAAGTATAATATTTTTTTAATATATTAAATATATTATTTTTTCATACATAGTTTCCTATATTCCTTAACTAACATTTTCCTTTAAGTAATACTTAACAAAACTGTTAGACAAAGAGGAACCGATCTTGTGGCTCATTTTTGCTCTTCCAATCTAAATTCAAAGATCCTATAAAGAACATTTTACATTTTGCACTTGCAGTTGGAAGAGGCACGCTGCCTTTAATCACAAAAGTCAATATTAAAAAATTATATTTTTACTCTTCTATCTTATTTTTTGGTTTCGATTTGATTCTTTATTTAATTTTTGTTTCAAAATTATCCCTTATTTTATTAACGTTAGACCAAGTTGGTCCTTTCCCTCAAATTTACTCTAATAGTCTTAAATTTCTACCATTAGTTTTCGAAAATCCTCTACCTTCGACAGAAACTAGAAAAATTCATCGAAGACAACCTCTCTCTTCATCTTTTCCCATCTCTTCCTTCTTGGCCACCTTCATCCTCAACCTTTGTCCCTCCCTGATATGATTCAAGTTTGAATCATCGAAATTTAGGATCCATCCAAGAGCTTGCTCTTAGTTCTTATGTAAAAATGATAAGAAGAATTGGGGAAAAAAGAAGGTGTGGTTGCCACCCGAATATGAAGAACAAAAGGAAACAACTATGGAATGTAAATAATTAAACAAGAAACTTAAGCAAACTAAGAATTAAAGTGCAACAATTACAAACAGAATGTAAATGACGAAAATGTAAAGAAAAACATAAAATAAATTAAGCAAATGGAAGGGAAATAATATGAAGGGGAAGGCGCCACAATCATCCATGGAATTGGAAGATTGATAAGCCAAGGAGGATTGGCCACAAAGAGATAAAACTCTTTGATAAGAATCAAACAAGTTTTAATCCAAGAACTTGAAGAGGAGGAGCCAATGCTCAACTCACAAAAATACCCAAACAGGATAAATTCTAATTTTATTCAAAGTTAAAAAAAAGATATGTGTTACATCCCTATTTATAGACTTTTATTCTAAAAAGATGACGGCTAACCCTAATTCTCTCCTAAGTAATGCCTACTTCAGCATAAAGTGTTTATCTTGCATAGAAAACACAAGCCCTATACATAGAAAGCTCAAAATACAATCAAAATCTCGTCCAGAATTTTGTCCTAATATTGTAGCTCGGTTTTCAACATGGTAAAAGCCGAATAAGGTCTTGATGCTAGAAATACGACATGTAGATAATTCTCTTAGCTTTTCAACGCCACAAAAAATGCCACAAGCAGATAACCATAGCACAAGTTACAGCTGAAACAAGGAAGAAAGGTGATGACCAATCAAAATGAGTGCTTCAACAATTTCCAAATTGGTTCTTCTTATTCCATAATTTGCTTGGTTATTATTTTCGAAGGTGGTCATCCTAGGTTTGCATCACTCCCTCCCTCCCTTCACCTTAAGCTTCTGGTGGAGCGTTTCCTTTCCCACAATGCATGTTAGTGTCATCTTTCAAAATTATTTTTGAAGCTTTTGGTATTTCAATTTGTCATATATCTCTCTTCCTCAATTCCATATTTGTTTGTAGAACAAAAATAAAGAGGACAAGTTAGGTAAAGTGGTGAGGATTGTTTCTGGATAAAATCCCAGTATAGCATTGGTGAGTCAATCTTGAAGGAACCTGTTAGAAACACAAGAAGGGGGGTTGAATTGTGTTTTAGAGAATTTTAAATTCTTTTCGTAAGCAGATAATGTTTTTCTCAAGATTGGACGCTAAAACGATTGAAAGCAAAGAGAGCTCTTCCAAACACCACCTTGGACGCTCACTTAGTTTTGACTAAGACGGAAGACAGCGTAATGAAAGGCAATTCAATCCCAGTTAGTTAATTAGATAATAATCTAAAATAAGAGTAAGGGAGAGAAAAGAACACAAAGATATTATCCTGGTTCACTCTTCACCAAAGAGCTACGTCCAGTCCTCTCTACTTGAGAGCTTTATCCACTATAACAAAACCTTTTGTTACAAAGTATTCAACACCTCTTCAGGCAGTATTCTCAACCTCTTCAGGTTCTATAAGTATTCTTTTACAGACAAGCCTCTTCAGGCTCAACCAAACTATGGTTTTGAAAAAGATTGTTCTACTAACTCACTAAATGTGAGAATTCGAAACTAAAGCTTAGACTCTTGAAAACAACTCTACACAGAGAGTAATATGAAAGTGAGAATCAGAGTAGCTTTTCTAGCTTTGCAAGCTTTGAGATTTTCTCTTTTATCTCTTGAAGGATTTTGAAATGCTATGTGCAGCTTCACTTGTATTTTTGCTCAAGTTCGATTTTGTTCTCTATATTTCTAACTTTGCACTTTCAAAAGATGAAGGTATATATAGCCTCTTTTCTTTGAGCAGTCTTCAGTCTTCAACGGATGGAAAAGGATCCGTTCTGATGAGCATTGAATGCATTTGATCCGTTGAGTCTGATAGCTTCTGAAGTTTCTGATCAGCAGAATAGACTATCAGGGAGATAGCTAAAAGTGGTGCTGACATATCCTCTGAGTA
This sequence comes from Ammopiptanthus mongolicus, assembly GCA_039655645.1. NCBI lineage: Eukaryota > Viridiplantae > Streptophyta > Magnoliopsida > Fabales > Fabaceae > Ammopiptanthus > Ammopiptanthus mongolicus. The sequence continues at coordinate 21,562,091 of CM077348.1, read as the reverse complement.
GAAGAAAGTTACCTTTTGTTTATCCAAAACAAGAAGGTCAACTTCTTTAGGTGATAGGGACATTCTGGCTTGTGCTTTTCTTTTGTACGAATCTTACAGAGAATGTTTTGTCCCACTAGTATAAGCCTTTTACATGGAATAATAATTTCAAATGCTTTTACAAAGATATTCGCGCTTGAAATTTAAAAGACATGTATTGGACTAGTTATTACAGAAGGTAACCAAAAGAGTCTTTGGTCTCAATGGTTCTATAAACTATCGTCCAGTCGTAAACCAAGAATAGGTGTTGGACGAGATAAAGTCTTTGGATTATGTTGGACGAGACAACGTCTTTGGACTATATTGGACGAGACAAAGTCTTTGGACTATGGATAGTCTTTAGACTTAATTTAGATTTGTCCTGCACACTTAATGTAAAACGTTAGTCCTTAACAAATCTTTGTTCATCTTAAATTAGCTCTTTGTTAACATCAAAACTCAAGGGATTATCTGGATCATGACCACTTTGGTTCCAACAATCTCCCCCTTTTTGATGATGACAAAACATACTAATTTTGATTGAACAAAGAGTCCTAGAGAGCTGAAGGGCTCCCCCTAAGACAAACATTCTAATCATTTAAAGCATATAAAACAGATATGAGCACATGTATCATTTAAAGATTCAATCAGCATATTTAACTTTAAATAATCAATCAAATAATCATATCTTTAAATAATCAGTGAAAAAAAAAAATCAATAAACAATCAAATAAAATAATCAATCAAATCTTCTTCTCCCCCTTTTTGTCATCAGACAAAAGAGTGAGAAACACATCATAGTCAGTTAATTTGAAAACAAGGAGAAGAGAGAAAAAAAAATTTTAAGAAGAGGGAAGAGGTTTGGGAATGAAATCTTTGAACATGGCCGCAATTTGCTGAAGGAGCACCGCATTGTTAGCTTCTATAGTCCGTTGAACGAACTCTTGAAACTCAGGAGGAATAACCGAGGCAGAGCTCTCAGCAGTGGCCCGGGTTGCGTCCACACCTCTTTGATCAGGAACTACACTCAGAGCCTGAGAAGGAGATGGAGCATCAGGATGGACCATTGAGAGAGGGACCGGTTGAGACTTGGACTGAGCTGAGTCTGCAACTTGTTCCACTTCGTTATCATGAGTTTCAGAGGAGGGTTCCGCATAGATAATTTCGGTGTCCCCAGTCTCTTCAGGAATGACCGGCTTAGGAGGAAGAGTAGGAGGAGCAAGAGGAACAACGATAGGCTCAGGTGGACGCAGCACTTCAAGTATGATATCAGCATCATCAAACTTGTTTTCACGCCATCTGATAGGAGGCATAGGCAGAACATCTCTAGGATAAAGAGGTATCCCAAAGATATCGTCTATGATCATGAAGTTTGCTTCACGGATTCGGTATTGTCTCGGGTAGACGCGAATCTCAGCTTTCTCCTCAACTAATAAACCAGATGATGACGCTTCTTGGGAGCATCTCCAGATGTGATTTTCCCAATATATCCTAGCATCTGGGTCAAATCTGAAGCGAGGATCTTTCTTCCAAATACTTTCGAGAGCCCCAGAGTCATCTCGATGTTTTGTCCAAAACAGGGGATCAAAAGCATGTTGGTAAGGCAGCGTCCATGACTCAAGCTTTTTGCGAAGGTCCTTATCCGTGTTGGGATCTAGGATAGGGAGCCTTGGGCAAGCTCGAGGAGGAACAACTCCTACGCTAGTGCGAGAAGACTTTGACCAAAATCTCTTTGGAAGGTTGTGATGGATCTTAGCTTCTCGAGGCATGTCACACTCCTTCCGCACAGCATAGTAAGGAAGAAAGTCTCGGACATCAGAATACTCCTTCCAAGATGATGGATAGCTTGGAATGAAAGAAAGGTCGGGATCAAGGATGAAGTTACTTAAGCCAAACGTCCTTGCCCTTCTTTCATACTCTGTCTTGCAACCTCTCTTGTCTTCATGGCGAAGAACAATGTGCCTCTTTATATTGTAGTGGCACCATTTGAATTCCTTGTCCTTGATAAGGTTGGGATAGACTTTCCTTGGAGGAAACGTCTTCTTCTCAAGGTAAGTAGCCAATGGTCCAAGGGCATTGTATGTTTCAGAGGGCAGAGGTTTAGGTGAAGTGTATGGGATGGGTTGGTAGGCAAGTTTAGGGGGTGAGGTGGATGATGTGGAGGGTTGTTCAAAATCATACTCGGGTAATGGAAAGGGGCTTTTGGGGTGAGGTTCAGTAGTGGGGGGTGAGTGTTTAAGGAATAGAACAGGAAATTTGCGTTTGACTTCAGCCCAAATTGAGCATTTATTGTTGTAGTCTACTCCAGGGAGGCGTCTATATTTGCTTAAGGGAAAGATCGGTCTGGGGTAGGGAGCACCATAGGGTTGGAAGGGGTGATCTCCCCAGGGTGTGAACCAGTCTTCGGGTTCATTTTTTGAGGCTAGAGTTTGAGTTTGTGGTAGGTTAGTGGGAGAGAGTGGTAGGGAAGGTTCAAAGGTTAAGTCTTCTATCTCAGACGATTGGACGATAGGAGAAATAATAACTGAACTGGAGATAGGTTCAGTATTACCTTTCGTCTTTGCTCGAGATGACCTTGCCCTTGTTGAAGAAGGTTTAGGCAGAGGTGCAGCAGACGAAGTTTCCAATCTTGGCCCTTTAACTACCCTTGAGATGGGTAGATTGTCCTCTTCATCTTCATCAATGGGAGCTAGAACCAGCTTCCTTTTTCTTGAAGGTTGGACGATGAGCTTTGGACGAGACGAAGAAGTCTTAGCTATTGGACGAGCTCGTTCATCCGAGCGTCCAGCAGTGACACATTGTTCAGACGCTTCTTCTTCTGAGCCTTGCGTCTGAGCTCCTTTTTGTTGGCCTTCAAGTTTGGACTTTTTAAAGCAGTCCAACTGCATCACTACCAAACTTTGCCTGCTAAACTCAGGCTGATGCACCCGTTCAATCCCATGAACTCCGTAGTATTTGAACTTTCTTTCTGGAGCCAAGTTCTTTAGGTCGTCGTAGACCATGTGCTTCTCAAATATTTTGGAGAGAAGAGCGCCATAGATGAGTGCAGTGTTCTTCTTCCCAGAGCCTTCAATGGCATATTTGAAGAAGGAAAAGAGGAGGTGTGGAAGGTTTATTTGCCTTTCAAGAATCAGATGAACTAGGCAAAATTGATGAGCCTTTGAAACATTATCCTTTGACCCAACTTTATGAAGGATAGCCTTGTTCAAGATTTGGTGAAGAACCCTAGCCTTGTCAGTCATTTTTGAGGCTATGAGCTTGTCACCAGAGTTTTTCAACAAACAATCTCTGATGGTGGAAGCATCACCAATCTCTTCTTCCCAGTCATCTTCAACAGTTATGCCTGATTGAGCGCACCCAGTTGCATTCGAGATAGTTGTTTCAGATACTATGACTTCAGTATCAAGCACCTTGCTGCGAATCTCTCTTGCAGAGACAATGGGGTTAGTCCAGAACTCCCTAACTAGAGCAGGGTAGATTACCGGAGAACCTTCAAAGTAGCTTGACCATCCAGCGGCATGGATGTTAGAGAAGATGTCAATCCCATTATCAGCCAGGAATTGTAGGTTAAACTTGTACTCGACCATAACATCAGCAGTCTGAGCATTGAAGGTTTTTCCTTTACCTTTAGAGCCAGCAGCAGAAGAGGTTGCCATAGTTTCAGAGAGGATGTTTAAAGAAGAAGAGTTTTTCAGAAAGGGTTTTCCTTTTCGAAGAAGCAAGAAGAAAGGTTAAAGCTTTTTGTAAAGGTTGGATTTTTATCAAAGAGCAAAACTTAGGTTTTAAAAGGAAGAAGAAGAGAGCGAAAACCTTTCGTATTTTTAAAGAGAGAGAGAGAGAGCGAAACGACGTGCATTAAATGTCTGACACACGTTCAGACTTTGAAACCGTAAAAAGCATTTTTTGGCAAATAAAGAAAACAAAGAACTGACTCAGTTAAGGGAATGAAGGATAATATTTCATTCGATAAAGATTGAGTTTCATTAATGCATTAGACGAGCATTCAGAAATTACACTGGACGAGCATGTATTGGACGTAATGCAAATATTGGACGCATGCATTGGACTCTCAGTTAATCAATGAAATGCATGTTCAGATATTTTCTTATGAATATAAACCTATCTACGGCTAAAGGTTTAGTGAAGATATCTGCCCATTGATGGTCAGTATCAACAAATTGAATATCTATTGTTCCTTTTTGCACATAGTCCCTAATAAAATGATGTTTTATTTCTATATGCTTTGCTCTAGAATGCAATATGGGGTTCCTTGACAAATTAATAGCAGCAGTATTATCACACATGATAGGGATGTTGCTTACAAACACGTTGTAGTCTTCAACTGATGTTTGATCCATAGCAGTTGTGAGCAGCAGCTGGCTGCAGCAATGTACTCAGCTTCAGCAGTTGATAGAGCAATTGTGCTTTGCCATTTGCTTGACCATGAGACGAGATTAGCACCAATGAAGTGACACCCTCCACTTGTGTTTTTCCTTTCTATTCTGTCTCCAGCATAGTCAGCATCACAGAATCCAACTAATCTGTATTCATCAATTTTCTTATACAAAAGACCCAGATTAGTAGAACCTTTTAAGTATCTAAAGATTCTTTTTACTGCTGAGAGATGAGACTCTCTTGGATCAGATTGAAAACGAGCACATAAACAAACGCTAAACATGATATCAGGTCTGGACGCAGTTAGATATAAGAGGGAACCAATCATACCTCTATATACCTTTTGGTCTACCTTTTTATCTTTATCATCTTTGTTTAGCACGGACGTTGGATGCATTGGTGTATTCATAGGTTTACAATCGTCCAACTTGAAGCGTTTTAGAAGCTCCTTTGTGTACTTCGTCTGATGAATGTACACTCCGTCTAAAGTTTGCTTTACTTGAAGTCCGAGGAAGAATTTTAGTTCTCCCATCATGCTCATTTCAAACTCCCTTTGCATTAATTCAGAAAACTCTTGGCAAAGAGATTCATCAGTTGTATCAAATATTATATCATCAGCGTAAATTTGAGCAACAATAAATTCCTTTTTATTTACTTTTCTAAAAAGAGTTGTGTCCACTTTTCCTCTCGAGAAGCCATTCTCCATTAGGAAAGAGCTGAGTCTCTCATACCAAGCTCTAGGAGCTTGCTTGAGTCCATATAAAGCTTTCTTAAGCTTATATACATGCTCAGGACGGTTCTGATCTTCAAAACCGGGTGGTTGGAGAACATATACTTCTTCATTAATTACACCATTTAGAAAAGCACTTTTTACATCCATTTGGTAAAGCATGATGTTATGATGTGCAGCATATGAAAGTAAGATGCGTATAGCTTCTAATCTAGCTACTGGAGCAAAGGTTTCAGTATAATCAATACCTTCCTCTTGTGAGTAGCCTTGGGCAACTAGCCTTGCTTTATTCCTTACCACCTTGCCATCCTCGCCCAGCTTGTTGCGATAGACCCACTTGGTTCCAATTACAGACTTATCCTTAAGCAGGGAGACCAGCGTCCAAACGTCACTACGTTGAAACTGGTTGAGCTCTTCTTGCATAGCGAGGATCCAGCACTCGTCCAATAAGGCTTCGTCCACAGACTTTGGTTCCATCTCAGAGATGAAGGCTGAGTCAGCTTGCTCTCTGAAAGTTGACTTTGTCCGGACGCTATCATTAGGTTTGCCAATGATTTGATCCTCGGGATGATAAGTTCTGAATTGCCACGAACGAGGGGTATTTACAGCTTGCTGAGACGATGATGCGTCCATCGTAGCGTCTGATGCCTCGTCTTTGTTGGTTGTTGGACGAGCATCTGAATCATTCAGATTCATATCTGCAAAAGAATCATCTAGCTCTGATAATCTCTTATCAGGCTGTTTGTCATCAAATTTAACATGAATGGATTCTTCAACAATCAACGTTCTAGAGTTATAGACTCTAAAAGCTTTAGACGTTTCAGAGAATCCTAACAATATTCCATTATCTACTTTGGCATCAAACTTTCCTAGTTGATCCTTAGTATTTAAAATAAAACATTGACATCCAAAGGGGTGGAAATAAGAGATGTTGGGTTTGCGTCCTTTCCACAATTCATAAGGAGTCTTATTCAAGATTGGTCTTATGTATATTCTGTTTTGAATATAGCAGGCAGTATTTACAGCTTCAGCCCAGAAGTGCTTAGGGACAGAATTATCACTGAGCATTGCCCTAGCCATCTCTTGAAGAGATCGGTTCTTCCTCTCAACAACACCGTTTTGTTGTGGAGTTCTAGGAGCAGAGAAATTGTGACGAATACCACTTTCATCACAGAACCTTTGAAAGAGCTCATTTTCAAATTCGCCACCATGATCACTTCTGATCGAGCTGATGAATACGCCTTTTTCATTCTGAACTCGCTTACAGAATATAGAAAAGACCTTGATAGACTCATCCTTGTGAGCAAGGAACTTAACCCATGTCCATCTAGTATAGTCACCTACTATGACAAGTCCATATTTCTTATCACTGACAGAGGCCGTCCTTGTTGGACCAAACAAATCAATATGCAACAATTCCAGTGGTCTAGAAGTACTAACAATGTTTTTGGACTCAAACGAGTTCTTAACTTGTTTTCCTTTTTGACAAGCGTCACAGAGAGCATCTGATCTGAACACAATCTTTGGTAAGCCTCTTACAAGGTTATGCTTGTTTAGTTTAGAGATTAATCTCATACTAGCATGACCAAGTCTTTTGTGCCAGATCCATCGCTCATCTTCGACAGACACTAGGCATGATACACTTTGAGTTGAGAGTTCCCCCAAATTAATCTTGTACAGATTATTTTGCCTTTTGGCAGTGAATAAGATGGACCCATCAGGGTTCTTGACCATACATTCACCTTTATTGAAGGAAGCAACAGACCCACTATCACATAATTGACTTATGCTAAGCAAGTTGTGTTTTAATCCTTCAACCAGAAGAACATTATCAATAGAGGGAAGAGGATGCTTACCAATCTTACCTATTCCTACTATCTTACCCTTCTGGTTGCCTCCAAAGGTGACCCATCCACTAGACTTCTCACGGATTTCTTGGAACATACACCTTTCTCCCGTCATGTGACGTGAGCAACCACTGTCCAAGTACCAGGACTGGGGTCTTTTTTGTGTTGCTAAGCAGATCTGCAACAGGTATTATCATATTCTTAGGTACCCAGATAGACTTGGGTCCTTTTGGGTTAGTTGGTGGTCTTCGTCCATGCATTTTGTTTTTATTTTTGTAAATGCATTTTGAAGAAGTGTGACCACTCTTTCCACAAATCTTACAGTAAGTTCTGAATGCATGCAATTTATTTTCTTTTTGCTTTCCATAGGAATGAAAAGCCTTGTGATTTTTGTTGGACCCTGATATTTTCTGAGACGCAGTTTGTTTCTCAGAGTCATAGCCTAGGCCAGACTTATCATGAGGTGATCTAGTGTACCTCAATATCAGGTCTAGCTTCTCTGATCCTCCAACAAGCTTAGTTACGCTTTTGGTGAGATTAGATACCTCTTGTTTTAGTCTAGTTACCTCATGAGGTTCACTGGACTCAGAGGTGAGTTTGTCAGTTAGACTGACATTCTCAGCTTTAAGCTTATTATTCTCTTCAACAAGCTGCTTATTTAGTTTGTTGGACTCCTCCAACTCCTTATTTACTTTTGACAATTTTTTCTTAAGCACGATGTATTGATGATGCAATATAGAAGAATCATTTAGCAGTTCATCATATGCTTCTTGAAGAGAGTCAGAAACTGATACCTCGTCATCTTCTGATTCAGCGTCCGAAGAGCTTTTGGCCATTAGGCAGAGATTTGAGGTAGACGAGCTCCTTGGTCTGAACAGATGTTCCAGAGCGTCCAGCTTCTCCTTAGCTGTTTGGAGTTGCGAGACCATGTCCAATCTTGGACGATCAAGGGCGTTGACAAGACACCAGTTGGCATAGGCATTCTGAGAGCGTCTGATATCATCACTCGTCCAGTCTGTTTCATGTTTGGACGATGTTGAACCGTCCTCATGGGTAATCGTTGGACGATAATCTCCGTTTGTGAAGATGTCTCACAGCTCATAATTTTGAGCTTGGACGTATAATTGGAACATTGATTTCCAATAAGTATAGTCTGTTCCCTTGAAGATGGGTGGAACATTCACATTCCTTCCTCTTCCAGAGGTAGACTCCTGACTTCTTTCTCCGGGAACAACAAATTGTTCATCGTCCGAAGAGTCTTCATCTTGCTTGTTGGACCATAGGCATAGATTAGCCTCTTCATTTGTTTCTTTTTCTTCTTCTTCTTCAGAAGAGTTCAAGTCCTCCCAAGTTGCCATGAAGTTCTTTTTCTTCTTTTTGAAGAACTTCTTTTTGTCCTTTAGCGTAGGACAATCAGCTTTGAAGTGTCCTGGTTTGTTACATTCAAAACAGACCAGCTGACTCTTATCCTTGGGTTCAGCATGATCCTTGAGGCTTTTCTTTTGGAGTGGCCTTCTCTTCATTCCATTTTTCTTTCTCCACATATTCTGAATCTTTCTGGAGATAAAGGATAGCTCGTCATCGTCTGATACATCATCATCAGACTGATCAGCTTCATCACTGGACTCATCAGCTTTTAAGGCTTTTGAGTTGTTGGACCTATGAGCTTTCAGGGCAATCCCTTTGTTCTTCTTTCCTGGATTGTCAAGATCAAGCTCCTGCTCGTGAACTTGAAGCGTCCCGACAAGATCATCCAGAGTCAAAGTGGAGAGATCTTTGGCCTGGGTGATTGCAGTGACAAGAGGTCTCCACTTCTTAGGCAAACTCCTAAGAATCTTGGTGACATTCTCCTTGGTAGTGTAGACCTTTCCAAGGGATTTCAGATTGTTGATGATCGTCTGAAAGCGACCCATCATATCAAGGATGGACTCTCCTTCAGCCATGGTGAACATTTCATACTGGCCAACCAGCATGATGATTTTAGAGTCCTTCACCTTGGTTGTCCCTTCATGGAGATTAGACAAGGTGTCCCATATTTGTTTGGCTGATTCACATGCGTGAATCTTCTGAAATTCGTCAGGACTGAGAGCACACATTAAAGCATATCTTGCTTTATGATTCTGTTCCATTCTAGCCCGTTCAGCATCTGTCCAGTCGTCCTCTGCTTTGTCTGTCCCGTCAGAGTTGAGACAAACGTTAGGACCGTTTGTGATTCTGGCCCAGAGAGCTGAGTTTGTACCGAGGATGAAACCTTTGAATCTCTCCTTCCAGTATAGGTAATGAGTACCGTTGAAGAACGGCGGTCTGGTCATGGAAGTGCCTTCCATAACTGGTTGACTCCCGCTTGGCATACCTGGTCCAGACATATCTGCAGTAGGATCTTTTCCTCTACACGGCAAAGTGCTCAACCCAGAGGCTGAGCTCTGATACCAATTGAAGGAACCTGTTAGAAACACAAGAAGGGGGGTTGAATTGTGTTTTAGAGAATTTTAAATTCTTTTCGTAAGCAGATAATGTTTTTCTCAAGATTGGACGCTAAAACGATTGAAAGCAAAGAGAGCTCTTCCAAACACCACGTTGGACGCTCACTTAGTTTTGACTAAGACGGAAGACAGCGTAATGAAAGGCAATTCAATCCCAGTTAGTTAATTAGATAATAATCTAAAATAAGAGTAAGGGAGAGAAAAGAACACAAAGATATTATCCTGGTTCACTCTTCACCAAAGAGCTACGTCCAGTCCTCTCTACTTAAGAGCTTTATCCACTATAACAAAACCTTTTGTTACAAAGTATTCAACACCTCTTCAGGCAGTATTCTCAACCTCTTCAGGTTCTATAAGTATTCTTTTACAGACAAGCCTCTTCAGGCTCAACCAAACTATGGTTTTGAAAAAGATTGTTCTACTAACTCACTAAATGTGAGAATTCGAAACTAAAGCTTAGACTCTTGAAAACAACTCTACACAGAGAGTAATATGAAAGTGAGAATCAGAGTAGCTTTTCTAGCTTTGCAAGCTTTGAGATTTTCTCTTTTATCTCTTGAAGGATTTTGAAATGCTATGTGCAGCTTCACTTGTATTTTTGCTCAAGTTCGATTTTGTTCTCTATATTTCTAACTTTGCACTTTCAAAAGATGAAGGTATATATAGCCTCTTTTCTTTGAGCAGTCTTCAGTCTTCAACGGATGGAAAAGGATCCGTTCTGATGAGCATTGAATGCATTTGATCCGTTGAGTCTGATAGCTTCTGAAGTTTCTGATCAGCAGAATAGACTATCAGGGAGATAGCTAAAAGTGGTGCTGACATATCCTCTGAGTAGAAGAAAGTTACCTTTTGTTTATCCAAAACAAGAAGGTCAACTTCTTTAGGTGATAGGGACATTCTGGCTTGTGCTTTTCTTTTGTACGAATCTTACAGAGAATGTTTTGTCCCACTAGTATAAGCCTTTTACATGGAATAATAATTTCAAATGCTTTTACAAAGATATTCGCGCTTGAAATTTAAAAGACATGTATTGGACTAGTTATTACAGAAGGTAACCAAAAGAGTCTTTGGTCTCAATGGTTCTATAAACTATCGTCCAGTCGTAAACCAAGAATAGGTGTTGGACGAGATAAAGTCTTTGGATTATGTTGGACGAGACAACGTCTTTGGACTATATTGGACGAGACAAAGTCTTTGGACTATGGATAGTCTTTAGACTTAATTTAGATTTGTCCTGCACACTTAATGTAAAACGTTAGTCCTTAACAAATCTTTGTTCATCTTAAATTAGCTCTTTGTTAACATCAAAACTCAAGGGATTATCTGGATCATGACCACTTTGGTTCCAACAAATCTGTCTCTTTGCTATGCACCTATACCTTTACCCAATTGTATCAGTTGATCGCAATGGAAGTGAACTGCGATCACGGGCGATCTTCACCTGCAATGTCACGGGTTTGAATCTTAGAGTTACCGCTCTGGGGAGGGTTTCTAGCAACTAACGGTGGAAATCTTCACACACACACACACACACACACACACACACACACACATATATATATACTAGCCCCTTGTTTCAAGTAGTTTACGTTTCACACATGAATTACTACTTCAAGAGAGAGAGAGAGAGAGAGGGGTTAAGGATGAAGCCGATCGATTAAAAAGGGAAAGAGAGAGGAAGATAGGAAATGAGAGAGTTTTTCTAACGTATTTTTCCAAATTTCGGTGAGGGAGGATTTCTAGCAACTAACGGTGGAAATCTAAGAATATTAGTGAAAATCCGACGGAAAAGACAAACTTAGGGTAATATTAACAATATAAGGAACCATTTCGAAACGAAAATTAAATAAAGGACCAGACCGAAACTAAAAAAACTAAGATATATGATCAAAAGTGTAATTTAACCTTAAAAAATTATTAAAAATACACAATTTGTCTAGTGACATATAATTAAGAAAGATAAACGATCTTAGTTCTCTCATATTGGATGATTTTTTTTCTTTGTGGATACTTTGATCTTTTTTTTTTGTTGTGTTTCTTAATGGAGTTTGCTAAGCTACTATTCGGTAGCAGCTCTAATTGTTTTTTTCTTTCTTTTTGTTGTAGTTACTGCAATCTTTTTCAATAAATTTAAGTCAATCAATTTAATGTGTTATCTTGGATAGTTATGTTATAAATAATATTGGTGTGCACAAGGGTCATCCATAACTGATAATTGGAAACTAATCACTTTTGAGGGTAAAGATCACTAAAGTGAGTTTTATCTCTTTCAACAAAATATTTTTCATACACCCGACAATAATTGAACCCCCTAACGACAGGTTTAAGGAACCCACCCACCTATCTATTAACTGTACTGGACCCTTTTGATATTGATCTTATTTTAAAATGTGAATCAAAATAGTACAAGACTAAATTATCAAATAGTCATTCATTTAGAAATGCAGAGATTACCAACAAGGCCCAGTCAATCGATAGATAGTTGAGTTCCTTAATCATATTATCAAAGGTTTGATTCATGTCGTGTGTATTGAAAAGACTTTGTTGAAAGAGTCAAAACTCACTTCGGTGATATCTACGTCTCGAAAAAAAGGCTCTGACTATCGGCTGAAAGATACGTTTGTACACCCAAAAAAGAAATGCAGATATTGACAAATGTATTAATAATTTGTGAAAAATGTTGTATTTTTTCTAAACTTTCAATAAAACAAATTCATTAAATTATTTGTGTGTTGGAGGAAGGTTTTGCTATACTCTCTTACAAAATTCCCTTATTAAGCATTTAAAAAAATATTAAATAAAAGGTGAAATATTTAAGAGTTTAATTGCTATGCACTGTCAGTGTAAAGTCTTTTACACTGTCAACCAATAAAAAATCATGGTATGAGTGACTTTTAAGGTAATTAGGATAAGAGTTAAACATTTTAGTTTACGTGGCAATTTCTGATTGGTTGACTGTGTAAAAAATCTTTACACTAACAGTGTATACCAATTAAATCCAATATTTAATATCTTGTGAAATGTGAATGTAAAATATATTTAATATTTGCTCTATTTAATACTCCCTTTGGTCCATATTTTAAGAAACAAATTAAATATTGATCCTTTTTTTTTTGTCCAAAATATAAAAAACATTCATCAATTTTCAGATATTTATAAAATGCTCATTTCCAATTATAACCTTATTTATAATATGATTCATATTTAAGAGGTACATATATTAAAAGCTCTGTGTAGACTTTGTTTATTGCTATTGGCTTAATCGTGGTTGGTGAATGAAGTTAGTGGAATTTGTGTTAGTGCCATTAATTATAACCCATCATTTATGAAAGGGATATTTTTGTAAAATAAGTTAAATATTTAGGAGTATTAATTGAAATTATCTCATTTCAAAGTCTTTCCTTGATCTATGTAATTTACTCATATGTTTCTTATAATATGGAGTAGAGGGAGTATATAAGAGGATTATTACAGAAATTGAGTAGGATGATTTAGAGTTATTTATTAATGATAATAAACGAGGTCCCTTTATCAACAAAAAAAATAGGCATTCAATGAAAAGAAAGGAATTGGTTAATGGATTGAGAACCTTGAACTATGTTTTCCTAAAAAAATAAAATAATTAAAGAATGTCCCATTACATTCTAGGTGTGAAATTTATGAATTTGGCTGCTCTAAAATGTGAGTGAAGCTCTAAAGTGAGAAAGTAAAGGGCTATATTGTCAGTAGGATTCGAACCGAGATGAAGTTCTAACTATCTGTTAGAGAAAAAAAGAACGATTGGTGATTCGAATTATCAACCTCTACTTTTTTTTCGTTCCTTTCTTCTCTGAATCCAAAAATTGAGGAGTTAAGTGTGATCATTTAGTGAGTTGAGATCTCTATGTAGTTAATCAAATCAATGGTGGATAACCCTTTACTTTTTCACTTTAGAGTTTCACTCACTTTAGAGGTGCCAAATCCGAAATTTATTATTAGGCGGGTCTTGATTTGACTGTGATTATTAAATGCTCCCAATGCGTTTTAAACTCCATTCAAAACCGCACATATCAGCCTCAACCATTTATTTTTCATGTCCATACTTTTGTACAATATTATAATGAGTTTGTAGAGCGAATTTGTTATGTGTACATGGATATTTTCCAATGAGATGTCTTTGATTCGATCCCCACATTGTGCAAAGTAAGTCCTTGGGGAAGGGCTCATCCATGTTGCTTCAGGTCTAAAAGTAGTAGCTCACTTTCTACTATTTTATTCACACAAAAAATATTATAATGAGTTTCGTTATATTTTTTTTAACAAAATCCTCCTGATAACCACATATTATTAAATAATGAAAATATTAAATAAAAAATAATACATTCAATATACTATATTTTCTTTAGTTAGTAAATAAGGAAATTGTAAAAAGATTTGAGTAACAACGATTTAGAACTATCATTTGGTTCAAACCCTTTCAGGCTTTCTTTTTATTTTTGATGAATAACGGATATAGCAAAGCTACAAGACGAGAGGTACAAACACCTCTAGCATGAGCAAGAAGATACAAATCTAACAAAGGAAAACTCAAATTTAAAGCAACTGCATCATATGAAGCTAAATGACCCTTATTCGCCAGAAGATCCGCACATGTATTGGCTTCGCGGAATGTGTGGACAAGAGACGTTCTCCATGAAGGGAGGTGGAGAAGAGAAATGACCTCTTGGAGAAGAGGTTTGAGGAAGGAAATGTGGGTAAACCTGTTATGGACCATGTCAACAGTAACTTTGGAATCCATCTCAAACATCACCCAAGTAAGATTCAACTCTTGGGCCATACAATAAGAAGTCTCAAAACCCAAAGCTAAGCCCAAACAGCATTGCAAGAGCCCACTTTACTGTAAAAACCTTAAACAAAAGAACCATTGGTATCTCTGGTTAATCCACCATAAGCTGAGCTACTTGGCCTGCAAAGGTGAGACATCAATATTGATCTTGAAGCTACCAGAACGGGGCGAAGACCAACAAATATCAATCAATCTAGAGCAATTATCAGAGCCCGAGGTGTTTGAAAACTTTCCCTAATTCATAATAAAATCAACTTGACTTAAACCTTTGCGGCTTTCTTTGACCTTACTAGCATATAAAATGAAATGAATTATAGACTACGCCCATTAATCTACATAGAGCCTGTTTGGCACGCCCCTCCTGCGAGCTTATAGCGGATGAGAAAGTAGTCCCGTTTAGCAAGCGTATCTGTCACAAGCTTATAGCGTTTTTTCCAGACCCTATTTGAAGTAGCGTTTGAGCTTATAGCTTATAGCGTTTTATTTTTCTTTTCACTTTTATCCTTATTATCTTCATTTAATTCTATCTTTATCCTCTTCTTTCTTTTTTTATGTAAAATCATTAATGAAGATGTCATTTTATGTTCTTTTATATTTTTCAGCTAGTTCAACCACTAGTTTTACCAAACACTTCCACAGAAAATAAGCTAGCTTATCCGTTATCAGCTACCTCATCCGCAATAAGCTATCCGCTATCAGCTAGCTTATCCGCTAACAGCTAGTTTTATCAAACAGACTCCTAGTCCACTTAAAATGATTTTGCTATTCATATTTAAAATAAAAAATATATTGGAAAGTCATATTAAAATGAATAATAAAATTTATTAATAATTATGTTCTTTTTCACAATATATTGAGAAGGAAACAAAAGTGTGTTTATATTATGTGTAGGCAAAAGAAGAAGGAGGGTACTCAAATTGGTTATGTGTTGTGTATTAATAGTACCCTCCCTCCTCTTTTGAATAGACATCAAAGATTAATTGAGTATCCATTGTAAATATTTGTGTTTATTTAATAGTTATAAATTCCCATATAACTAAAAAATCAATCAATCATTACGAAGCAGGTTAATATTATGATCAATTGGCTTCTTCAGCTGTAAATCACGTAAAATTTGAGACAGGAGCTTGGAATTAAAATGAAAAGGGAACTTCCCTATTGACTGCTCCAAAAGTCTTGGAGAAAATATTAAACCGTGCAACATGGGTTTCTTAGTATACAAAGCTTGACCATACAAATAGACTAATAGGTATACATTGATCATGTCAAGGGCTGGAAATTGTACGTGTTGCAGTATATGCACGGCAGCATTGTGTCGTCACGGCAATCACCTCACCACAGCTGCTTGCGATTAAAGAACCCATGGGCCTACTAGCAATACGCATCTTCTTGGAAAAACTCAAGCAACAACTAAACAACCTATGATAAAGGACACAGGCAACAATTATATATATTATTATGCTAGTTTGTTATAATGGCAGGTAATTGGTTTCAGTCATTTTGAAACATGTTTAATTAAGTATCGAAATTATAAGTATGTACGGAATTTTTATAGGACAAAATGGTCAGTTTTTCATGATTCATGGAGTCGCACGCAACGATGATTTTATACTTGGTATGGAAGCAGAGCATGATATTGTTGGTTTCAAAGATAGTACAGGGCATGGAAGAAATTTTGGCATGTTTCATGAGCAAGATATGTAGCATTGATCTACAACATATTTGCTATCATTAAAGTATAATACACAACCCATAACCAAAACAAAACTAACTCACAAGGAAACAAAATATGAAAGAAAGAGCGCCTATGCCGTCAATCACAGAAGTGCAACAAAAAAATCCGCATAGCTCCAAAGCATTTTTAAATGTTTAAGTAGTAAAGAAAAGGCTAAAATATACATGTGATGTTTTACCTTTATTTTAGGTTTTATTTTGATCCCTCTTTTATTTTTTGTTCCACAATGATATCTTATTTTGTAAAGTTATATCAATATGGTCCCTTTTTTATTTTTTTGCTCCGAAATGATCTCTTATTTTGTAAAGTTATATCAATGTGTTTCTTTTTTTGTTCCGACATAATTCCTTTTTTATTTTTTATTTCAAAATGATCCATTATTTTATAATAGTTATATCAATGTGATGCTCTTCATACCACAATTTAAACGAAAAAAATCACATTAAAATCTAAAATAAAGATAAATGACTAATTCAAAACAAAAAATAAAAAAAAAAAAAACAAAATCAAATCTAAAATAAAAATAAAAGATTAAAATTATAATTTTGGCTACAGAAAACAAAGGGAAAATAAAAAATAATTAAAAAGGAGCTCAGATACAGTAGGTTTCATCCATCGGATCTGATAGTGATAGACCCACTATCACAGTTGACCGGGGTCTGTACCGTGGCAGGGTACTATTCTACCACTAGACCACTGGTGCTTTTTTGAATGTGTCAAGTTGTTGTATTTATTTATATAGAAAACCATCAACGTCTCTCTCCTCTGCGTAGCCGAACATTTTTTCTGCCACAAGTCATGTGACAAGCCAAATTAACGCAGTCTGAATTTAGAGCTGTCAAAATGGGTTAGAACCCGTGAGCCAATCCGGCTCAATTCGGCTCATCAGTGGGTTGGGTTGCAAAAAGTCTGACTCATTTAAATCCCGGGTCATTTTGACCCGGCCCACCGAACCCGTCGGTTAAGTGGGTTCAACCCGTGGTGAACCGGGTTGGCCCGCGGGCGGAGACATTTGAAAAAAAAAACAAGGCCCAAAATGCAACGTATCAATGTGTCTGTAAAGTCAGTAAAGAAAAACTCAAAAAAGACCCAAGTCAGATTTTTTTGTGCAGTTTCCTTTCCTTTTCGTGAAAACCCTTGTCCTATTAAGCAGCATATATGTTTAAGTTAAGGAGTTGGAATTTTTTTAAAAAAAATTTCTGTTTTTTTCACTTTTTTTAATTTTTCAATTATAGGTGAGCCAACCCGCATAACCCACCAATCCATGGTGGGCCGGGCCGGGTTGCTTATTTCCTAGCTCACCAAAATGTGAGCCGGGTTGGGTTAGCCCGTTTTTCCCCCAACCCATGGTGGGCCGGGTTGGCCCGTTTTGACAGTTCTATCTGAATTCAACGGGCGTGGTTGAGTAAACCATTTAATTAAGCCCTTATAAAATAAATATTTATCATACATTTTTGCATAAATTATTTTTATAATTAAAAAAATATAATCCAACTCTTTTCATATAAGTTAAAATCTATTTTCATAAGCTATTTTGAAGAGCTTATCAAAATAAGTTAAAAATAATTTATTGACATATCATAAGCTATTTTTATAAGCTCTCTCAAATACTTTAATGAGCACTTATACCAGTAGATAAATTCAAATAAGCTATTTATAAATCAATCCAAACAGATCCATATATCTCACCTACATGCTACAAATTTCATGATCAAGAATAACTAGCAACATCCCATTACCCACAGAAATTCGGAATGGAATCACAAGAAAAAGAATTTTGATTGAGAATTTGAATTATTATTTTATAAAATAAAATCACGCTTTTAAAAACACTCACTTTTTTCCTGCCTTCCCACTATAAGAATATACCTTAATAACATAAAACAAACAATTGAACTAGAAATATCATAATATAGAAATGGAAAATGCTCCCCTCATCACTTTTTATCACATCCTTCTTTTACATCTAAATCCTAATCATCTCATCTAATTCTGTGGTGAGTCTTTTTGAAAAATTAAATTATCAATTATTTTGTATATAATGAGGAGTTGATCCCTGGACCTTATAATTAATTATAAGCTTTTATACCAAATAGGCTAACTTATGTTTGTTGATATATGAAACATATCAAAAAGATAATATAAACAATACAAAGTGGGCTTTTTTTTTTGAAAAAAAATTATTTTTTTGAGAGGCCTAAAGTGGGCTTCACTTGCTTTACCCTTGGGCCGGACCTGCTCCCATATTATAGGTTACACTGATGTTGTTATAGAGTACAAACCTTTTATAATAGGTCCCAACGATGATACATGTAAGGCTCACACTATAAAATCTAGAGTAAATATCCAATTTGGTCCCTCAAATTATAGGGTCGTATCAACTTAGTCCCCCACATTATCAATATTCCAAAATGATCCCTAAAATTGCAGAAAGTTAATCAGATTCATCCCTCCGTTGATATTTGCATGGATTATAATGACATTAAGTTGGTAATGTCAGGGATGCATTTGAAACTAAATGAATAATGTCAGGGATTCATTTGCTACATTTTGAAATTCCAAGGATCATTTTGAAATATTGATAATGTGGGGAACTAAATTGATATGACCCTACAATTTCAGGGACCAAATTGGGTATTTATTCTAAAATCTATCAAAAGAGTGTTCATCCGAGCTAAAACTCTGGGTTTGAGAGTATTTTTTTTTTTGTATAAATATACTCAACTACAACCAACACCCCCAATAGATCAGGGTGCCCATCTCTCATCACAACACAGTCACATCAGTAAGATTGTTAGGTTGAGCACTATAGCACACATGTCCTCAGATCACCTCACCACATATATATCACCTGAACCATAATGATCATTGCCCACTTTTAATCATGTAAAGATAATCACAACATATCGGCATCAGACAACAGTAAAAGTAACATAGTAAATACCCATATTAACATGTTTAGTAGATCTAGCATATAGGCATAAATCCATGTAACCCTAAAGCATATTACTAACATCATTGCTGTAACATCCCGGACTGGTTTCAGAATTGCTGACTGTCCACACAAACCAACACGGATCTTTTCAGCGTGTTTTGTCCTCACTCACACACTTTCTGGGAA
The DNA here is from genome assembly GCA_039655645.1 of Ammopiptanthus mongolicus. Lineage (NCBI taxonomy): Eukaryota > Viridiplantae > Streptophyta > Magnoliopsida > Fabales > Fabaceae > Ammopiptanthus > Ammopiptanthus mongolicus. Next base: position 21,542,937 of record CM077348.1, on the reverse strand, counting down.
ACTTCCTAGAAGGTCACCCATCCCACAATTACTCCAAGTCAAGCACGCTTAATTACGGAGTTCTTATGTTCTGGGCTCCTGAAAAAAGGATGCATCTTGTTAGTATAGATAGTACAAATCAATTCCTTTAAGCCTTCCTCAACTGTACAGTCTCATACCTGTACAGTCTCAAAATCCCTCTCATTCCGGTGTGAATCGATTCATTCATGTGTCCCTCCGCCTAGAAGCCTGTCAGGAGCCGCTCTTTGTCTGTGCCTCATGCACCGGCGATCATTCCCCTCCCTCTTCAGCCCCGGGTGTTACAATTGCACATATCAACACATATCTCATAGCAAACATATAAACATAACAAGCATGCAACCTCAGTTTATCATAGATCAACCTAACAGCGATAAACCTACAATGCCTAAAACTAAATTGGTACCACAATCTAGTAGTCACCAACGTGAGTTAAGTGTTATCAGTTACTTAACCACTAGTAGGGTTTAAGTCGCTCTATGCATATCAATATATATTATTTTACTCTTTCCTCCCCGACGAGTTGCGGTTCTTTCCCCCACACAACATTAAAACAACCAAACAGTTATATAACTACTCTTGCCTCCCCGACGCTTGTAACCTATTCTCCCCACCTAAAACTTTTAATAACTCGCTTTCCCGTACAACTTCCGACTGCAACTTTGCAATCGGCAACCAAGCACGTTCTGCAACGGAAACAACACACAGCTCCCAACACTGTGAAAGATACCCTTGACATGGACATTAGGCCAACAATCGCCCCTGAGCACACGCACGGGGTTCTGAAACAGACAGAAACTCAGAAACGACAAAATCAACAACAAGGCTCCAATGACTCAATCGATCGATTTGAATCAAGGCACGAAAATGAATGAGATACTCACGAAAAGTAGGGGCTGTACCCTTGAAGTCAGATTGCCTCTAAGCCCGCGGTTGATTTCCTGATTAATCGATTCGGTAGAAAAACCCGTAAAAGCCTAAAACGCATCGAAACGTTGTCAGGATTAAGAACGGGAGTAGAACGAAAGTAAAGAGCTTAAAAGGAATGAAGGTCGACGTTACGATGTCACAACTTACCTTGAGGAAATTCACATGCAATGACAGCAGTATGAAGGCGTCGAAACCATGAACCCGAATATGTGATCGGTTAAAAATTCCGATGACTGGAATCACCGTAACCCAACCTTCAAAGCCTTTAACAATGGCTTCTTTGGAAGTGAACTCTCTTTGCTTGTGTTTCTGGTCCAGCGTACATAATGGAGAAGATGGAGTAGTTTTAGTGTATTTTCGATACTTTCATTGCATTAGGAATATTATATTAAGGTAATGGAAAACACTATGTTAGGCTATTTTGGTTGTAGTGGGCTAGGTGTCATGATCTTATAGGATTAGGGTTAGGTTAGTGGAATCCATGTGTCACCATGATGTTGCAACATGTGTCACCGCGTGTATTCCCGTCAGCACGTCCGAGTGTTTTCTTCCGCATTTTCTAGCATAACCCACTGGCATAATATTTCTGTATTATTTTTAGGCTAGCCCTAAAAGCCTATATTGTGCTCATGTCCCTGATAATCCGTTGACTTATCATGTTTTATCTATTATTTTAGAATGGATTTCAATAATTAAGTTGAGTTGAATGCTTGATTTTACCCAAATTTGACTTTGTTAGTCTATTTTAGTGTTTAGATTTAATTTTTCTATTTTATCACTTTAATTTTGATTCTTATTAGTGTTTCCTTATATTTTGTAATTTGTGTTATTTTTAGGAAATTATCAAGGAGAAGAAGAAAAGATTGAAATTGAAAAGAAGATAAGCAGAGTGAATTAAAGATTGAAGGAGATAACAAATCAGTTTGCACACTGCTTATAAGAAGTGTCACAGTGCCGCACAAGAGATTATTCACAATTCTGAGCAGACTTCAATTTCATTTTATTTCTGTTCTTCTTCTTCTTTCTTTTCTTTTATGATGAACTAAAACCCTTTTTCTAGGGTGACGATGTAACTGCGCCATGACAGCTTGATAATTTTATTTCAGTTTTTCTTAATTTATTCTTCTCTTCTATATGTGTTTTATTTCCGTTCTTAATGCTTCTAATTGTTTGATCATCAATTAGATGATAGGCTAATCATAATGAGACCGAGAGGAGATTTATGTATCAAGGGTATTGAGATAAAACCATAGGGTAACTTGAGATCATCGAGAGGAGATAGGAGTCTTATGCAACTGCTATAGAGAATCATAGATCTTAATAAATTCTTTGATAAATAATCATCATACAGATATAGTTGATTAGATATCCTGAGGTAAATTTTAGTGTGCTCTAACCCAGACATTAAAATAAATTAGGATTCTTGGTTGACATTAGAAGTTGATTAAGAGATTAGGAAGAATTGATATAATTAAACTAAACTAAGTGGGATTATGATTCCTTGTCTATGAGGAATCTATATTCATAACGTTGGTGAAATCGGATCTTTAGAGTTTTCTTTATTTGATTGTTCATTATTTTATTTTATTTTTCTAATTAATTAATTTAAAAATCCAAAAACATTTATTTTCCTTAAGTGTTTATTTATTTTTTATTTTATTTTGAAATTTTCCGAACCAATTTCTCTTGATCTAAATAGTTGTTAATTTTGTGAAGTGGTACTTGGTCTCCCAATCCCCGAGTTCGATACACGATTTCTCACCGTTTTATTATTACCTGCTTCGATTCGGTATACTTGCCTGAGCCCATCAGTCCCAGTCTAATTTTAATACTCTAAACCTTCATTTATTAATTAATTACTCATTCGATTCACCTTCATTCGCGTTTTGGACCCGTCCTTCCATATTTTTGTACTTTCTGAACTCGTTCCAAGATCAAATTATCTTAAATTTGGACCATGACTTCCTCAAACTACATAGAACATAGTTAAGCCCTTAAACATGCTTAACTTATGCTCCACACATTAAACAAGAAAACATGGTGATACATTTTCCTTATAATATATGGACCTAATAATGGTATTTTTTTTTTTTATAATACTATTTTTTTTTCTATTTCGTAGAGTTTTCTTCCATCTGATAAAAGAGAATAATCTCATTGGAAACGGTTTCCATATATATATATATATATATATATATATGATTTAGCAGTAGGACATAGGGCCACCTAATATAATGCCGTTGGTTTTTCATTTTATTTTTTTGGTAAACCCTTCCTTTTGCTGTTTATTATAATCATTTTACAACAGATTGAGAAGGAAAAAATGTATGCTTTTCTTTTTCCTCCCTCCCCCTTTTGAGTTACATGCATCAAAGATTACTTTGATAGTTTAACCAAATTGCAGGAATCCCAGTCACAACTCCAGTGGATCTATCCCTGTCCACCGGCACTCCCTTTACCGCCGGCAATATCGTCGAATTCGAACAAAAATGTTCTGCCGTTTTTACCCTCACCGAAACATTTATAACCCCATTTCTCTTAACTTTACTATCCCATAACCTATAGCTTAAGAAATGAAGTTGATTTTCAGGTATATATCCTCCTATAAAATCCGAAACTGGGATTCTTGTCATTCCAACACTTTTAATCCCGGTTGATGTTTTGCATTTCACCTCAGCGGCTATGAACCTTGCATGTAATGGCATGTCCATCACAAACTTCTCATTCCATGAAGGGTAACTCCCACCTTCTGAATCCACTTTTGTGGTACTTACATCATTGCTAGCATCCGATTGAACCGTGACAAATGCATTCTTCTTTATGGATTTTCTATTCATTCGGAGGTTTTCTGCGGACAAAATGGTGATCTCTAGAGTACGTGACATGTTATATAACACGTTACAAAATGTGGAAAATAATATTCCAAAGTATATATAACTAATTAATTTTGTGAGATGAATAGAGATATAGCTAGATATGTGTATGAGATAGGTGAGGGAGAGGGTGTAGGAAATTTGGGAAGCGAAAGGTTGAGAGGATAAGGAGAAGGGGAAGTGCTGTTACATATATGGGAGTTTTGGGAAACATAAGAGAAACAAGGGAGAAAGACAGAGGTTGTTTCTTTTTTGAGGTTGTACTTTTTCCATGCAGTGTTTTGACTATTGAGCCGTTAGAATATAGGGCGCGTGGTTTGGAATTCGATCGTTGACGGACCAAGGAAAATGTTTGACGCTTTCAAATAAGGGCGAAGGTTACAGAGAAGGCTGTGGCCGTTATACTTGACGGTTGAAGCTACCAGGAAATTGCGATCCTGTTGGGAAGAATTTTCTTTCTTTTGCCACAAATATATTAATATTTTTTGACAGTTGAAAGAGGAAGGGAAGCTTTAATCTTCTCATTCAATTTGGATTGTGGAGGTCCCTTTCCTTTAGATATATGTATTCTAACTAAGCTAGATGGACTTTTTCTGCCCGTTTGATTTGCTTCGTCTTCGTATTAAAATATGCATTCTTATCAATGGACGTTGATTTTTATGTTCTCAGTTTTTTAATATAATCCTTTTTTTTTTTTTTACTTTTATCTATTCATAATATCTCTTATTATTTTCGGAACCATCTTTTACTCTTATTTTCAGAATTTAACAAACTTAATGCAAATATGTGTCTCCTTCGCCTCTATCAGTTTGAACCCGAAAAAATGAGTTCTTGGATCGTAACTAACCACGTGTAATTAATTTAATTTTTAAACCCATTTTTTTAAAGAAAATTCGGTAGCTCGAGATTATTCTCTTTTGCGTTCGATCATTTGGAATAGAAACTATTAAGAAAAAAACAAATTCTTTTGGAATTTTTTTTTTATTCTCGGGGTTATATAAAATTTTCAACCTTTTCGATCATTCATCGGCTTCCAGAGAAAGAGTTTCTCTAATTCGTTGCTTAGTGTTCAATTGGGGAGTTTTGGATTAATTGTTGGCATGATTGAATTTGGTTCCTTGTTCTTTCTTGCTTTTTCTCCAAGGTTGTTCCCATGTTAGGTAGGATAAGAAACTAATTTTTATGTGTTCAAATTTTGATTCGCATTCTTGGGTGGTACTTTTTCACATGGTTGATTCTCTTTTTGGTAACTTCCATTTGGAATTGCAAGTTTTTAACTTTCCCTTCTATGTATTGGTTGGAAAATTCATATATAACATATTATGCTTTCTTCAATCCACAAGAATGCATACGGAAATGGAATTAGAGAGATTAATAAAAAGAAGGGAGTGTGAGGGAGAAATAGAAAAAGAGAGAGCAGCGTCAACCCAAATTGGAGGGGGGCGTCAACGCCAACCTGAGGAGAGGCCGTACCAGAGAAGAGTTTAGGGATGAATGGATTCTAATAAAAAAAAGGGTGTAGGGAAGAAAAGAGTGGAGATATGATAATGGAGAATTGTGAAGAGAATTTATTAAAAAAATATTAAAACAAAGGAAGTGTATTTTTGAGTAAAAAAAAAGTTAAAAAAAAGGTGAATGATTGTATTAGAAAAATTTGGGGCTTCAAAAAGCAACTCCCTAAGGGTCCGTTTGGTGGTCAGGATAAGGGAGGCAGGATAGGATAAGCTTATCCTGTTAGCTTATTCTATCCTGTTACTTAATTATAATTATATCCTGAGGGTGGAGCTGGGTTAGAACCAACAGGATAGGATAAGAAAATGTTTTCTCTTTTATCTCTTACCCTTAATATTGTTATGGCTTAATTGCACTTTTCATCTCTCAACTTTTTTAATTGTGCAATTTTGGTCCCTTAAAAATTTTAATTGCACTTTTATCTCTCAATTTTTTCAATTATGCTATTTTGGTCCCTCAAAAAATTTAATTGTACTTTTCATCCCTCAATTTTGTGAAATTGTTCAAAATTTGTCCTTGTAGGGATCAAAATAAAGGCTTTCATTGCACAATTTCACAAAGTTGAGGGATGAAAAGTGCAATTAAATTTTTTGAGGGACCAAAATCGCACAATTGAAAAAGATGAGGGACAAAAGTGCAATTAAAATTTTTAAGGGACCAAAATCGCATAATTTAAAAAGTTAAGGGACGTAAGGTTTAATTAAGCCTATTGTTATTATTTAATTATGGTTTCAAACCTAATGAGTCAACCTTATTACTAATTAAAGTATGTGGTTTAATTCGTAATTTTTATAAAAAGTGAAAAAAAGTTAATTTTTTATAATTTAAAAAATGGACTAATGTATAATTAAAAAGCCGAAAATATATATTATCAAATATTTTTTAATTTAAATGTATAAAAAAAATCACATAATATTAAAATTTATTTTTGAAAAAAAATATAATTTTGATATAAGGGTAATTTTATCATTTGTGGATATTTTATATCATATCCTGTCATTATCTGATGCGCATCAAACATCGGATAGGATAAGGGCTTATCATGTTCATATCCTATCCTATTCTTATCCAGTTCCCATATCCTATCCATCCTTATCCTATCCTGACCACCAAACGAGCCCTAATAATATTCGGAACGGGATCAAAGTTATAAATCACTAGTTCATTTTAATAATGAAGTTCGTATCTATTTTCTTCTCTTTTGCTTTTTAATGTAATTGTAAGTTTGTAATTGCAAGACCTGTAGCATTGATTATAAACAAACTTATATAATATAACTTACTTAGATTTTATCTGAATTTTAAAGAATGCATGTTATCTACATAACATATTTGCCAGTATTAAAATAAAACACAACTCATTTCCACCACATTTTGTTGAGTCAATCAGGGCCAGAAAACAAAACTTAACTCATAAGGAGTTAACAATTGAAACAAAAAATAAAATAAAGAGCTCAGATGACACTATCAGATGACGGTGAATGACCCATCAATCACAGAAGTGCAACAAACAAATCCTCATAGCTCCAAAGCAATTTTAAATGTTTAGGTAGTATAGAAAACGAAGGGAAAATAAAATAATTAAAAAGGAGCTCAGAGATACACTAGGTTTCATCCATTGGATCAGTTGGTGATAGACCCGCTATCACAGCGGTTTTCATCATAGCTCCTCGAAATGCACCAGCCGGGAATCGAACCCGGGTCTGTACCGTGGCAGGGTACTATTCTACCACTAGACCACTGGTGCTTGTTTGTTGAGTCAAGTTGTTGTATTCCTTTATATGACAAAAGATGAGTGTCTCTCCTGCTGCTAAATCCTTCAACTCTCCAACATTTTTATAAAATAAAATCACGTCTTTCCACACTTTTTGGGTGTGGAATTAATTTTAACTTAGATGTTGGCTTGACATAAAGTACTTCTAATGGGTTTTGTACTCCATTGAAGACACACATATCACACCATGTCCCTGAACCATTTAACTTCTATGTTCATACTTTCCTGCAATAGGTTCACACCCTTGTGGCTTCTGCACCATAAGAATAACTGCTTTCATTGACCTTAATTTTCCTTACACTACTAATTTACCGAAGGGTGCGTTTGATTTGCATTAAAGCAGAGGATAAGAAAAACAACACAAAATAAATGCTTGAGTCACAGCACAACTTTTTGTCCAGTATATTGTTTGATGGACAATGAACAACACAAATAAAATAATGTAAAATTTACTTAAATACCCTTTATAATATATAACTTTATTTAATATTATATTAAATAAGTTTTATATATAATATATAATATTATAATATATAATAATATTAACATGTATAATCAGTAATATATATATATATATATATATATATTATAATATTATATTTATATAATATTATAATATATATATATATATATATTATAATTATATACATTACATAAAGTTGAGAGAGAGAGAGGTTAATAAGAAATAAGTGGGCATTTTTATCTTTTTGGTAGTTTGTGCTTAGAACAACATTTTGTCCCATGATTTGGTGTGGAACAAAAAAATTGATTTTTGTGCTATCTTTTGTCCATTATTTTGTTCTGTCCCATACTCATTTTGTAAATCAAACACAGAATAAATAATTTTGTGGCGTGTTGTTCCTTAAAATATTACAAATAAAACAGAACTATGTATAGTTCAGCAGTGATGATGGTAAAACAAAAGGGAACGATTGAAGACTAAAGCTATGGGATTTAATGATGGGCCATTTATAGTGCGCATACAATGTATTAACCTCCGGCAACCGGTTTTGTCAACTTTGTTATCAGGGAAAAATTTTCTTATATTTGCTTTTTAGTTGTTTTTATATTTAAAGAAGGAAGTCATTGCCATGTTTTCAAGTTGTCATCATATGTTTGGATTAGGCACAAACAATCAATTATAATATAATCAATTTTATGTTTAGATATATTTTCTGAAAAGAAATTTTAAGATAATTTATTTTATTTGAATTGCATAAAAAATTACTGTGATATTATAAATTATGAAAAAGGGTATGAAATTTTTTTATATAATTTAATAATATTTGTTTTAGCTACCAACATGTGATTGATCTGAATGATAACGAGCTTAGACCCCTTAAGTAAGTGGTTGGAGTAAACCTGGTTGGGAGAGGACAATCCTTAAATATCGCCCAGTTCCCCTGACGGTGGATACTTTGTACCAATAACATGATTATCCAAAAAAATATTTGTTTTAGCTAGGTTTGCAATGGTGTAATGAGAAGAGTGTTATTGATTTCAATATAATCTAATAACTTTTTAAATATGCTTCTAACTTCTAGTTACTTTAAAACTCGCATTTTCTCATAAAAAAAACTTTTTTTTTGTAATTCAATTAAGTTTGCCAAACATACCGGATTAAATCTGAAACAACTTTTTTAAAAACCGTTTTTAGAGAAATAATTTTTCCCTAACAAATAAAATAAACCCACACAACCATAAGTCAGATAAAAAATAGTCCTGACAAATATTTTGTCAACTGAAATATAGGCATTATTTCGGTGTCCAATCATTTTTAAGGACACAGATACCTTTCCATTATTCTAGACTGTTGGGTCGATATGATGCTCCAAAAAATGCCACATGTCCTATGCTTTTTTTTTTCCCAAAAATATATAGATGTGGGCTTAACAAGTGAGTGGGCATCGGAGCCCATAAAATATATCAACCGTTCCACATGGGTGTGCTTAACAAGATTCAGAGATGTGCACCTGAGGGCTGAGGTCGAAATTTTTGGTACAATAAACCCCCACGGCAATTAATTGTCCGCCCCATGTTCATCTTTAATTTCATATCCTTAGCTAATTCACTTAACAAAAAAACAAAATACGGAAAAAAGAATACAAATAATTTATTGCAGATTGATAATTATATCCACCATCTTCTCACACATTAATTGTCAAGATAAATCAGTTAAAACTCAAGGTTGCCAAAATCCTATATATGTAAATTAACAAAGGGGTAAAAATAAACTATGGCATTTTTAAGCTTTTGAGATTAAATATTTCCAACAAATATACATCCCCCTTACTTAGACTTCTCAAGGGAGCATAATAACTTAACTCAGACATACATATATCCGCCTATGCTTCACAAACAGCATTGGATGATCACTTTAACTCAGCCAATGTAGTGTTGGCATATCCTTCGTTTAAATGATTTTTCAGAATGTCTCTAAGGTACTCCAATTGTTCGAATGCTCCTTGACGTTCCTCCCACTACAAGAAAGAGCACAAATGTTACCAAATTCTTCCCAGACAAATCATGACTCCTATTAATTACAAAGCCCTTAAATTGTTGGGTTGAGGAACAAGTACATTGCTTATATCCTCTGCTTTAGAAATGAGCATTCTTGAGGTCATGTGGTCTTTTAGGTACATAAAAGTTTAGGGGACCAGAGGTTGTCTCATTTCAAGATCAGGACATGCCACAATCTTTAAGAAGGACTTATAGTGGTTCTTATAGAGAGGTCAAATGTGCTTCAGGTGAAACAATTGATCAACATCAGGTGATGGAACTGATTGGATCTTCCTCAATGAAAATTGGAATAATGACAGGTGCAGATAGAGGCTAGAGGGATATGGTACAATGTTTCTGCCAAGTGTAATTGGAAAGAGAATCTCTCCAACAACCATATGCCAAAAGGCACATAAACTGCCAAGAATAAGTTTGCCTAGGCTATACTTTTGTCACTGGGTTCTGTATGTTGCATGTGTTAACAATATACCATACAATCAAGATATGAGTTAAAATAGGATCAATTTCATGTTTTTTTATTTGGGATAAAGAAATATTGTGGGTATGAAAAATGGATAAGTAATAACTTTGAAATATGACATAAGAGAGCTAACCTCCTGATAGGATAATGATATGACTTTCCAACCAGCAGCAGTAACATATCGGCGCTTTAGCATGGTATGTCCTAAAGGTACACCTATAACAAGCAAAGAGAACAAAATAAAATACTGAGTGAGTGAAGGTGATTATGATTCAACTACATACAAGAGAACACAAGGTTGCACAAATTTAATTTATGTAAACAAAAGATACCCACCAGTGTTTCTTGAGAAATGAGTTGGACCATCAATCTCCAGAGCAAGCTTCTTATCAACTATCACAGCATCCAAAGTGTACCCATCCACAGCATATTCTTTGACCCATTCAAGACCAGTGCTAACAAGAAGACGTCCAACCTCTTTCTGAAATGATGAAGTTATTTTTTGATTAAACCTTTTAGTTTTTCCAGCACGAGCAACTTTGTCCTCGAGCTCACTACTTAAAGATAACTGAAGGTGAGGGAATTCAAGCTTCAAGCACTGGTTTACAAGATGAACCTGAGAAGCAAACATGATATCCTCCCTATACAGCTCTGAAATCCTTTGCTCCTCATAATGGCTCAGAGTTTTCCAAACATAAGAGAAGAAACTCCTATCCATTTGTCCAAAGACAGCATAGGACCAAGCTATAGTCCCAAGCTGATCTCTACTTAAAATGAGTGTAGGAGAGCCAAGAGATCCATTTGAGGAACCGCTTCTACCAACATTTTGTTCCTGATTATTTGATGTCTTTTCACCAATGGAACTATTCAATTGCCAATGATCTTTGAAGACTCTGTCTAAAGAATCAAATACAGGGTCAGCAGGCTCATATAGAGATGCAAAAGCCCACAAAAGCTGTGCAAGTTCTTGCTCTTGGAAGGTGTGAATTATCTCTGAGGCCCTTTTTGACAGTTCTGAGAAAAGATCAGGAGCAGCATGCTGCATTGAAGCGAAAGCACCAGCAATATTAGCAAGATTTTGAGAGTTGAATTCCCCAACCTTGGTCATTGCAACTTCTGCGATTCTATCCATCTCTGAAAAATAAAGAAGTTCCCCTCCAATTTTGGACAATGCCCAAGATATGTTAGAGATTCCTTGAGCAGAGCATTCAGGTAAGGCTGTCATTGCAATGCCCACAAGCATAGACATCTCTCTCTGTCGAGCAAAAGCCAGTCTCTGAGTTTTCATCATAGAAACCTTCTCCATATTCTTAGCAGTACGATGAAGAGCAGTAGCAATGTTGAAAGGGGAGAGAGGCGAGGGACTTAGACCTTTTGCAACTGCAACAATTGTTTCAGAAGTAACCTCCAACACATCCTCTGCAGTCTGTGCTTCTATAATTGCTTTGTTCAAGTTGATTTCTTTTCTATGGTCAGACGGCCCAGAGAACTGGGACAGCCTATTAACAAACTCTTCCATTTTTTTCTCCTTCTTTTCTACAAACATTCCATCAGCAATCAAACTCACTTTCCTTTTCAAATCACTAACATCATCGAGAGTCTGTGGCAGCGCCGAGTCTTCCTCTGAACTATAATCAAGAACATCTTCTATTTCCTCAGTTTTCTTAACAATTTTCTTTTTGCTTTCCAAATTCTTCTTATTCTTCTTCTTTTTCTTCTTAACAGAAACCAAATCTTCCATTGTACGGGTCATGCCCCTCGCTTCAATTGATTTAAGTGCCATCTTTCTTGCCCTTACACACCAATCCATTCCATCAGTGTCTTCAAGCAACTTCGACTTCTGTTCTTTCACCCTCTTCTTGGGAGCTCGGTAACCAAATGGATCGAGTTCCCCAACGAGCTCCAATTCCCAGTCCATATTAGATTCCTCTCCTTTATCATCACTATCAAGTGCAGCAATATTAGCTCCTCTGGAGCTAGTAGCAGTGTCCCTACCTAAATGCGTGTAATTACTTCTAAGGGTGCAGGGCTCGAGTTTTCGATGTAAATGCTCAGTACTTGTGATCACCGGAAAAGTATAACTGAGTCTTGGAATGAAACCAAAGGGCTTCAAACAACTTTGGTTAAGCAAAGGATTCAATAACCCTTCCATACTGTTAAACTTATTCTTAAAGAAAACAAATTAATCAAACAGGTTTGACCATGCAACTCAATCAAAAAAATTGTCCTTCCCAGTTCCCTCCTCATGAACAGCAATCAATAACTCACAAAAGAGGGTACCTGCAAGCATAAAAAAGCAACATTTTTCAATAAAATTGATATAGAATAAATAAATAAAAAGTACAAAATCTGCTCACAACATAAAACATGAGCTCAATACTGAGCATTCACAATTTCAGAAATATCAAGGTATGGCCAAAAAACCAAGTTAGCTCCACAAAGTTACAAAAAATCCACTTGGTTTTACAAAAAAAATAAAGAATAGGCCCTTCAGCAGAACACTTAAAAAACATGACAACTTTCTTAGACAAGAAATCCTAAAATTGATGAACAAAAGAAGCCATTTTGCTGATAGAAAGAGATAAAAAGAAAAGGAAAAGCAGAGAAGCCACACCTTATCTTGAGTCCCACGCGGTTTTGTGAAGCAAAAGAGAGCGTTGTGTTTGAAGAACGATGCAGTGTGAAGTAGAAAACCCACCCAGATATAAAACGACGTCGTTTTATGTCCCCGCTATTTAAGTCTCAAAACGACGTCGTTTAGAGTCACTTTATCTTCTTGTTGTTGTTGTTCAGTGAAGTGAACACTGGGAGAAGCAGAACAAAAATGGCTACTTGTTCTTCTTCTTGTTCGTTGTGTGCTTCTTCATTCTCGAGACGTTCTTCCCAACCGCAATTTATCCTCTTCAACCTCCCTCCTCGAACCGGTACTGCTCGTTTCAGGTGCTCGGCCGGTGAGACCGGGTTCTTCACGAAACTGGGCCGGTTGATAAAGGAGAAGGCGAAGAGCGACGTGGAGAAAATCTTCTCGGGTTTCTCCAAGACCCGTAACAACCTCGCCGTCGTCGACGAGCTCCTCCTTTATTGGAACCTCTCTGACAGCGACCGTGTCCTCGACCAACTCGAAGAGGTGCCTCTCTTTAGTTCTAAACTGTTTCTCGTTTTCTTTTTTGTTTTTTTAATGTGTTTTTATTTTTTATATTTTATTTTCAGGCTCTTTTAGTGTCTGATTTTGGGCCAAGAATCACTATTAAGATTGTGGAGAACTTGCGGGAGGATATATTGTCAGGGAGGCTTAAATCAGGGAATGAGATTAAGGTATCAAATTCAACTCAACATAGAGGAGATAGAAGGAAATCTTTAAACTTTATTCATTCAAGGACTCACCTAAACTGCTTCATTCAAATGGTTTGAAGTTTAAGGACTCAAGCTTAGGTTGTTCTAGTTTAGCATGTGCATAGGAGTTTATGAAATAATTTAAATTTTGATATGTTGCTGTTTTAGTGGCATTAACGCCTACTAGTTTAACTTGGACACATTGTCAGTTTAAAGTTTTTAATACTGTCAATCAATAACAAATCATCCCATGTATGACTTTTTAAAGTAGTTGTTATAACAATCAAACATTCATTTTTAAAGACATGACAATTCACGATCGGTTGTCAGTGTGAAAAATCTTTACAATGACAGTGTATAACAATTAAATTTGTACTCCTATTTTTATTTTCTTGGTATGGTATTGGTGGATATAGTGAGTTGCCAAATATTTCATTAACTATGAGTTATACTTAATAGAATTTTAATCATTTATTATAAAATCAAAGTTTAGTAAATGCTTGACAACTCATCTGGTACCACGTCCATCAGGTACCATAGCAACTCCCCTCCCTGATTTGGGATTTATAATTCTTTGGTGTATATGTACACTCCCACTTATTTATGGATTATGGTTTCATGTCTGTATATGAAACCAATTTCGAAAGACCTCCTTCCCTTGCTTTGTTATGTTACTTAATTAATATACCAGGCAATTTCAAATTTTATGATCTGGGTGGAATGTGTTATGCATGGATTTGAATGGCTTTAGGAAGCATTGAAGCGGAATGTTTTGGAGTTGCTAACCACCAAGGGAAGTAAAACTGAACTTCAACTTGGATTCAGGTGTGAAGATTTTTTAACTATTGATTTTTTGACGTTGTAATTAGTCACTAAATTTTATTGGTTTCCCATTTTGTGCTTTATAATGGATTAAATTTTGTTGTCTTCAGGAAGCCAGCTGTAATAATGATAGTTGGTGTTAATGGTGGTGGGAAAACAACATCTCTGGGTAAGAAAAAAGATCCCATTCTGTGCTGTGCAACCGTGCAATGAAATAAAATGCAGCTTTTTTCCTTTTTCTTTTTTTCTTTCCTGTCCCAGGAGATATTTACTTTTGTTGATGAATAAACTTAAACGTTATACAGGTTTCATTGTGTCTGGTGAGATTGGAAAATTATTAAAAAAATTATAGTTCTGGGTGACTATTCCCATACATTATAAATTCTTAAAGAGATAATCTTTAAACGAAAGCCCTCTTCCTTCCTCCAAAAAGGAATATTTTTTCTTCTTGTCTACAGTTTAGAAATCCAAAACCATGCCAATTTGATCAGCTTTTACTTGCAGGAAAGCTGGCCTATAGATTGAAGAATGAAGGGGCTAAGGTTAGATTAAATTATCTGAGTTTTGCTTTGGTTATGATTTTGATCTCTAAATGGAAGTTGTTGGTCAAAACGAAGTGCCGTCTAAGTGAAGCTTCAGTTGTTCTAGAAATCTAGACATTACCTTCTTTCTGAATTTTAAGGGCTTGTATAACAGTGTCATTGGCGGACCAATGAGCACCTTTTGGGTGTTCAGTTACATATCAGGAAGAATGACTTGCATTGCAATTGATCAAGCACCTTTTAGCCTCTCGTTGGTGCTCAGCGCACTGTTGTTTCAAGGGTGTTTTCACCTCTAACTTGAACAGAGATTAGCCAGCCCTGCCCCATTTTTTGTTCCCTCTTTCCTTTGATTTCCCAACTTTATGTTTTGTTTGCTTGTAGAGGATTCAGGAGTAAAACCTCTCTTTCGATCCTTGAAAGATGCAGTGTTACTCAAATGAGAAAAAATGGACCAAATAGAAGAGAATCTGATCAAAAGTGAAAGAGGAAGGCCTAAGAAAACATGAAGAGAAACCAATAAAAAGACCATACTTTGAATTGGTTTTACTGAAATTTTGTTTTTTTGACAGAGACCAATGGCATCAATTAATACATGTAGGCTGTAGCATACCCCATCTAGTGAGATAACGGTTGGTGGTGGCTGTGCTTCCAAAATTCTTAACTGAATCCTTGAAGGTTTTAGTTTGCCTATATTAGGCCACATAGCTCAAATTTTCAAATATGTAAAATTGGCCCTAAGTTTGGAGCATGATTTATACTGTGTATGAACCTTATGGTGCTTCATTCCTCAAGATTCTTTCTATCTTCAATTCTGGTCTGGATAACTATGTCATTAGTGCATTTTTATTTAGAGGAAATAATACATTAAAATTACTCTATCTACATTTTTAAAAATAGGAAAAGACCATTATAGATGTTGTTTCTGTATCGGGTGCCATTCCTATGACCCTCTTAAAAGAAAACTTCAGTATGCCCACTTTTTCTTTTACTAAATTTATTAGGCATGGCTGGCTTCAATTTGTTTCTTTTCTATTTTCAGAAATCATGTTTGGTTTAAAGTAAGAGTAGATGGATTTTGTTATTATTGTGTTTGAGCTTTAATATATGGTTATATTACCTTCTGTCATTCTTTATGCTTCACATGACAGGAATCGGGATACAGTATTTCATGCCTGTTTTCTGTTCTCATTTTTAAAAATCTACCAGATATTGATGGCTGCTGGTGATACATTTCGAGCAGCTGCTAGTGATCAGCTGGAAATATGGGCTGAAAGGACTGGGTGTGAGATTGTTGTGGCTGAATCTGAGAAAGCCAAAGCATCGTCAGGTACAAATGGAATTAGATTTTAATCCTAGATATTCTGTTCGAAGTGTTCATCCCTTTTGAGTCTTATAGCTTCTTTAATTGGATAGCTTTTTTTGTTTATTTTATTTATTTATTTATTTATTATTGTTATTATTATCATCATCATTGTTGTTGGTGATACTAACTTTTGTCTGTATTGTATTACTTGCAGTGCTTTCACAGGCTGTAAAAAAGGGAAAAGAGCTAGGTTTTGATGTTGTTTTATGTGATACATCTGGACGTAAGTACAGAATTTTACCGCTAGCTGTTTTGTATTTTATTGAACTACTTGGCTGGTTGTAAATTAACAATGTGGTTCATTTTATGTTCTCAGGCTTACACACCAATTACAGTCTAATGGAAGATTTGATTTCTTGTAAAAAGGCTGTTGGTAAAGTGGTTCCTGGTGCACCTAATGTAAGCCCAAGTTTTTACACTTACTTTTTCCTCCCTACTCAATCATCTGTTTGCTGATTAATTCTTGGGCTTTGCGGAGCTAATTAGATCGTATTTATACCTTACTTTTTTTTTTTGTATCCCCTGCCAGTTTAATGGATGACTTTTAAGTTATTTCCATCATAACATGGATGGTATTTGTCATCTTTGTTCGTAAACTCCTTACATTTGTATTTTGCTTGTGTGCTTTCGTCTAGATGGCTTCACATATTTATACTTATACTTGTACAACTAGGTTGTGCTCTCTTAATCTTAACATTTTTTATGCCTCAAATGAAATGAGACAGACACACTCACACATTTGAAGCAGTGTAATTTGAGGGTGTTGACATTGCTTGCAGGAGATCCTACTGGTTCTGGATGGGACTACTGGTTTGAATATGTTGCCTCAAGCAAGAGAGTTCAATGAAGTAAATTCTAGTTCTTCTTTTCTAATTGGATATTTGTCTTATTGTGTTCAAGAAAATTTTTACTTGACATACTTGAAATCTTGCTATCACTATATGAGAATACCATGTCCTAAGTTGCATGGATATAAATACAACATGGGGTACAACAAAATTTCTGAAAACTAGTGATAGGACCCATGGAGAGAAAGGCCCAAAGGTAGTGACGTTTGGGCTGGGAGTGAACCAAGTCACTCATGGACTTAAAGTTTGGCAGGTTTTTGGAGGAGGGGTAGCATAGTTGTTCAGTTAGTTAGAGGCTTGCGGAGAGAATGCACATGTATGAGGGTCAATATAAGGTGG
Organism: Ammopiptanthus mongolicus; assembly: GCA_039655645.1. Classification (NCBI taxonomy): domain Eukaryota; kingdom Viridiplantae; phylum Streptophyta; class Magnoliopsida; order Fabales; family Fabaceae; genus Ammopiptanthus; species Ammopiptanthus mongolicus. The sequence goes on along the minus strand of CM077348.1, from coordinate 21,525,604 downwards.
GATGAGTGAGAGTGTGAAGTTAGTTATGCTTTTGGATGCTTTATTCAGCACTTGCTGGGCAGGGAGCTCTAGGCATTTCTCTGAAGGAGCTTAGCTTTGGGATTACAGGAGAATCCTCCTTGTAATATTTTCTTTTTCAGTTAATAATATACATATTTTCTCATCTAGTTTTCTGGTTCCTATCAACTAGACTAAGGGTATGGCACGATATATCAATAGAAATAAAAAAATATAAATAATAAAGTAATCGAATCATAAAGATAAATACAATTTTCATAATGTTTTAACTACAAGGTTTTAAAACTCCATAAAGTATTTCAAGTAAGCAGAAATATATAAAGAATGTACATAATTTGAAGGGAGTGAAGTAGTAGTTTGTTTCATTTAGTTGCAAATCAAACAACTTAGCAACAAAGCTTGGTGTTTTGCATGGACTAATCACTTTTTCTTGAGTGATACCAGTACCAACTCATCAACTGAGTCTGGATAAGTACCCATGTGTACCCAGTAAGCACCAGTACTGGATAAGTACTCAGTTTGGGCACGACAACCATTTCCATCATAGACCATGCAGCATGTTGTTTGCTTCTTTAGAATGGTTAGTTGACCTTTGAAGCTAAATAACTGCATCACAATAATATAATTGAGACAGACAATGTGGAGAGATGGTAAAACAATTCTACATCAAATCTTGCAAATAGTAGTTGAGTGCATGATTTTATTGTTCCAGAACTTACATTTATACAAGTTCCTTATTACTACAACAACCAAAGCCTTTTCCTATTGGGCGGGGTTGGCTACATGGATCAAACAATGCAGTGTTCTATCAAAAACCAACGTACAGGTTCCTCATTAGTTCCACTTAATAATTTGATGCATATGCAGGAACCATTTCTGAAGTAATGGAATGGACCTTAATTTGCTACCAAATGTCAATTTCTAACTTGTTAAGTTTCTCCTGGAACTGAGGAATATATTAGTAAGTAGTAGGAATACTAAAGTTCATTGTGGCTGTGCCTGTGTAATTTTTACTGTGATGCCCAAATCATGGTCATGATTTAAACATGAAATGCTGCTCTTCAAGAGTCAAGACATGTAGTAAACAGTTCAATCTATAAAAAGGATGTAGAAAACAGGCCCTGCAGGGATAGATTAGAAAAAGAAGCATCATGCAGATGTGGAAAAAACTATCAAAAGGGAACTTATGAAGGTTTAGATAGAGGTTTATTTTGTTATTATGTATATTATATCAAACTTCAGTCAAATGAGTGATCTGTCACAAAAATGTTTTAGTTTTAGGATATGGTGGAACTGTTTCTTGCTCTTGTTTTCCAGTGCCTTGACTATTCTATTATTCCTGCCTTTGATATTTCAAAATCTGGTATTACAGTGCCTCAGTTTCATATTAACACTGTTAGCTGTTATTGAAATTGTTTTGACTCTAAAGCCTCTGACCTTGAGACAGGTTGTGGGTGTTACTGGTTTAATTTTGACCAAGCTGGACGGTTCTGCTAGAGGTGGCTGTGTGGTATTCTCTTCATTTGATCTTGATGATATTTTATATATTTTTGGGCTTAATATATTTTCATTATTGGTATTATTTCTTGTTGCTGGGGTGATCATGGTAAGGAATAAGATAGTAATTTCTGTTGGCAGGTCAGTGTTGTTGATGAGCTTGGAATCCCTGTAAAATTTGTGGGTGTTGGTGAAGGTGTTGAAGACCTTCAACCCTTTGATGCAGAGGCCTTTGTCAATGCCATTTTTGTGTAAACCAATATTAGGATTTGGTATGTACATCATGACATGTCCTTTTGATTCCTTTCAAGATTGAGTTTGAATTCTTTTAAAACCTGTCACACTAATTGGAATTAAGTGCCAAACTTAAATCTTCCTCATAGCCCCTCCCTATCTTTTCAAAATTACAAAAAAGAAATCACCCAACCCTTTTCGAATCTATGCCCCAGACATACTCCCCTCTAAGGAATTTTACATTTTGACAACTCATCTGAGCGTATCATTTCTTGTTTTGTTTCATTAGGCATGGGTGTTCTGTTAGTGTTAAGCGTGATGTCAAAATTAAGTTTAGAATATTACCATTTACCACTTGCTCCTTGGGCTGTTAGGGTGGGTTAAGGTAAGCTTGGGGTGAGGGTTAAAGGTCTTAGGTTCAAATTCTATATGAAAAACAAAAACGAAAACGAAAAATGGATTATTACTTTTTTGAGTAACTAAGGTACTCTAGCCTTGGAGTTCCTTTCTTGCATGTTGTCTGTTTCAATCTACTGTTTTTTGACAGTGCTGTATATGTTACGGTTCAGAATCATTTATTAGCAGAGCAGCTTGACATGAATATGCAGAGAGCAACACCAGGCCACAAGAAAGATGGCATTTTATTATTAAAGCCATTCTTGGTAGAGACCACGCATTGCAAATGCAGAGCTGTGGTTGCTTTTGACGCTGAGTGTATATGATACTTATGCATGCTCTGTGGCTGGTAGTTTCTGACAATGCAAAGAGAGATGGGGATTATATTCATTCAATCACTCCTGATTTTGAACTCAAGGATTTTACTGTGGTGTGCAACTACGGAAAATGTACTAGTTGCTAACAGTAAACACGCTCAATTGTTAAAATGATGGTATTTTTCCTTTGTTCAACTTCTCAATGAGGTTTCCTATTTCATTGTTTTTGTCCTTTGTGGCTGTACCTATCTAGGAACAAGTTTCAAACTAGACATATTACTAGAGCTTTCAACAATGCCATCTGAGTTGTTGAATTGCTTGGGACTAGAACGAGTTCAATACACTAACCTTTTCTTGAAGCTTGGGTGTAGGGGTGGGCATGGGTCGGGTTGGGTGGGTTTTGGTGCATTTAAAGACCCAACCCAATCAAATAAATATGGGTTGGGTTGGATCGGATTCTTCGAAAATTTTCATGTAATCCAAATCAATCCAACCCAACCTTACACGGGCTGGTTTGGGTCGGATGATCGGGTTTGGTAGTAAATTATTTTGTTTTTATCAAAAGCAAATAATGGAAAAAAAATAGGGAAGAAAAATATTACCAATGCATTAATTTGAACTTCCAAATACAAAATGAAGCATACAACTTCAATTTGGAGCACAATATCCATCAAAATTAAACAAATAAGTGAAATAGAAAAAAAATAATAATGTCGTCAAACAATTCCGAAACAATTTCGATGACTATGTCTTCAAGCTATTTCTGCATGTCTTCAAATTATTTCTGCTCATGTAACCAAAAAATGGTCACTTCAATTTAGGCAGCTGAGTATTAAAGAAGAGTTATCAAATTCAAGATAGAAGAGTCACTTCACGCTCCAGCAGCTGGGCTTATAATATTCCTCTCAATATGTGGGTTGGGTTGGGTTGAGAGAGTTTACAATCTTTGGATCCAGCACCCAACCCATAAGCTATGAGTCTACTTATTTAGAAACCAACCCAACCCAATGATCCGAACCAACCCAGTATTTATGGGTTGGGTTGGATTGGATACATCAGGTTCGCGGGTCGATCCGTACCCATACCCACCCCTACTTGGGTGCGTTGGAAATGAAGAGTTGGATACTTATAAGGACCCCAATACTCAAGTAAATGAATGTGTAACACAGGAGTATTGAGCTGATAAAGGTCCTTATTACTGTAGCTATTTATAAGGGAATGAATATTGAGAATGAGTAAATATTCAATTTGATCCCTGAAATTATAGGGTTGTATCAACTTAGTCCCCCACATTATCAATATTCCAAAATGATCCTTGAAATTGTAAAATGTAGCAAATGCATTTCTGACATTATTCACTTAGTTTCAAATGCATCCCTGACATTACCAACTTAATGTCATTATAGTCCATGTAAATATCAACGGAGGGACGAATCTGATTAACTTTTTACAATTTCAGGGATCATTTTGGAATATTGATAATGTGGGGATTAAATTGATACGACCCTATAATTTCAGGGACCAAATTGAGTATTTACTCTATTGAGAATCAAGTTTGAGTTATGAGCAATTTGGTCGGGGAAGCAAATCCTTTTGTCCAGGCACTGACCTAGTCCGGATAAATATTTGATTTTACTTATTGCCTTATTGGACCCAAAACCTAGTCCGGATCATATATATATATATATATATATATATATATATATATATATACCCAACATCTTTATGAACTTAGTATATACAGTTTTCGAAACAACAGTAAGTGTTGTTTCACTATCTTTTTGCGGTGAACAATTTCAGTAAAAGCATCCTGATTAAAGTAGTTTATGCATGGTGCTTTGAGATGGGATCAAATTTCAAAACTATTAAATTTTAAAACAAAAAAGATTGCGTTTGGTGGTCACTCACTTGACAATAAGTGAGTTTTCTCCCTCCGGTAATTGAAGGTCAAAGCCCATGTGAAAAAAAACAAAGATTGCAATTATGTGATAGTAGAGCTGTCAATATGGACCAACCTACCTCCACATGGTTCTAGTCCACGTGGGTTAGGGCCACAAAGCACATATCTAAAAAGGCCCACAGGGCCAAAAAGCCCACAAAACCCTATGGGCTAAGGCCAACCCATGGGCCCGAAACTTTTAATTTTTTTTTAAAAAAAACATTTTAATTTGTTAGTGATATATAAATGGTTTAACGAACATTTTAGTCCCTATAATTAATGTGAGTTTTAGTTTTTGTCCTTAATAATATTTTTTTAGGATTTGGTGTCTCTAAGTTCAAAAAGTTTGATTTTGGTCCCTACCGTTTAGTGGTGTTGGGATCGATTTAGGATTGGGATGTACTAGACAATTGTTGGCCCTAAAAAATATGGGTGAAGTTTGTTCGACCCGGACGATCGAGTCCGTGGGCTGGCCTGGCCCGACGGACTAATTTTTTATTTATACTTTTTTTCTGCAATTCTCTTTAAATATAGTCACATACTTTAATAGCTCATATTACAACTTATAAATAATTGATCTTTCAATTTATTAAATTTAAATTGTTATTATATTATATTTTGGGGTTATTTAATATATATATATATATATATATATATATATATATATATATATATATATATATATATATATATATAAATTATTAATGCATTTAAACCAAAAAACGTATAAGGCCAAAATGTCCCATGGCCTTTAGGGTTATCCGATCCGATTCTACCCTGTAACCTGATTATTAATTAAAAAGCTCATTAAACTTATATAGATTTATAATTATAATTATAATTTGTGTATTAATTAATAAATTAATAAATTAGAAATAAAAACTCACTAGGTTTGGTCTAGTGGTGAGGGGTTTGGGTAATTTGGTAGAGATCTTAAGTTCAAACCTTGTTTTGTAAAAAAAAAAAAAATTAATACATTATTAATTAACACTTTCTCCGGACCTATATATAAGCAAAAAAGTATCTACATTTTTTATACTCAAATATAAGCAAAAGTTTAATTCCATTAGCTAAGAATCCAAACATCCCATTAGCTAGCTTGAAGTGGAAGTGGCTTGCTTTTTAAAGTCCTCAGTTTTGCCCTGATGTTTCAAAATGCAATTCAGGACAAAGCATTACATTTCCTCAGGCAACGTAGGCCATAATGAAGCATTCTAAAGGGTTGAACTCCACGTGAGACATCTAACATCTACTGATTTGAAGATAAAGCAAAGAAGTATGTTGCGATAGACTGACAATGGAAAGAATTAAAATTCAATAAAAAGACTCACATTTAATAGAGTGCCAGAGAGGTAAGAAATGCTAATTTCCCCAAGAAAAAGTTCCTTGTCGCCAGCAACTACAGTTCTAGCACAAGCAGTAGAGAGAACCTCAACCAAGGACCCAACAGCTCCTCCATGCAGTGTTCCAAAGCCATTCTGCAATTCCAACAAAGAAAATGAAGAAAGTCCATATACAATCACATAACATTTTTGTTTATTTCCCCTCCTTTGAACCCAGGAAAATAAATTCAGTTCCTAAGAAAGAAAATGGCAAAACTTTAATATTGAAACCAAAATTGCAGCCTTTCAATTGACTGTCACTAAGGCTCTGTATGACAAAAATGGTTGATAAGCTAGCTTATAGTTGATAGCTGAAAAACGAGCTGATTGAATTTGAAGTGTTTGCTAAAATTAGTTGTTGATCTAGCTTATAAATGTAAAAGGACATAAAAGGATATATTTATGACAAGCATAATAAAGTGAGGATTTCATTAAATGAATGAGGGTAAAAATGAGAGAAAAGTCAATAAGCTTTAGTTATAAGTCATAAGCTAAATAAAATAGCTTATGTAGCTTATGAAGAAAAACTATAAGCTAATGAGATAAACTTGTTTACCAAAAACCTCTATTTCAGTCAAACAAACTTATAAGCTAGTCAAATAAGTTATAAGTTAGCTTATTGGACTTGCCAAACAGAGCCTAAGTCTCAACCAAGCAAAAACTTTCATACTCCCCAAATTATGTGTTAGAGATTCAGAACAAAATTATGAAAATGAGTGTATTATTCAATGGAAAATACTGAGAACAAGGATAACCGGAGCAATGCTCCTCAGGGAAGATCCCTGCCCAGCTCACAAATTGAAAACATTGGAAAGGTAAAAACTAAATTCTCAAATAACTAACACTTGCGTTATTTGAACATCAGAAAATTCGACAACATCGACACTTGGTTAATGACGTACAAAATCTTGGTTAATGAAGTTCAGTAGATAACGAATGTGAACCATCCACTGAATTTCATTAACCAAGATTTTATAAGCCATTAACTAGGTGTCGATGTTGTTATGAATCATGGTAGAGCCCATAGAAGAAGGAAGAATAATTAAAAGAGAATGTGAAATGTAGAATTGATTGAATGAGAAGTTGATTACAAATGAGTACATCAACCCTTTTATATAGGCTAATGATCTAACAACTAATTATTAACAAACTAACTAATCTCTCCAACTAACTATATATCTAATAGCCCCCCGCAAGCTGGAAGTGCTAGCACTTCAAGCTTGGAAATTAACAATAATCAAGAAATGAATAATAATCAAGAAATGAATAACAATCAAGAAATGAATCTAAACAAAAATACAAGCCGGAATTACACCGGCTAATCAAGAAAAAAAAATATGAAAATGGTATAGGTAACGACTGAAGTTCATAGATCTGAGAAGTCTTCGACCTTCTTTTGGGCCTCGTCGATCTTTTTTCAGCGTCTCCACGATCTTGTTCCAAAATGAAATGAATCTTGTCAGAATGAACGTTGGTAAAAAAAAAATGAATTTGTATATGAAATGAGTCGACTCGCAGGAATGGACATCAGTCATAAGTCGTTCCAAAAATGGGCATTTGAGGCTGCCAAATATTGATGCCAAATGAAGGCAAACGCTTAACCACCATCATAGGCAGAAACAAGAAAATGTTGAATGCTTAACCACTATTATGGGCAGAAACAAAAAACAAATTTGAAAATGTGGCACACTAACCACTCAACAAGTAAACAAAAAGAGAAGGGTATTGTTTGTAAAAAAAGAAATCAGAATTACCCACTAATATAAAAAAGATATGCTTCATCACATTTCTTTCTATTCCAAAATGTCTTCATGCATGATTCTTGAATCTTTGTGACAATCCTCGTATATTTTCTTTGTGCACAAAATCAATGAAGCCTTGGGCTTCGACTTGTGGAGCAACACTGGCTCCCAGTCTTGGGTTATGAGTCCCGTTGATCGGCTCCCCATCAAAAGACAGAATTGAATTGAATGCCATGTGATAATTGAGAAATGAAGAGTGCCTAAAAGGTGGATAATAAAAGGGATGAATAAACTATGAGAAAAAGAAAAAGAAAAGAAAAAGTGCCGCGAAAAAATTCATGGATGATATCGCTCTGATACCATATTATGAATCATGGTAGAGCCCATAGAAGAATGATGAATAATTAAAAGAGAATGTGAAATTTAGAATTGATTGAATGAGAAATTGATTACAAATGAGTACATCAACCCTTTTATATAGGCTAATGAACTAACAACTAATTATTAACAAACTAACTAATCTCTCCAACTAACTATATATCTAATAATTGTCGAATTTTCTGATGTTTAAATAATATTTTCGCATAACGAATTGTCCAACTCAGCACTCAGCTCTGCTGACCTAGTATCTTAGGGTACGTTTGGTTTGTCCCCTGTTTTCTGTTTTCATTTTTTGTTTTTATTAATAATTTCAAAAATGTCACTTCGTTTTCATTTTGTTCCCTTCATCAAAGATTCATACAAATCAATAAACATAATGAAAATAATATGACATTTTTACAATTATTAATAAAAACAAAAAATGAAAACACAAAACGGGAGACAAATCAAATACACTTTTAGCTCTTTTAGAATACCTCTTCTAAACCATAGGCCAATGAGCCAATTGTTCCCCACTTGGGCCTTTTTTGTTCCCTCAACAGATTTAGGCCTAACATTATGCTTACTCAATAGTATATATTATTATATAAACAACAGCAAAGATTCCTATCAATTATGTAGGAATTGATCAGTAATTTGGATTGACCAATCAACAAAACGTTTCAAAGCATGGATTGGTCTCCTTCCCAATTTCCTCACCAAACAGAAGAAAACGAAAGGAAGGAAGAGAATGGGAGTTATTACACAGATAGGTGGTTTGGCGAGAATAGTGCAAGAGATTCGCCCCCTTTGGATATGATGAAACTAGGAAGGAAGTGGGAGTAGAATCCATGCGTGTTGCACTTGTCAGGAACGGGGATGCCGAACCCCATAAGGCTAAAGAACAACAACGTCTCAGCTTCTACGTCCTTCGAAATTCTCACTGATGAACACACTGTTTCAGCGGAGTAGGAAGGTTTGACTGCCATAGTTGACTTCTTCCGTAGCCGCTTCCTCTCTCTGTCTCTCGCACCACACCACACCACAATGATTTATTTTATATAATAATAATCTGTTGTGTTGGCCCTGCTTAGTTACTGTTTCATGCACAAACAACTTGTGAGAAAATAACGTCTATCCACCCTCATATTATTTATTTATATCTTAATGTACTTTGTTTTATTTTTTTTTTTGATAATAATCTCAATCCACTTTATTAAATTGGATAAATACATTCTTACTTATTCATTTTCACGATAAAAGTCACCTTTTTTCTCATCCCACGGCTGCTATAGTTCCATAATGCTGACCAACTAATCGTTGTTGGCTCCTGAAATATCTTTAGCTGTATGTATTGAATATTGACAATTATCAACAGATCCAACACAGTTGAGTTTCATATGTAATCAAATCGAAAGGAGTGAAATTAGTGTTTGACTATTGGCCGAGAATATTTTGGTACACATCAAAAAAATGTTGACTAGTATATTGATGGTTCGTTTGGTGTTCAGGATAGGATAAAGATGGATAGGATATGAGAACTGGATAAAGATAGGACAGAATATGAGCATGATAAGCTCTTATCCTGTCCGATGTTTGATGCGCATCAGATAAAGATAGGATATGATAAAAAATAACCACAAATGATAAAAGTACCTTTATATCAAAATTACATTTTTTTCAAAAATAAATACATTAAAAAATATTTGATAATATATATTTTCGGCTTTTTAATTATATATTAGTCCATTTTTCAAATTATAAAAAATTAACTTTTTTTCATTTTTTATAAAAATTGTTAATTAAACCATATATTTTAATTAGTAATAAGGTTTGAAATCATAATTAAATAATAACAATATTAAGAGTAAGAGATAAAAGAGAAAACATTTTCTTATCCTATTCTGGTGGTTCTAACTCAGCTCCACTCTCAAGATAGAATTATAACTAAGTAACAGGATATGATAAGCTAACAAGATAAGCTTATCCTATCCTGCTGGTTCACCAAACTACATATTAAAGCAAGACAAGATAGCTTATCCTATCCTGCCTCCCTTATCCTGACCACCAAACGGTCCTGAGTGTTTGTGTTTCTTCAAAGGAAAAAAAAGTAATGTTATTAACACTCCAAATTATATATTCACACTCTATTAATCAATTACATTTTTAAATTTTTATTTTATAAAATTATCAGTGGACAATAAAGAGAATGAAATTATGAATAGGCGATTGAGTATGTCAATAACCTCACCCACAAAAAAAAAAAAAGGAAAAATAAAATTATAACCACTTGTCCACTTTTTTATACAAAAACTAAGTGTATATTTGGAAGCTTGTAATCATGTTTGGACGTGGTTTTGGAGAAGCTACATAGAGTAGCTTTAACGTCCCAAACTTGATTCTCACCATTTTCAAGGTGGTTCCAAACATGCCATAAAATGGTAGAGGGTCCTTCTTATTTAAGTGTACATGCATGTTTTAGAATATAAAAATCATTAGAAAAATAAAACGCATCAATCCTTTGGAAACAATTTGAATCAGGGAAAAGTTAATAGACATTGGTAAGTGTCTTTATAAACCTGATCTTCCAGCTCTACAATCATGTGCAAAAAAAATAAACGGAAAAGGAAAACAATCAAAAGAGAGGATCACTACATCCAAATATGTTTTACAGCTTGAATCGTTGTCTATTTTCACTCATTTTACATAAGGAAGGGAACACCCCAAACAAACTATGAAATTTGTAGTCATCAACTTTTGTCCACAAGCACATTCAGAATACAAGTTTCATTTTTCCTAAAAAAGAAAAAAAAAATCTCATTATATTAATTCCATATTTTCTACTTTTCTCTATTAATTATTCTTCCTTCTTTTATAGATTCTATCATGTTTTTTAACATGATATCAGAAAAATATTATTCACCCTGATTTTTCCACTGTAATTTTCTTTTTCACAATTCCTTTTTTTTTCCTCACTTTCCAAACACCTTCTATTCCTCTTAGTTTATTACCTTTTCTTTCTTCTTTTATCATTTTCTTGCTCAATAATCTTCCTTTGACTTTGAAGATGATTCCCCGAGGCTGGCCCAATCTTGCCTATCGCGCGCGTTGAAAATCGTGTTGCAACTCAGCTCTTGATTTTACGCAGCAAATTCAATGCTACTGGGTTTATATATGCTATCCATTTCAACTTTGGACCAATGGGTTACTATGAGCTCAACCCCAATACAAAGACGATCACTCTACTAGAGGCATTTGAAGCGCAGTTGCGTGAGTTATTTCCAAGATTTTTTTTTTTCAGCACCTCCAATCACCTTTCTCTCTCTTAATCTTTCTCTTCCTTTCTGAGTTATTGTCATCATTTGTGACATTCTTTTCTCTACATCAATGCAACAAACAAAATTTGGTTAAACATTTATATTTATTTCTTGCTTCTTGTTTCTGTCTATGATGGTGGTTAAAAGTTCAATTTTTTTGTTGCTTTTGTCCATGGTGATAGTTAACCGTTTGCCTAAAATTGACATTGATATTTAGAGGCCTATAGAGCCAATTTTGGAGCAACTTTTGACTGAGATTAATTCTAGCGAGTCAGCTCATATCATATACAAATTCATTTTTATGCCAACGTTCATTCTGGCAAGATTCATTTCATTTTGGAACAAGTCCATGAAGATGCAAGAAGAAGATCGACGAGGCCCAAAAGATGGTCGAAGACTTCTCAGATCGATAAACTTCGGCCGTTACCTATATTATTTTCGAATTTTTTTTCTTGATTAGCCGATGTAATTATGGCTTTTTTTTTTAGATTCATTTCTTGATAGTTATTCATTTTTTGATATTTCTTCATTCCCAAGCTTGAAGTGCTAGCACTTCCAGCTTGCGAGTGGGCTATTAGATATATAGTTAGCAGAAGAAATTAGTTGGTTTGTTAATAATTAGTTGTTAGATCATTAGCCTATATAAAGGCTTCATGTACTCATTTGTAAAAAAAAAAAAAACTTCTCATTCTATCAATTCCATATTTCAAACTTTTCTCTCTTAATTATTCTTTCTTCTTTTATGGGCTCTACCATGTTTCCTAACATATTGTTTTAATTAAATCCACCTTCCTGTATTCACTCATCCATGCAGGTTGCATGTGGACCCGTTGTTCAAGCACATGCTGAATGCTAGCTGCATCACCTAAGATTCTAAGACTTGCATCCAGTATATGAGTTTTGTACTTTTGTAGGAGGTGGCGTGTCATTTTAAACCAACTTAAATTGGGTAGGTTACTTTTTATCATATACCATAAACTGTTTTGAGTGTGTGTAAATGCCAGAATAAGATATATCATATAACAATATACAAGAGGTGTCAAAAAAATTTTTTATAAGCAAAATATGTATTAAATAGAATGCTGGGGTTATCCTAAACCCAATACATCAGTAACATTTACAGTCCCTATGTGTATACACAAGACAATTGCAGTAGCTATTTCAGCAGCAGTGCCTTTACATCATTAACATGAGTAAGATGCCCAAGCAAATTAAATGGGACAAAACAATCCTGGCAGCTTTATAGCATTCACCGAGCAGTCTAAGATCATTCATCTTCAATGAAAAAACACATCTTGATAGGCTCTAAAAGTGTGCAGCAATATATTGTGCAATAACAGCATATTCCAAGCAACTGAGGCAACAATATATTGTGCAATAACAGCATATTCCAAGCAACAAGAGGTGTCAATTGAGTTTTATATTCTAAAGAAGAAGAAGATTTTAAAATGAGGTCTCTAACTACAATTGAGGCCGAAATATTGTAGTTTTGGTAGTCTCCGCGACCGTAATTGTGGTCATATCGACCGTATTTTTTCGTAATTATCCACATTGACGTTAAATGCAACGTGGCCCAATCCTTGATGGCAACCGCAATTTTTACCTTGATTCTAAATATTAAGGTAAGGGGGCGTAAATAAAAATTTGACTCAAACAAAAGTTGGATCCAGACAATCTCCAGCTCCAATTGTACTGTACTGGTTAAAGCTTTTCTGGTACAGTGACTTCTACTTTTACGTCAACTTTAAGTCAGCACAGAATATTAGAGAGAAGGCAAAGATGCCTCGTGGGACGCTTGAAGTTGTTTTGGTCAGCGCCAAAGGCCTTGATGACAATGATTTTCTCTGTAAGTACTATATACTATGCATGCATACCTTGTTGTATATGCAAATGATTTCCTCTTTTTCATAGAAATTTTTGCATGAAACTGTGAATCAATCAGAAAGCTTGAATTTCAACATTTAGATACATCCAAATTCTCTCACGATCAATATTTTTGTTGTTCTTAAATCTCTGTTAATTAACTCTATCTTTTTGGAAGATAATATGGTCGGATCTAGATATTTGTTGTTCATAAAGCTGTCTTAGTTGAGTATAATTGATTTGCAAATTAAACTTGAGAATCATTTCAATTGACCTTTTCTTTAATCTGATTGATGGTCAAGATCATACTCTAAAGGTCTGATCTTATTCTCCATGAGCAGCTAGCATTGATCCTTATGTGTTTCTCACGTACCGGGCACAGGAGCAAAAAAGCACTGTGGTAGAAGGTGCATTTTTGGCCAACTTCACTATATATTTGCTTCTTTACCATTTTCTCTCTGGTGGCTTCATTGCTGTATTATACTATTATGAATAGCAGGTGGTGCATCCAACCCACAATGGAATGAGAGCTTTCTTCACTGTCTCTGACAGTGCTTCTGAACTTAATCTAAGGATAAAGGATAAAGACAAATTTAGTAAAGATGATTTTCTTGGCGAGGCAATGTGAGCTATATTCTTCTTTAACTTGCAAATTTTGCTGGGACAGATTTTGGTATCTGGATTCTTTCTTGTTGTTGAATATAACCGGAGAGTGTACTATAGTCTATTAGAGAAATAAAGACATCATGAATATAACTTGTAGAGTTTAAAACCCACCATGGTGGGTTCTTGCATAAAACTTCTGTCCTAGATATATCTCTTTCTAACAGGATGGTCTTGTGATAAGAGAGGATCCAAATCCCAGGTATTGCTTTTCCATTCCTATTTCATTGGAAAATGAGTAAGGAATTCAAGTGAAGAGAGTAATAATCAAAATTCTGAATATCTAATGGACCAAAAAATGTAGCAATTTACTTCCCCAACTAGTTGTAGTGACTGGTCTTCTATGAAGTTTTTTTCAAATTGAATTTTCATTTGCTTTTTCATGTGTAACGAGTAACGGTTGCTGATAGAAAAGGTAGTTAGAATTGGGTCATTTTCACTTATGGCATACTGAATATGCATTCACTTCTATATGCAGAATTCCTTTAGATGCAGTGATTGCAGAGGGTAGCCTTCCAGAGACAGCTTACAATGTTGTGAAGGACCAAGAATATTGATGAGAGATTAAGGTAGCTCTCACTTTTACTGCTGAGCCTGAGGTAATGCTAGAATACAGTTTTCTATTTTTCTTTTCATGCTTTGATGGCTAGCTCTATTCAAATATGTCATTAACTTCCGGTTGCAGAGATATGATGACCAGGGCTACAATGCAGAGGAGAGCTATGGTGGATGGAGAGAATCGAGTAGGGATGTATAAAGTGAAAGAAGGATTTACAATTTTCCCAGATCCAGAATTTCATTTAGAACAAAAAATAAGCAATTTTGGGCCGCTCTGGAAAATTCTATTACAGTGTTTTCACTTTTTTAGTTTGATGTTTTGATAGTATTGTGCTGTTTGGTTGCATTCCTCCATTTTCATGTGAATTTTACTCTGGTTATAGGTCGCTCATGTTATGCAGTGGTGGAAGTTGAAAATTGGAAGGGGGAGAGAGGAGAGTTTATGTATAAGTCAAGGCTAAAGATACATAGGTGAAACATGCTTACAGTTAGAGGGCACTTGTATTTTCATTTACCAAGAAAAACAAATATCTTGATTCAAAAATATAATATAGAAAAAAAGATTAAATTAAGAATATCCAAATTAACTATGAAAAGTGAGACTCATAATGGAAGAAAAGAAGAAAGAAACAAGTTAACCTATCATGAGTAGGGCGAGGATGGTTTGCAAATATTCTCCATCATCCACACCTTCTTTTGGTTAGGGGTGAATGAAGCTTCACCAGTGATGTCATGTGAAAAAATCTTCTGCAAGGGTGGAAAGTCTCATCTTGGCAAAATCTAGAAGATAACAAATCATATAGTTGAAGACTTATACCATACGTGAGAGGGGGTGGAGAGGGGAGCTTGAGTGGAAATTGGCAAAAGCTCGGCACCCTCTAGGCTAATTTCCATTCAGCATGGTGATAGAATTAGAAAGTCAGATGTCAATAAAACATGATATGTTGCATATCAAAATCCATCCCAGAAAAGTGCCAACAAAATAATTCTCAAAGAATAACAGGTAAGCACTGTTGAGCCTTGTTTATTTTATTTTAAAAACATAAACAAGGGGAAAATAAGAGTACATGAAATTAAGCAGCCGGGGCAGCAGGATGGTTATTATGAGGAAACAGATGTAACAACAAGCAGTTAATCACTGGATGAATCATCGCTAGATTCTGAATCAGCCGTGACATTACTCACTGACTTAGGCACATAATCCTGATCTTTCTCCCTGTTAGAACCTTCACTTGAGGTTGATGGTTGAGAATCCATACCTGAAAGAAACATATATCGAATCATATTCATCCGCAGTTTCTGAAATGAAAGAAGCATGCCATTATGCAGCTTAAATGTTTCAGTTTTATTCAATTCAAATTTATTAACCCATTTATAATTTTGTGATTTTACCCACAGCTTCGTCACCAAATATATTTTAAAAGATAATACAAATTAAAGATATGGACAAAGTTGTGAGTGGCTCATTTTAAAAGTTTTGTTCAGAAATTTACTCTGTTCAGCTATTGATGAATTTGACTCCGATGAAGATTTCCGCGGAAGTGATAAAATAGATGATGTCTTCCTGGATTGTGTTACACTGCTATCTTTCTCCAAACTCGTTTTCTTTTCTTGGAATTCTTTCTCCAAACTCTTTATCCTTTTAACTGATTTATAACTCTGCAGAGGAAAAGAAAAATAAGATGGACATGCAGAGTTGTGGTTGATCGCTTATCTCAAAACCATATACAAGTATAAACTTCGCAGGAAAAGAGAGCTAACATGTAGAGGAACAAATCTTCACAAAGGGAAATTAGGAATCAAAATGGCAATCAACCTCACAAGTTGACAAAAAATTAAATTAGTATCTAATGTAAAGTAAGGTAATAACAGGCTCCAGCTGAGAAAGTGAAAACAGAAGTAGAAAATGCAGTTGTAGTCATATGCATATTAAAGGGTTCCAAATCTTCAATGTCTAGACTTCAGTAAAATAAACATAGGGAAGCTGCTTTCTAAGGTAAGGCGAAAGCAATTGAAAAGATCAACTCATTTACCCAAACAACATTAACAAAGAATCTAATTTTTATGATACCGATGTCTTAGCCATCTCATAGCCATACAAGGTAATAAATAACAGCAATGCCACTTGCAAGGGTTCTTCACAAATCACATGAATCATAGTATTGGGAAGAAGCGAGATTGTATATTAACAGATTAAAGAAACCTTTTAATGAACACGGACCTTTTCAGTCTGCAAAATATTATATTTACACATCAATGCCATCCAAATCTAAAGGAAACCAATGTTATATAAGACAGGTGAAACCAGAAAGAAACTTTATAATACAACAAAATCAAGGACTCAAAAATATGAAGTTGTACAGATAAATTACTTCACTATCCAGATTTCAGAAAATAACAGTTGCAGAGTTCCTTTGACAGTAATAGATAATACAATATTTAAATCTTGCAACCAAACAATAATAAGTTACAGGTGTGAAACCAATGTTATATAAGACGGGTGAAACCAGAAGGAAACTTCATAATTCTATGATGTTGTCCATATAAATTACTTCACTGTCCAGATTTCAGAAAATAACAGTTGCAGAGTTCCTTTCACCGTAATAGATAATACAATGTTTAAATCTCGCAACCAAACCAATACGTTACAGGTGAATTAGATGTCAAAATAAACTTAGCAAGGCCTCTATGAGATATGGTAAAAGTAAACTGAAAAACTTGGTGCTGATGAAAGATAGGTGAATGATAAATACAACTTTTTATGGTTATCAAATTATTTGAAGACTTAATAACTGTTTCAGAAGATTGGCTAATAGAATCTCTTCTTTTGATATAAAAACTTTTTTTTTTTTTTTCAATCATAGAGTTCATTAAGGATTGATATAAAAAATTACTTTTCACACTAACTATTTGAATTCTTAATGAGAAATCCAAGGGACTGGAACATGCCATTATTTTCACACAAAATAATTATGAACCAATTGAACTAAGGCAAGTTTCCCTTGAGGACAACCAGAATGTATTTTATGATATCTACCGAGAATTGAGCTCGATTCTGCTGCAATAACTGCACCAATACTGTGGGCGAGAATAAAACAATTGATTAACATAATTTATAATTAGTAGGACCCACTTTTGTTTCTTTCTTTCACCCATGGCATTTAGCGGTGACTGCAGGAGATCCAAATGTCCAAGAATTTATCACTCTCTGACTCAACCAGTGCAGTCAGCACATCGAAATTTTATAAATATTCAACAAACAAAATCATTTTGATACTTCCACGGAGCACCCTTAAAAGATTACATGTCCACAGTACTAGAAACATTCAAACAAAAAATGGGAAATTCCAAGCCTGATAAGATCAATATATTCAGTTGATGATTCAGGAAGAATGAAGTTCACAAAATTAACGATATAACATCTCTTATATGATCCACAGTCAATTTGTGAATTCTGACCATATATGTTACTAATCAAGACTCTGCCAATCATAAATATCAAACTCACCGGTGCATAGATGGCAAGGCCTTCTCTCTTAGCATACTCCACATAGCGCATGAGTTCAAAATAGGTATAAAAGTGCTGCCCGGTACCTGGACAGTAATAGAACTACAACAACAACAACAAAAGTCACTGAATGTAGACATTCAAATAAGAATACATTGGTTGAGATTATTCATAAATTCATTTCCTTTCTTTATACTTGGATCACTTTTTTTGGGGGATAAAAACTTGGATTACTAATGTTAATCTGCTTTGCACATTAATATTAATCCAGCTGAGTTTTCTGTTGCTTTGCACATTGACAGGAATGGTTTTATTATATATCTAACAACTTTCATCTGTGTTGTTGTTTCTTCTAAATTTACTTTTACAATTACTTTGACAAATCAAACATGACAGAGAAAAAGAAGCACAAGTGTAAATGATAAAACTAACAAAGGGAGCTTGGGACCTGTAATTTAAAAGCCTTCCTAATATGCACAATGTTCTAGTTATGCTCCCCTGACAAATAAATACCATACTAATTTACCATTTTATTTAATCCAAAAAGGCTATACCACTACAGTCTGCACTGCAATATAGTTCCATTTTAAGCTAGCATGTGTGATCCGTGTTAATAAACTCCTTTGCAAGTAATGAAATGCACTTATGGAAATTCATCATAATAGGCAAACATACACTTCATATCTATTGAGGATTCTTATATCAAGTGGTCCATGTATTTTTTTGAACTATGAACAAAGGCTATACACTGATTTCAAACACATTCAACTTTATCCCAAAACAAGCAGAGGTGCAGTTGTATCTACCTACATGTAGCAAGTTCACATTAATCCTTTGGTGTAGTTTAAAAGAGGTCATTACTCATTTGGGCCTGCATTGTTGACTAAAGGCAGACCCAAGAATCAAGATAAAGAAACTTTCATGTGGTTCTATTCACAAGATATGGGACCGGGAAGTTAAACTATCTAATATCATGGATTACAGGAATTGTTGGATAAAATTTTGTTACAAGCACAGATGAATAACAAGTTATTCCACTTCCATGATGATACTAATAAATAATGATTTTAAATTACAGCTTCATGCCTGTTGTTGTGTTTAATTTCAACCATCATCTCAAATGCAATGACTTTTCATACACTACTTTTTGGTGATAGATTTCACACTACATTTGTGGCTTGAGTAACTTCTCATATTTTGTTTGTACTAGGCAAAGGCCATATGCTGCTTAATAGAAGGAAGGCAGGGGTGCATGAGACAGGAGAAATTGGAAAACAGAGAAAGATCCTCTAAACCAAGAAATATATACAGTAGTTGAAGCATATAATTATCTGCACCAAAACAACCATACACAGAAACCATTAAGGGATAACATGACAGTGTATAGCTGTTATAGAGACAGAATGACAGACCACATCTAGGTGAGTACAGGGGCAACCCAGGGCAGCTTAGTTAGTAAAGTATCAAAGTGCAAGTTATTGCTCAAAGCATTTCCATCCCATGCCTCCAATCCATATAACACCTCAGTTCAAAGACTTAGGCAATGAAACCATCTAGAACTTTGCTATTAAAAAAAGGAGCCATACAAACAGTTGGCAGTCACATAGCTTCATTCTAGCATCTATGATGACATTTACAAGACAACACCAACAGAGGTAATATGTGAAAGGAAATCTAGTATGTTTTTCACTTTGTTTAATATATTTTTAAATTTTTTGAAATGGAAAACAAATTCTGCTCTAGCTAAATTTATCCCAAAGTGTCATGTATATTCAACTAAAACAAGAGGAAATCAGAAATTTTAGCATTTAATTAGTAGATATGATATTTACTAGCCAATTCAAAAGGCAAAACGAAATCAGCAACACAATCTGCATTTAAAAAATGAAATCAATGGAACAATCACCCTTCAAAAGACTGCTCGCCACATGATCAACATTAATGAAAGTCAAAATCTTGATTGGCCTTACTAGATTTCAATAATTTCACCAAAAAAAAAATCATAGAATATAGAGGAGATTATTAAGTACCGATGTTTTGGAACCATCCTTTTGCTCTATGGTTTTTAAAGTCCATCCAGTAGGAATAGGGCCTGCTTTTCTCTTACGTGCCATTTAAGCAGCAGACTTTCTCCAGGAAATATACTGTGAAAGGTCTCTTCCTCCTTCCACTTTTCTTGAGCAGCTTTTTCGATCTAGGTTTTTGATATAGACACAACAGCAATAGGGTAAAGACTGCATAAAAAGAGATGCCTCCAAAACCACGTGTTCCCGTTCTCTACACGTGCAGTTGTTAACTAATTCATGCCCGAAAATTACATTTTCCTTACCATATCTGGAGATGGATGAGATACATTGAACTAAACCAACTATCATTACGCGGAAGGTTTTATAGGCATGAACTCATGCCAATTCGGGGGAAACATTACCAAAAGAAGTCATATGACCATTTCTGTGTAACAATTCACTTATAGTCCCACCCACCAAGCACAGCTTAGGCATAGATTCTCTTAAAATCAATGATACAAAAAAGAAAAACTTTGTAGCAATGCAGAAAATGAGCAGGAATAAACTCTTAAATAGCAAGCACAGACAAATGAACCCAACGTCGCAATGATGTCACACGAGGTCCTTATTTAATAAACAGTTTAGAATGAAGTAGCAAAAGGTCAAAGAAATCAAATGCCTCGATCAAGCATATAGTGTTGGATCATGTGCTTACCCTTAGGCCAAAAGCCATAATTATTAGACAAGGTGCAACTTTATTTCTTTATTGTAGCAGCACATACTCCGCTTCTATAACGTGCTGCGGTAAGCCTGAGGGGCTTTACAATGAACACATACACACCGACAGGTCAGGCTGCCAAGCGCCTTTATGTGCGCTCATGCGCACAGCGAGTCTAAGGATGATTGCTGGCCTCCCGTAAAACCAACATATACCTACAGGCTACAACAGAAGTTGTTTTGCTCCAAACCAAGCAGCCATCAAATGCTGAAAAGGAATTTCAATAAAAGTCTGAAGCCATTTACCTTTAAGGACCATAACACAAGTATGCAATCAAAAAGGCTACCTTTAGAAAAGGAGGGAGTATACTAGATGCCTGGAGACGATTGTCATCTCTCTTCTACTGGGGCCATAATCCAGATTTTGTGTAGTCTAGACCTCTTTGAATGGCATAGTAAACTTCTCTTATGATGCTACATGAAACGAAGGCATATGTTTTGTATACCCACTTCAGTAAACTTCCCAATACCCACTCACTCATAAAATTCTTTATTGTTATTTGGAGAGAGTATAGAACACTCATAAGCAAGTTAATAAATATTGATACTCTCATTTGATGATAACTACCTATTCACTTACGAGAAATGCTAACAACACACTCTTTATTATTAAGTAAATTTTATATGGGACCCACTAAATCCCATGGGTGCACTCTCTATTTAGTGGGTCCCACATGAAATCCACTCAATAATAGATGGTGTATTAAAAAGAGTGTATTAAAAATGTGTTGCTAGCATTGCTCCCCACTTAAGGATAAATAGTTGAAAATACAGAACTTAATAATGAAAAGACTAACCATAGCAGAGGATTCACCCCTCCTTTTGCTCATTATTATCCAATTCCAAACTCAACATAGCCAACTCAGAAATCCATACCCACTCACTCAACCCATTTGATGTATGGTATCCTGTTCCTATTCCTAGTGTTATAGAAGCACACATGAAAATCATGGTGTGAAGTCACCAAATATATATTATCCAAGCTAGTGTAAGAACCAACAAGTGAACAAGTTTAATGAAAAAATGAAAAATTGTTAAAATAGTACCAATGAATACCAGTGGCAACATCTTCAACACTTGTCTTTTCCAATTTTAACTCCCTTACTTCAAATACCCATGTTTCAAAGTGAACGTCATTGCTAAAAAGTCTTTGCCTTTTTTCCAAAACATTGTTGTAGTGCACTCAGTCAGCACAGCAGTGCAATACAAGAAAAAACGGTGGGAATTGAGGAGAGGAACAAGGATTGTTGTTTTGTTGTATGCCCATTAATTAAGCAAAGAGTCATCATCGAAAGAAAGCATCCAAGTGTGTTTGGTTGAAGTCGCATGGCATGCATCACAGTCACAACCAGCAACGGCAGAGACGACATTATCAATGTCCAAAGTCCAAACTCAGACTTTACACTAAATTAGTTAGGAGTAGGGATTTGGATTAGTAACTTTCAGATTTCTTACCTTTTGGCGCCTTTAGATATTTTTTTGGGAGAGAAAAATAAAAGAGAAAATTGAGATAAGATGAGAGAATGTGTGATATAAAAGAGAAAATATTTATAGGCACCAAAGATACAAAATTTTAAAATCAATCCATTTTTTAGAAGTAGAACCCTCTCATGCCGAAGCAAGGTAAATATTTTTTTTATATAAATTAATTTAGTGATTATTATTTTTCATAATTTATTAAAAATGTTTGAATTTAATAATACTTATTTTGAAAGTTACATATGCAATAATATATAATGACGGTGCAAAAAGTTCTATCATCAATGTATCAAAATTAAATTCAAATAATAAAATATGTCAAATGTATAACAAATGTTTCAATATTTCAATTTTCTTTCGTGATTCTTAAAATTTTATATGAGTTTAATTTTGATGCATTGTTTATTTAAAATTTTTTATATTATTAATTAATCATAAATCTTATTATATGTGACTTTTAAGATAGTTATGATAAAAATTAAATATTTTATGTTATATTATTAAATATTACAAATACACATGAGTACTTGTCTCCCTCAAAAGGATCACAAGCAGACTTTTTTACCAAAGTAGGTTTGTTTTTAAAATTATATACCAAAATAATTTGGTTTTCAAATATATTATCAAATTACTCTTGTGTTAAATATAAAATTATTTTTTGAGTGACGTTGATCTAACTAGTGCCACTCCTTTACACATGACACTCTCTCATTGGGTGTCATTTATTTTTTTAGATTTTTTAAAAAAATAATTTTTAATAGAAAAAATTGCATAGCTGGGCACGTGACGCCATCAGAGGAGTGGCGCCACTGAGGGCGCCACGTGGCCACTTCGTAACCACTTATTTCACCTATCTCCTCCCCTATATATACCCTCATCCCCCAAACATCTCATATCCCACTCCCCCTTAACCCTACACATATTTCTTTTTTCACACATCTCACTTCTCCTTCTACTACACTCTTTAACATTATTTATTTTACTATTACTCTTTAATATTAGGTATGCAATTTAATTATAATTATTATCAGTATTATTATACTTATGTTATTATTTGTTTTTTATTTTATTTATTATTATTATTATTACTATTAATGTTTTTTTTTTTAAATGAAATTATTATTGTTCTCATGACTAATAATTTTAATTTTGTTATTAAATTAATGTTACTATTATTGTCTTTTTTATTGTTGTCATCGCTAATATTGATTTTAGGTATGCAACATATCTCAGTCCCCGTTCTACTACACTCTCCAATATTATTTATTCTACAATACTCTCTAACATTATTTACTCTACTATTGTTTTGTAATTATTATTTTAACTTCTATTTAATCGTATACTATTATTATTATTATTATCATCATTATTGTTTTTTTAATTTTATTATTATTGTGTAATTTACATTAATTGGGTGATTATTTATTTTTGTTTTTATTTATTGTTGTCATTGCTAATAGTAATGCGATTATTCTCCCCTAAAGCCATCAACATACGTTGAGTCTCACTTGTAATCTCCTCAATCGATAAAGCTTGGCTCCCTTCCGACGTGACTAAATAGTTAATCTATTCAACACCGTCAACCTATTCAAGAATAAATAAATTTCATTATAAATGATAATAATATGATAGTAATTTCTGAAAATAAACACACAATATTAATTTCATTACCACAATGCCTTTTTGTGTGCGTTGTCTTTGCTGATCCATCTACGTGTAACGCGCGAGTTCCATATCATGTACTCTAACTGTTTGCTGAGAAGCCCATGTTGTAGTGGATTAGTCTGCACCCACACCAACCTATTGTTTCATAATGAAATAAATTCATCAAGAGTTTGCACCCAATCATCATCCGTTTTTCCCCTAAGAGTTAAGCCGTGGACCCATTCTGGTTGGGAGGGCGCTTGAGGAACATGTTGGTTCATGCCAAACTGTCTCATCACACGATCTGGTTGATATCATTCCGCAATGTGGTAGCATATCAATGGAACAACTGCCCGCCAAATATGGAGGCCTTCAAAGCATATCAATGGCAACGTTGCCATCATCTCTGGGGTGTACGGCTCCCACACAGTCTACAAACAATCAATAAGTATATCAACAATGAAATGAAAATAATACAAATTAGAACTTAAAAAACAGAAAAACTCTTACTTCTGTTCGTTTAAGCCTATCAAATATGGATCGATAATGAGGCAAATCATGATATTGCCTTGAAAAATTTATATCGCGCTGCCACCTGTTATTAAAATTTTTATTATAAGATAGTATATACATCAATATTGTCATAAAATACATAAGAAAATTGTTTCACCTTGTTCCATACAGTGTCTTAGGAGGTCTAGCATCATTTCGGAGTCTAGGTGCTACTTTTGGAAACCGTGCCTATGCCCACATCTGAATCAATGTAGTAAAGCTGGCCATCTCTTTGAGTTCATACTTAGTGGCCTTACATAGTTCACGATATAAATAGCTTAATACAGTTGCGCCCCAACTATATTGTGCAGTTATGTTAAAATTTTCTGACAATGTTAGAAACCTTAACGGGACGAACGAACTAGAGTGATCGACGAGCATCACTCCATCGAGTAACCTCAAAATGTACGCTCTAGTACAACGTATAGCCAGTATCGGGTCACCCAGTGCGTATTGGTCGGCATTTCCGAATGCTTCATTGAGCCATCTCATCCTCAGTCGATGACCATGAAAAGCATTCGGAAGTGGGATCAATCCTAACATATCACCCACATACGCAACCCAATCTTTACGGTTTTTGCCTATTACTGCATTCCCGTCAACACGCAAACCTGTCAAAATTGCAACATCCTCCAATGTGATGGTGGATTCTCCAACTGGCATATGGAATGTGTGGGTCTCTGGTCTCCACCGTTTCACTAATGCACTTATTAAGGAATGATTAACTTGAAACAAAGATAACTGCAATTCCCAAAAATTCGCCTTGCTCAAGATAACCTGCAATGGCCGGGGGTATGTTCACACCTCCATCATGAAATTGCTGGGCGCGTCTACAAATAAGAACCCGATCTTCATCACCGTTCCATACGTGTTGGGAAACATGAATACTCTGCTCATCCAACACTGATGTATCTATCGAGCCAGGATTAATCGTATCTGCCATCTTACTTAATAAAAAAAACAATAATCTTAACATTAATGCATAAAAATAAAAAAATAAAAAATAAAAAACTAATAATAACCTTAATTTGATTAAATAACAATATTAAAAATATTAGCAATGGCAACAATAAATAAAAACAAAAATAAATAATCACCCAATTAATGTAAATTACATAATAATAATAATAAAATTAAAAAAAACAATAATAACATTAGAAACAATAATAATAATAACAAAAGACTACTGATACCATTAATATAATAATTCTAATAAAATAATAATGATGATAATAGTAATAAAGCACTTTCTATGGTACCTTTGAAGATCTGAGGGTACCGGTACCCTCAGAAATAAAAAAAAACTATAAGTTTACTAGAAAGAATTGATAAAAAATACAAAGAACTAGAAAAAAATATTAAATGAAATGAATAACAATATAACTCAATGAGTAAATACTCAATTTGGTCCCTAAAATTGTAGGGTCGTATCAATTTAGTCCCCTACATTATCAATATTCCAACATGATCCTTGAAATTACAAAATATAGCAAATACATCCCTGACATTATCCACTTAGTTTCAAATAAATCCCTGACATTACCAACTTAATGTCATTATAGTCCATGTAAATTTCAACGGAGGGACGAATCTGACTAACCTTCTGCAATTTCAGGGATCATTTTGGAATATTGATAATGTGGAGGACTAAGTTGATACGACCCTATAATTTCAGGGACCAAATTGAATATTTACTCATAACTCAATTAATGGAAACTACTTCCAAAATTGTGGAATATACTTATAACAGAACACAAAAAGGACAAACTGAAATTACTGGTATATATGAAACGTTAAATAATATAAACAAAGGAAAAGAGATAGAAAATGAAGGAGAAGATTTGAGACTTAGAAAAATTCTTCAACAACGAGAAAAACTCTTAAAAGAAGAAGAAAATAATAGACCTATTACCAAAGGAGATTTAGAAGAATTATTTAAAATTAAAGAAATCCGAAACCTTACACCACTTAGAATCCTTAGCTCCAAGAACAACATGGAGAGGTTAAAAACCGATTATATTGAACAATAAAAAGATCAAACGACTTAGAAGAAATTCAACAACTTCTTGAACAATTAAAAATAACTGAAGAAGAACATAATCTGATACAAGTTGCAGAGCCAATTAATTCAGTTGCAGAGCCAATTAATTCTTTAAATGAAACTGAAGAGGTAGTATTAAACTATAGCTCCTCATCAGATGAAACAGTTTTTAATGAAATACGAATGCACTATGAAGAAACAAGTAGTAGCATGATACCAAAAAGAAAAAGAAAGGAAATATTTGAAATAAGGGAAAACATAGAAAAAAGAAACAATGCATAACAAAGGATATCTTAAAAGAAATAATAAATGGTCGAAAGTTCTAGACGAATTTAGACCAAGATATGAATCTATTAAATCCGGAAATATTCTAAACCTTGATTGTGCAAAAAATAAAGAAGGGTTACTCTTACAATGGATTAATGAACTCACTCTACTTATGGCAACAGACAAAAAATTTAATGGCTCAGATAGAATCGCTATAAAAATTTTTATCTTTTACAAAACCACTGGGAATGTACAAAAACTTTTAAATGGAATAAGAGATGGAAAATGGCAGCAATATATACATACTACACAAACAAATCAATAATTTGCAAGACTCATAATGGATTTAATTTATGAAGAATTTATAGGATTCGCCAACATTGAACAAGGTGCCGAAGTAAATAGATATTTACATGAAAGCGCTAAAGTACATTTAAATAAAATGCAAATTTGTGATATGTACGAAGTAGGAAGCTTTATTTGTGAATACCAAAAATATTATTATCAGTTAAACACTGAGACAAAAGAAACATATAAAGAGATTTTTATCGACAAATTACCTTTTCCCCTTAATTAAAAAATAAAAACTATCTGGTTGGCTAACCCATTAACTACTGCTAAAACCTTAGGAGGAATTATCCAAATAATCTATCAAGAATTAAGAGATCAATGTTTAGCTAGAGAAACAATAAGACAACTAAATAGAGGAAGAAATGAAAATTGTTGTGAAGTACCAAAAATTGAACTACGAGGAAATTACGGATGTAATAAACCAATAAAAAGAAGAAAGTATCATAAGAATAAACCTAGACTGAGAAAAACCTATCCGAAGAAAAAGGCATATAAAAATACAAAGAAAAAATATTTCAAGAAAAAACGTACACCTAAAAAATATTGTCCAAAAGATAAAAAGAAATGTGCATGTTGGATACGTAATGTAGAAGGCCATTATGCAAACGAATGTCCTCATAAAAAGGATAAAGAATTTAAATAAAAAGCTAAAATAATAAAAAAGGTTTACAAAATATACAATTTAGAACCACTAGAAGATGAATTAAGTACCACTGATGATAGTATTTATGAATATTCAGAACATGATGAATTATCTTCAGAAGAAACAGAATTCGAATAGTACTTATATCAAAATTATACTAGAAAAAGGTAATAAAGAGATCGAAGCTTATATAGATACAAGAGCAAGTATTTGTTTAGCAACAAAAGCACTATTTGATAAATGGGAACATTTAGAAAAACCATTAAAAATACAAATAGCTGATGAGTCTATCCACCCTTTATTTTGGGTGGTCAAACGCATAACATTACAAATACAAAATAAACGATTTATTGTTCCAACAATTTATCAGCATGAAACAAGAATAGATGTAATTCTAGGAAATAACTTCTTACGTCTTTATGCACCTTTTTGTCAATATTTAGAATATATTACTCTTAGAACACCGTACATACGAAATGTACAAACTCCCGAAATACTTTCCATACCCATCCATCATTCCTCTCCATGTACCTACTCTACCAAACAATCAGAGTTTAGCAAGCTGAATCGTGGTGAGGTATTTACTATCCTTTGTCATAAAATTTGTTATGCCTTAATTAATCTAGAGCCAAATAGACGAATCCCGGCCCATATTGAAGAACTGCTAGATAAAGTATGTAGTGAAAACCCCTTAGATCCAAAAATAAATAATAAAAGTATCGAACTGATCACATTAAAATTAAAAAATCCCACCAAAGAAGTAAAATGCAAACCTATGATTTACACTAAACAAGACGGAGATGAATTTGCAGAAGACATTAAGCAAATGATTGAAAAAGGATTAATTAGACCATCCACAAGCAAACATTCTGCTCCAGCCTTTTACGTAGAAAATCATAATGAAATTAAGCGTGGTAAAAGAAGAATGGTAATAAATTATAAGCAGATAAACGAAGCAATGGAAGGAGATGCATATTTTCTCCCTCGAAAAGATTTAATTATTGAACGAATTAGAAATATGCATTGGTTTAGTACTTTTGATTGTAAATCAAGATTTTATCAGATAAGATTAACAGAAGAATCCAAGGCATTAACAGCGTTTAGTTGTCCTCAAGGTCAATATGAATGGAACGTGCTTCCTTTGGGAATGAAGCAATCCCCATGAATTTTTCAAAGAAGAATGGATTCGATACTCAAAGAATATAAAGATTTTTGTCTAATATACATATTGGTATTTACCAATAAAGACTTAGAAGATCATTATAATAAAGTAATCTTAGTACTTAATAAACTCTTAGAACATGGAGTAGTTTTAAGTAAAAAGAAAGCAGTTTTAGCTCAAAGTAAAATTAATTATTTAGGCCTTGAAATAGAAAAAGGAAAATTAATAATGTAGAAACATGTTTTAGAGAAACTTTATAATTTTCCAATTAACTTAAAAGATAAAAAAGAATAACAAAGATTTCTTGGATTACTAACCTACATTTCAAATGAAGGTTTTATTAAAGATCTTGCAACAAAACGAAAAATACTGCAACAGAAATTAAAGAAGGACGCTCTATGGTTATGGACAGAAGAAGATGAAGCAATTATTATTGAGTTAAAACACTTATGTCGAACTCTTCCAGAATTATATCATCCATCAGATTATGATTTAATTATTATCGAAACAGATGCATCACATGAATGTTGGGGAGGTGTTATGAAGGCAAAAACCCTGGACAAAAGAAAGAATTACTATGTCGGTATATGTTTGGAACATTTTCAGACAGTGAAATTAATTATCCTACTCATGAAAAAGAAACTTTAGCACTTATTCGCATATTGGAAAAACATCGCATTTATGTGCATGATAAAGAATGCATTGTTAGAACCGATTCCACTTATGTGGCAGGTTTTAAAAATCTTAATCATAAAGGCACTTATAAGCAAGGAAGGTCGATCCGATGGCAAATGATATTATCTGAATATAACTATTCAATATCCCATATTAAGGGAGAAAAGAATGTCCTTGCAGACATACTATTCAGAGAATGGAGCGCGGAACCACGGAGATGCTAAGGAGACAAAGAGAGCTTAAGAAGGCACTAAGAAATCAAAAGCTGAAAGAATTAGACTTGATTGAAGCAGACATAAAAGTCTTGGACTTACAATTAGAAGCTAAAATTTTTTTAGAAGAGGCAATTCCAGCAGAAATTAAACAGCAAGCACAAAGAGAAGGAAATCAAAAATGGTACGGTATTTTTAACGTATCATTTCCCGGAATTTATGATAAGTGACACAAAGCAGCTCCCCATTATCAGAAAATTCCAGGAGTTATTCATAAGTCCTATGTAACAAAAGAAGAAGCAGAAAAAGCTCTAAAAGATGCCCAAATTGCCAAAGGTAAAGAAATTTATCTTAGACGAAGAACTTTTGCTGAAACCGCTACTTTAACCCCTGAACCAAGAAAAGCCTTGAAAATTCTAGGAAGAATCCTTTCTTCTCTAGACAATTTCCAAATAATTACCAGGAAAGAGCATGAACTTCAAATCCAATTTTCAAAAGAAAACTTTTATGACCACCTCAAAAGACTAATTCATTGGACAGAAAAAGAAAAAACAATTGTGTATACATGGTTGATTGGAAATTATTCGTTACCAAAGCAGTACTTACACCTGACACCCCGTCAATTTTAGCGTTCAATTTATTCCAATTTGGACTAATTGAATGTCTTTATTTAAGTCTCAACCTCTAAGAAATTAATTTGTTTCCTTACCACTTCAAAGAAGCAGTCCAAATGTTTCGAAAAAATATTGCTGGTGAAAGAACTATTTTCTTAAAATTTTACTCAACCTATCCATACTTCACCACCAAACAACCAGCCAAGCACTTAGTCTTTATTGGTATCAGCAATAATAATTTTCCGTTAATGGATGAACCTACTGGAGTAGACTATGATGAAGATCAAATTATTAACTTCATAGCGCATCAATTAGCCAGCATATACTCCCAATGTCAAACAATTGGAAAAGAATCATTTATTAAAACTCTGTACAAAGGACCAAATACTTTGCTTCTAATCAAGACAAGCGGCAAGCCCATCAGAGAAAAGGACTTAGCTTTACTAACAAGCTTCGAGATGCCTTTCTATGCATTCGAGGGACCCTCTATGAATTATTGCCCAGCTGTCCTCCATAAACTTCGATCAATAATTAAAGAAAACGGCAATCATGCATGTGAGAGATGCATAAAGCAAGCCACGTCAGAAGCCACTACTAGCTGTCAGCCACAAGGAAATGATTCCGAAGATGAAGCAATAATTGAAGAATGATGTAAGTAGTGACGACAGCATGTAAATTATTAGTTTTCTGATGTAAGCACTTACGTTCTTTAAGGTCAATAATGTAAATAGACAATAATCTATTAGCTTATAAATAAGCCCTCTTATGCTGAGGCAAATCAGAGTGAATCATCTGGAGAAAAACTCTCACCTGAGCTTTCTCAAGTTGAGGAAAGTTGTTAGTCTTCTCTTAGAGGATACTAGGTATCTGCGAATACCACCCCTGTAACCACTTCCATCAAATAAATTACTCTTCTTATTTATAACCGTCCATTTACTTTACTCAAAGAGCATTCCATTTCTATGCAATACTCAAAGATCATTCATAACAAAAAGCAGTCATGCACTCATTCAGAAGCAGTAAGACGGAAACAACAAGTGGACCAGAAGAATTATTAACTAGTTAACCCCAAATCAGGTATGTCTATACTTTTATAATTTTTAGTGTTTTATAAATATCATGGAACCTGATATAATAGAAAATAATGATGTAGAACACATTCAAATTACTGAAGAAGATGGAAACTATCAAGGAAGTATTTTAATTAACCCTCGTTTATTTCAAAAAATACAAAAAGAAGAATTAGATCTTTCTAAAACTGCAAATATGAAAGGAAAAGAAAGATTAGGTGGAATAATGAAAAGGTTTATTCAGAAAGAAATTATTATTTACTATGGTAAAATAATTACAGAAACTCTCATAGATATAACTGAAGTTCAAGGCCTCATAAGTATACAACTATTAAACCGAAAAAAGATTTAAGAACTAAAACAAAATTTAAAAATAGAAGCACATAGAAGAAAAATAGGATATATACACATAGGAGCAGTTCAAATCCTAATTAAAGCAACTTTCCAAGAAGGAATAGACTCTCCGATAGAGTTAATCTTGAAATATGAAAGAATAACTGATGTACGAGATAAAATATTAGGAGTTATAGAAGGAAACTTAGCTTATGTAAAATTAAAATTTGAAATTCATCCAAATATCGGCATCCCTTTAAATACACAAAGGTTAGATCAATCACTAACTTTAGAACATAAATTTTTTTTAAAAAATTTAATGCGACCAGGAGATAAAATATTTTCGGTAACATACTATGTGAATTATGCTTTAACAAATTCTCACCATAGTATTATTTTTAGAAATAACGATAGAATAGACGTTCCTCAATTATTTGAAGACATTGAAAAAATTTATTATCCATGAAAAAATGAAATAACTGAACTAGGAACTTTTTTAAAGAAATCTGAATCTTTAAGAATACCTTATGTACCTAGGCCTATTACTTTTATAGAACCTGAAAGAAGTAAAGATGATATTAATAAATTAGTAAGTTAAGTTAACGATTTAACCGTATATATAAAAATAAAATATGATAAAAATCAGTTTAAAGGCAAAAAATAACCCCAGAAATAACCCCACGCAAGAATTGGTATCAGAGCTAGATAATGAAAATAGCTAGCAACATAAAGAAAACAATAAATAATCTAAGAGATTATTGTAAAACTTTAAAGGAATTAGATGAAGAAAATCCGAACATCATAATTAAAGATCAAATAAAGCGGATTGAAACACGTATTCAGATTTTCAAACAACGACTAGAAACTATAATAGCATGATAATGTACGACACTTTAAAACATTGGTTACAAAAGAATCGTAAAAAGATAATATATTGGCAAGAGAATGAACCAATAACTTTACAAGATCATTGGCTAAAAGAAAGTATGCTAGATCATCACTTAAAAATAGAAAAGTGGACAAAAAAGAGACTTGAAAGAATAATAGCATGAAGATGATTACTATGTTTAAACAATGGATAAAAGAAATTAGGAAAGAAATAGAATATTGGAAACAACAAGAAGCTGGAATTTTATTGATGACTGTATAATAGAAGGAATAATAGAATATAAATTAAAAATGCTAAAAAGAATAAAAAACGAGTTAAAAAATTTTGCAGTATGAATCAAACCCAAATAAAAGAAAGGATACAAGTAATAAAATTACAACTCAAAGATGAATATGCATATCTGTCTACCTTGTTAAAAACTAAGGAAGAAGATTATACATATGAACAAGTTAGGAAACTAATTGAAAGAGGAATACTTTGGAGAGAAAGTAAATTAATTCTAGTAGAAAATCAATTAAGAAAATGATAGAATATATAGAAGAGTTAGGACTACATATGGCAGGAAAAATAATAACACTCATAGAAGGATTCGATGTTATCCTTATGTACGAAGATAGAGAAGCCATGAATTATCTTAGAAAAAAGATAAAGCATTTTGAAGGAATAATATTACCTGAAGAAAATATGGCCCTTAAAGAAATAGAACATGACATTCTTACTAAAGCAAAAAGAAGGTTAGCTTGTATTTTTCGATATAAAAGACAAGATGATAAAATATTTGGAACCATTAACACCTTTGAATATTGGTACCCAACTCCAAGGTACCAAAACCCTTGAATTAATAGGGTACCGTAGCAGTCCCCTAATAATAATAGTATAAGATTAAACAGAAGTTAAAACAATAATTACAAAACAGTAGAATAAATAATGTTAGAGAGTATTGTAGAATAAATAATATTGGAGAGTGTAGTAGAACGGGAACTGAGATATATTGCATACCTAAAATTAATATTAGTGATGACAGCAATAAAAAAGACAATAATAATAACATTAATTTAATAAAAAAATTAAAATTATTAGTCATGATAACAATAATGATTTCATTTACAAAAAAAATAATAACATTAATAATAATAGTAATAATAAATAAAATAAAAAACAAATAATAACATTAGTATAATAATACTAATAATAATTATAATTAAATTACATACCTAATATTAAAGAGTAATAGTAAAATAAATAAAGTTGAAGAGTGTAGTAGAGGAGAAGTGAGATATGTGAATAAAGAAATGAGTGTTGGGTTAAGGGGGAGTGAGATATGGGATGTTGGGGGATGGGAGGCTGGGGGGATGGGATGTTGGCGATGGGGGCGGGGGGTATATATAGGGGGAAGGGGTAGGTGAAATAAGTGGCCACGTGGCGCCCTCGCCATGTAATTTCTTTTTTTTTCCCCGTTAAAAATTGGTTTTTTTTTAGAAAATCTGGAAAAATAAATGGCACCCAATGAGAGGGTAACACTTGTAAAGGAGTGGCGCTAATTGGACCAGGCAACTCAAAATAAATTTTTTTATTCAAAACAAGAGTAGTTTGGTAATATGTTTGAAAACCAAATTATTTTGGTATATAGTTTTAAAAACAAACCTACTTTGGTAAAAAAGCCTCACAAACATGTACTTGCAATGGAAGGAGGGAAGCACTAGTCTACCTCACCCCATTCACATAAGAATATGAGTTTAATTACTATATATTATCAACTTAAAATTTTTACACTGTTTCCCTTTTGACTAATGACTTATTAAGTGACACTTCAAGCCCACTCTTAAATCTACAAGTTTGAGTCACTTTTTCATTATTCTTTCTCCCTTTTATTTGTGATAGTCGTTGGTCTCCAAGAACCCAAGGATTCATTGTACTGTTTCGCTCACTTGCTCCGATATGTAGAGGTGGCAATATGGGTTATCCGGCTTGCTTCAGACCGGACCACTCCGTGTCATGAACTATATCAGCTTCTCACTTGTTTTCATTGCAATAACTGACTTACAAGCGTGACCCAATGTTATATCCGTAAAATTTTATTAATAAATTATAAGTTTTAATAAGCATTATATAGTATCAAATTTTTTTTCCTTGTATAATTAATGTACCCAAAATTTTGTTTTATTTTTTTTTGTAACAAAAAAAAAGTGCCTTGAAATAATTATTTGTTATAAATTGGTTAAAAAGTCATAAATAGGATAGTGTATAGTTTGACATACTCTCAATAATACAATCAAATTTATTAATGAGCTAAAATGATTGTTGAACTTTCCGAAAATGCCTTTGTAATGAACGGCATTTTATCTAAGCTTTAGGAGTGTATTTAAATGGGGAAGAGGATCCCTTTATTTATTCAATTTTTTTCTTCTCCCAATGGCCTTTATTTTGATAAGGCAAAAAAAAAAAAGAGGGTTCTAAAACTCCCTCAGAAGAAGAGAGAAACAAAAGAAAGAAGAAGAAGAGAAGGAAGAAGGAGAGAAAGGAAAAGAAGGGGAGGTTACTCAAGAATCTTCAACCAAGGTAAGGGATTTATATTTATATTGTGCTGAATGATTTGTTTGTGGTTTGATTTGTAGAACAATGAGTATAATCACGTTAATCTAAATTATTTGATATGGGCATTTGATATTAATCACTGCTAGTCATCAATTCCTGTACAAATGTGATTGCTTGCATTTTTTTTCTCCCAGTTCGTAATGCGCCATTTATATAAGCAATAGGCATTGTTTTTGTTTCTTTTTAATTCTTTCTTGCGTCTCAAATTAGCTTTCCTAGATGTGTTACATGCTGGCTATGGAATTTTGATGTGAGTGGTATTGATATGGAAGTGGGGAAGCAGCGCATCCTTCAAAAATATATATAGTATCTCTGTTTTTCATCATCTTGAAAAAAAATGAAAGGGAACATGTTTGTCCATATAAAAAAATAAAAGGGGGCTTAGGAAGTTAAATCTACTACTTATATGCTGTAAAACAGAGGAGTTGTAGGAAGTTAAATCTATTATTAATTATTAATATGCTACAAAATAGAGAGGCTACTGTTATGTTTTTTTTTTTTTTTGGCTGCTATTAATAATGCTGAAATGCTTCTTGTAACCTATATATATAATATATGTTTATATTAGAATGTGGATAAGAAACGTCCCTGTAGTCGACTATATATATATATATATTAGTATTTTTTTATTTGGATAAGGAAATAAGGTATAAAAGAAAAGAAAATGTGATGGTCTACTTGATACAGATGATTGTGGTATATTACTTATATTGAATAAAAGAAATTCTTAATATGAAGAATGAAATAATTCTGAATGTCTATGATATTGTGATACAAGAGATACTACCATGTGAAATGTAATGATTATATTGTTGTTGATATTGGTGTGATTGAAAGTTATGAAATGTATTTAGTGGAATGGACTGACAAGTGTTGACCTATGAATCTTTGGGTATCCGATCGGAAGGGGCAGTATCTCTGGGATATAAACTAAAACTGTCGAGATTGAGGACCCTAGTGAATAACCCCGAAGTTGAGGAGGGAATTTATTGGCCGGAGGGGGCGGAATCTCCGGGATATAAATAAAAACCGTCGTGGTGGGGGACCTTAGTGAACAACCTCAAGGGTAACCCAAAGGTTCAGTTCATCAAATTCACGCTTATGGCGATGTTTCCTATGCAGTGAATCGTGATGAGTAAAGTTGATGTTGATTTTCCAAATCCATTTCACAAGTGCTTCCATTGATAGATCTACACGTCTTAATTTGGTTTATTTTAACTGTGGACAAGTACATGCTTATTTGTTGTAAATTATGGGTGCGTGTGTGAGAATCCTCACTGAGTTTTATACTCACCCCACTCTGTTTTTTTTTTACTTATGTTGTGGGCACAAGTAAAGATAAACACGTATCTTCTCATGCTTAAACGTTTCTTTGGAGTCTTGGTTGCTATGTGGAGGCAATTAATATTTTTGGTTATGTTTTGATTGTTGCACCTGATTTGGTTAAGGGTTGCAACTTATGATTATTTTGTTATATTCAGGACTTGTATTTGCTTATAATATACAGTACTCTGATGCAATATAATTTCAGTATTGTAATTTTTTTTGCTTTTGGATGAGACTAACTCAACAGGTTGAGAGGCTATGAAAGGGAAAGTTCTGCTTTTCCTTTTCGGCCGGTCATGACTACTAAATTCGGGTCATGACACCCAATTCTAAAATAATTTACTTATATATCTCCTCAGCAAGACCAACTAATATGCTTGGTTGTTCTTGTGCATGCATCCTTCTTAAAATCTTGAGTGTAATAAAATGATTAGTGTAACGCCTCTCTCCTTCGGGTGTCACTTTCGTAACCCAAAATATCCCTTTTTCCTTGTTAACAAAAGACTTTTTCGAAAACAACTCTATAGTGTTTGCGAAAATCTGATACCAAAAGAAAAGCTTTAACAATCAGAGAAAACAAAATGAAACTCATCATATATGACAATAATTCAAGTTCTGCCATTAGACATACATACTTCGAATCTCTCAATACACAACACTCATAGTCCCAGTCGGAAGACTGGATTTACACATTTATAAATCTTAAGAGCTGGTCTGACAAAAGAATTCTATGGACAATAAAACTTACTGCCCAACATAAGTCGTACCACTGAGACCGGGTCTCGTCATCAACAAACCACACCTCTTCGTCGTCAACCTCAAGCACTCAAGCTATAGGGTCCCGAAGTGACTTAGAGGACTGTT
Organism: Ammopiptanthus mongolicus; assembly: GCA_039655645.1. Lineage (NCBI taxonomy): Eukaryota > Viridiplantae > Streptophyta > Magnoliopsida > Fabales > Fabaceae > Ammopiptanthus > Ammopiptanthus mongolicus. The sequence continues at coordinate 21,488,310 of CM077348.1, read as the reverse complement.
GATAAATATCTGTACATGTATCCAAAAACACAACAGGGTGTCCAACATATACAGGCAAAGGTGAGAAACCAATATTTGAATCCAAAAATGACAACCATATACTCAAACACATACCGCAGATTCATATAAGCATATCTCACAAGTATCATCATGCATAGTCTAGTACAATATATCAAAGTACTAACAGTAAAACACAAGGGTCTCGTACCCCACAATCAACGTTATTTTCTAAACGTATGCATGAACACTTCCATATATCTCAACTAATATTCAATTCTAGATTTCAGGAAACCCCATCACCATAAATACGAGTTGATCAGACTCAACGTCATTGCCCCGCAAGATACAATAATAAACGCCAGAATTAAAATTCGGCCAAAACGTGAGCACGTAACCTTCCAGGAAATAATACATGGACGAGCATGTCAGTGGTACTCACGATGTATAAGTCATACTATATTGTCCTCTTCACTGGGCACAATACGCTTTCCCTGGCACGTATGACATCATTGTCCATCAAGGCACAATATTACATAATGACATTAAGTCATCTCAGGTTCCCCTTGCCTATCAAGGTCCCCTGTTTCACGGCACGTCTGCCCAACATACAAATGCATGAGAAAACTATCTAGTTTCCGATAATTGATCTTTGTCGCATCAATATTTCCTCGTTGTAGCATCAACGCTAACAACCACCATAATGTCTTAGACTCTTTAAGCCTCAAAAACATTTTTCTCAAAAAAAGACATCTAGTCTAAAACAGCTCGAACCCAAACATCCTTAACCGATGCACCAGTTTAGAATTCTGGATTCAAGAGCAGAAAAACATCCTCAAGCTTACAGGACCACAAAGATCGTCCCTAAGCCGACAGGATCACAACTAACACGGATCCTTGATCCACGTGTTTCTACAGAACCCTAGAACCCCGACGTCTTGGTTTCTATTTTCTAAGCTTTAAAACCACTTTTTCTTGAAAACTCAAAAACCAAAAACCCAAATCTCCGACACTTACATAAGTCCTCAGGATCGGTTTTCCATAAAACAAAACGTAGTCTAAAGACTATTTCTTTTTCTTTCGTTGTTTTTCGGTAAAACACAAACCTTAAAACAAAGCTTGTAAAATCCTTTTTCTTGGATAAAATCAATAAATTTTGTAAATCACGTTTATTAAAACGTTTTTTCTCAAACGGTTAACTTTATTAATTTAAGAACTAATAAAGGTTTCTAACATCCTATTTAATTTAAAAACATCGTTTTTCGTTATTAAAAACCACATTTTCACAACTTTGCTTTTTTCAGTTGATTTTCCTTAAAAGCAGTTGTTCGGTATATTTTATTTCAAAAGAGATAATTCATTTATATTTCTCTTAAATTATTTATTTCCTCAATTTAACATTTCATACTTTTAAAGCTTTTAAGTTACACGACGTCGGATCCTAATCAAAATTAGGTCCTCTAACGCCTTAAATCCCCAGCAGGACACACGATACATCCATATAATTATTCAACAATTATAGCATGTATTCAAATATGTCAGCAGTTATATCATGCATACTCAAATCAACAGCAGTAAACCAAACAATCAACCAACAATCAGATACAGAATATTTAATTACAATACAAACACCGATGCAACACATAGCTGTCGGAAATGGAGTTCCTCAGGTTTATCCCCTTACCTTAAATGAAGTCTCTTTGATGAGCAACTCCAAGCATCAAATCCAAGAGGTGGCTGAAGGTGGCATTGACGTCCCAACTCCACAACAACCCTAAGAATACATATCCAGCTCCCCCAAGTAAGCACAGCCACAACCAAAAACCAAGAGATAACATCCAAGCACATTCAGCATCCAAACAACATATCAATTAATTAATCATAATTTAAAAAATAACCCAATTGCATAAAAACATAATCAATTTCACATTTAAAGCATGAAATTAAAATGCTAGGGTTTTGGATTGAGGATTTAGGGTTAGGGTTCCTCATGAAATCAAAAACCAAGAGAAAGAAATGAAGGATTTTTACCAAGGAGGAAGAAAGAGCGGTTCCGGCGGTCCCGACCGTGGCGCATGGCGGCTCTGGCGGTGGCAGTGGCGGTGCTTGGTCCAAAACGTGGAGGAAGATGCGACATTCTATGTGGTTGATTCATTTCGGGAAAGGGAGGCCAAACGGTGGCCGGAAAAGCGCAAAACAGTGGCGGTTCTATGGTGGCTCCGCCGTCAACGTTGTTCGTTTGCAAAAACGTTCAGCTAGAAATGTAGAGGAAGGTGAGGAGAGCAAAGTTACAAGGTTGGTTTGGTGAGCAGTGGCCGGACGGTGATCGGGAAACGCCCAAACAGTGGCGGTGGCCTCGTCGTCAACTTTCTCCGTTTGGAAAAATGTTCGGTTAGAATTGTAGAGGAGAAGGTGGGGAGTACTTTCATGATTTCGGTTTTGTCATAAATGGCCGGAGTTGGCCGGAAATTAAGAGAGAAGGAGAGAAAGTTAGAGAGAGAGAGAAACGCGAAAGGGAGGACGAGAGGGACGTCGGGAAGAAGAAGAAAGAAAGAAAAAGAAAAGAGAAGAAAGAGAAAGAAAAAGAGAAAGAGAATGGTGGGTGTGTTGCTGGTGTGCGAGGGAATTTGGAGAGTTTTCCCCTCTTTTTTTCTTTTGTTCTTTTAATTGTGGTAGGTGGGAAAAAACTAAAATTTCAAAATTTGAAATAGAATAGAGATTAATGATTGAATTTATCAACTTAGGGAATTAATGATCCAAAATAAATTTTTTAATTAAATCCAAACCATTTTATTTTCAAATCTAAAATCAACTAGATTAAATTTGGAAAATAATTTCTTTCAATCATATTATTTAAATAATATTTTTCTAAACAAATAATAATAACAATAGCAGAATATTTGTCTTACAAAAGTGTATAAACTATGATAACGCACCCAATAAAATAAATAAAATAATTTAAGCAAATAAAATTAATTATTAACATATATAGGATTTTCGGGGTGTTACAATTAGAAAATTATTTTCATTCGAATGTAGCTCCTCTAAAGTGTGAACGTCTCTAAAGTGAGAAAGTACAGGTATATCTACTCATGGATCATTTAATGGATTGAGATCTCTGTACACTTTATCAAATCAAAGGTAAATACATCTTTTATTTTTTTACTTTACATATAATTTCACTTTATAAAAATCAAATTATTTTCATTATATATTATCAACTTTTTGCAAAAATATGTATATATGACCCCAAAAAAAATAGATTGCTTCAGTTTTCGGATTAATTCCCAAAATTAATCTTTTTTACTATAAAAGTAAGAAGCTGATTCCACCAAAACTGACTTCTCACATGTTTTTTTTTTTTAATTTTTTTCTGACTTCTCTTCATTTGTGTTAAAAAAAGTTGAAAAACATTTAAAATTCATATTTTATAAGACAAAAGAAGAAAGTGTGAATATCCAAATTAGTCCATGCAAATTTTTGGGGATCCATTTTTAGTCCCTGAAAAAAATAAATTAACCATTTAGTCCCTCAAATTTACAAACGCGAGACATATTATTATCTGGGTTTAGTTCCGACGTCCATTTTACTTACATACGTGTCTTATTAACCATCCAACTTGACCTGTTAGTAGTCCTGTGTAACCTATAACAAATTTCTATCGTGGAAAATAAATGAAAAGTGAAAAAATGCATAATTTTGAAGTATTTGGTTTCTAAAATTATACATGTTTTTTTACTTTTTATTCGTTTTTTACAAAGAAAATTCATCATAGACCACGCAGGACTATTAACAAATCAGGTTCGATGGTTAATGGAACACGTAAGCAAGTAAATGGACGTTGGAACTAAACTTAGGAATTAATTCATCTCGTGTTTATAAATTTAAAGAACTAAATAATTAATTTATTTTTTCAAAAGAATACATCCCCAAAAATTTTTAGAGATCAATTATGGTTTTCGGTCAAGAAATAATTAAGAAGTGTCAAGTCGGTCTCTTAGAAATCAAACATGACGTATCCATCAAACTGACTTCACACTTTTGAAAAGAAAAAAAAAACGGATTATGGAAAGTATTTACAAAAGAGTCATATAATATCAACACGAATTGATACATCTCATCAACTCCTCCGCTCATATATGATATTTTCTGGCCTTTTTTTTTTATAAGTTTATCTGTTATTCATATCCTAATCAAGGTTAGGAAGATAGAAAGTAACTGAATACATTTCAAGTCTGGTCCAGAATATGATCAAAATTTTAAAACCCCTTTTCTGGTATGAGTCGAGGGGCTTCGTTAAAACTTTCTGATATAAAATCCTCTTTAGGGATAAAATCATCAAGAAAGAAAAAGAGTACCCATACGCTAATATCCTTACACATATAATATTCCCAATATAGGTAGAAAAATCTTTATGACAGCATATATCTAAACCTCCCTCATGAGCTTAAAAGCATATTACAAAACATCACAAAATAAAAATATATGGATAATATAGATGAAATCGTGAGTTATCGTGTTAGAAATAAAAGAGCATGGCCTTGTCAGGGAAGTGCATTCCGTTGATCGAAACTTTTGTTTAAATAAACGGAATACAATGGCACATTTTTTTCTCTCTATATTTCAATATTTTTGTCTCAACTTTCTGTTATAATAAAAAGGTCTTACCTTAAAAAATGTACAGAAACGTTTAAAAGGAATATAAGTTGGATCCAGGCAAAATCCAGCTCCATTTGTACTGTACTGGTTCAGGATTTTCTGGTACACTGACTTCTTCTACTTTTACATCAACTTTAATTCAGCGCAGCCTACGTTACTAATAATAAATAACAAAAAGTCAGCACAACACAGTATATTAGAGAGAAGGACTCTGGTGTCAAACGATATTGTCCCCATAGAATTTGTGAAGTGTGTGTCCAAAAAAACTCCAATCCAAAACCAAAGACAAAGATGCCTCGTGGGACGCTTGAAGTTGTTTTGGTCAGTGCCAAAGGCCTTGATGACAACGATTTTCTCTGTAAGTACTATGTACTATGCATACATATACTTGATGGGAAAAATCAGATATTGTACATGAAAATGATTTCCTCTTTTTCATGGAAATTTCTACATGAAACTGTGGATCAGTATGCTTGATTTTCAGATTTTAGATACATCAAAATTCTTTCACTTTAACTTGGTTAAATACTTAGATCTAGATGCTTGTTGTTTTTAAGATGGTTACATGGCCATTAAACGATAAAGTTGATGTAAAGATGGTCTGATCTGGATATTTGTTGTTCATATATAAAGCTATGTTAATTGAGTTTATCTTATTTGCAAATTAAATTTGAGAATCAGTTCAATTGATCTTTTCTTTAATCCAATTCCCCAAAAACATTGCAAATCACTGGTTATATTCCGAAAATATTGACTCATCATTTAACTAGCAAATTGGTCAAGATCATGCTCTAAAGGTCTGATTTTATTCCCAATGAGCAGCCAGCATAGATCCTTATGTGATTCTCTCTTACCGGACCCAAGAGCACAAAAGCACTGTGGTTGAAGGTGCATTTCTGGCCAACTTAACTATATATTTGCTTCTTTACAAATTTCTCTCTGGTGGCTTCATTACTGTATTATGATGAATAGCAGGTGGTGCATCAAACCCACAATGGAATGAGAGCTTTCTTTTCACTGTTTCTGACAGTGCTGCTGAACTTTCTCTAAGGATAATGGATAAAGACAATTTTAGTAATGATGATTTTCTTGGTGAGGCAATGTGAGTTAAATTCTTCTTTAACTTGCAAATTTCTCTTGGACAGGTATGGTATATGGATTCTCTCTTGTTGTTGTTGAATAACAGGATAGTGTGTCACGTTAGAGATAAGGACACAAATAGTCTTGAATATAACTAGTACACTTTATAACCTATCATGGTGGGTTCCTGCACAAAACTTGTGTGTCTATCTCTTTGTAACAAGATGTTCATGTGACAAGAGAGGATGAATACCCCAGTTTTTGCTTTCCCATTCCATTTTCATTGGAAAATGATAGGGTGGAATTCAGGAGAGGAGAGTAATAGTCTAAATTCTGAATTTCTAATGGGCCAAAAAATGTTAGTGCTTGGTCTTCTATGAAGCTTTTTTTCAAATTGAATTTTCATGCGCCATGAGCAATTGTTGCTGATACAAAAGGAAGTCAGAACGGGGGATATTTGGCATACTAAGTGCATGTTTGGTTAAAGGGCTCCACCATGGAGAGAAGCTACAATATGTAGCTTATGCGGTCTCAACGTGCTCTTTGACTGTCTCACTGTAGTTCCAAACACATACTAAATATGCATTCATTTCTATTTGCAGAATTCCTTTAGATGCAGTGTTTGTAGAGGGTAGCCTTCCAGAGACTGCTTACAATGTTGTGAAGGACCAAGAATACTGTGGAGAGATTAAGGTGGCTCTCACTTTTACTGCTGAGCCTGAGGTAATGCTAGAATACAGTTTTATGTATATTTTTCCATGCTCTGATGCCTAGCTCTATTCAAATATACCATTAACTTATGATTGCAGAGAGAAGATGATCAAGGCTACAGTGCAGAGGAGAGCTATGGTGGATGGAGAGAATCCAGTAGGGATATATAAAATGAAGGAAGGATTTACATTCTTCCCAAACCCAGTATTTCATTTTGATCGAAAAATAATCAGTTTTGGGTCACTTCGAGAAATTCGTTTGATGTGTTTTCACTTTTCTAGTGTGGTGATCTGATAGTAATGTGTGATGTTTGGTTGCTTTTCTCCCTTCTCATGTAGACTTTATTGTGCTTAACATTTTATTTAAGAGCATTGTTATTTTATTTTGTAGTTGTGGTTGTTGTTGTGCTAATGAGAAGACCAATGCAACTCATGTCATGTTAAAAAATGATTGGGTCCATTTTCTTTTTTTGCAAGGTGGGAAAGTCTTATCTTGGGAAAATGTAGAAAACGGAAACTTATAATATGCTCTTAAAGAGGGTTGATCCAAGCATAAGGTTAGACAAGCCCTTGCTTTAGGCCCTCAATCACCCCACTTAGCCTCCTATATAGCTCATTAATTTTATGGTCTCACCTCCATTTTTATACCTAACAAAAATTGCACATATGGGATGAGACATCTTCTCATGATATATTCAATTTGAGGCCTCACCTTTTTGTTTATACCTTAGCATTTTCTCATTAATTATTGGGTGTAGTTTAAGCTTCCCTCATTCCTAATCTAATAAGCAAAATTAAGCTTTTCATACACTATTTTTCTGAGAAAGATTTCATACTCTATATTTGTTGCTTGTGTAAATCCTCATATTTTGTTTGTACTAGGCAAAGGCAAATATATGCTGCTCAATAGTTTAAGGGTCTCTTTAGTTTGTTTTTAGTTTCCTGTTTTCATTTCTCATTTTTATAAATAATTACAATACAAATAATTATAAAATTGTAACATTATTTTCATTATGTTTCTTATTTTTAGAAGTTTGTACAGAAAACACTGAAAACAATTTCTTGTTTGTTTTCACTGTTTTCTATACAAATCTTTGGAAAGAAGAAACAAAATGAAAACAATATGACAGTTTTATAATTATTTGTGTTGTAATTATGTTTGGAATCAGGAAATGAAAACAAGAAATTAGAAACAAACTAAATAGGCAGTTTCTAAGGACCTATTTGGTTGTTTCTAGTTTCTTGTTTTCATTTCCTACTTTTATAAATAATTACAACATAAATAATTACAAAATTGACACATTATTTTCATTTTGTTTTTTGTTTTCCAAAATTTGTATAGGAAATAATGGAAACAAATTTTGATTTGTTTTCATTGTTTTCTATACAAATCTTTGGAAATAAGAAATAAAATGAAAACAATATGACAGGTTTGTAGTTATTTGTGTTGTAATTACTTTTGAAATCAGGAATGAAAACCGGAAACAAGAAACAAACCACAAGGGATTGGACCAAGTGTGAAATGTCTTTTCACGAGATGATAAAAGTTTTAAAATAAAATTTGATTTGAATTTAAAATTTGATAGTCTTAGTTTCGTACGTATGAAAATTCAAATAAATTTAATTGGATTATTGTGAATTTTATTTTATTTTGATTATTTGAATTAAGGATGTTTTATTTTTTAGTTAAAAACCTATTTTAAGTAACAGTAATGAAGTAAAATTGTTAAAATAAAATAAATTAAATTCATCCTTAATCCTTAACGTATTAAAATACGTAACTAGATGATATGAGAGTTCGAGAGATTTTAACTAATAAGTGATCCGCTTGAGAGGGTGAAGAGTGAAGGCAGAATTTGATATCAGATTATTATATTCATTTATAGAGAACTTTGATAAGACCACGACATACTAAATTGTCGATAAAATCCGAGAAACATCAACGGGGACTAATTGCCATACGCCCATTCACAACCTCAACAACTATTTGAACTAATGATTTTGTTCAAAGGGAGCTCAATTAACATAAAGAAAAATAATTAAAGAAAACAAAGCAATTAACTCTTTTTATATTTTTTTATTTAAGCAAATGAACAAACACGTGGTGGGATAAAGACGATAATAAAAACGCGCCATCCGATTTTATCCAATTATGCATACTGGTTTTTCATAGACAAAGTGCACTTTGAAGAAAGCTGTACTCTTCTCAATCATCTCTCCACAGATCAAGGTAAGCCAACATTATCATGACAGGTGAAGGTGAAGGAGATGAGGTATAAAACAATTTTCCCAGATCCAGAATTTCATTTAGAACAAAAAATAAGCAATTTTGGGACGCTCTGGGAAATTCTATTGCAGTACCTTTTCTCTTTTCTAGTGTGATGTTCTGATAGTACTGTGCTGTTTGGTTGCTTTCCTCCATTTTCATGTGAATTGTATTGTGGTTATGCAGTGGTGAAACTTGAATCGATAATTGGAAGGGGGAGAGAGGGAGTTTATGCTAAAGAATAAAGATACATAGGTGAAACATACTAATAGTTAGAGGACAATTGTATTTTCATTTACCAAGAGAAACAAATATCATGATTCAAAAATATAATATAGAAAAAAGACTAAATTAATCCAAATTAACTATGAGAACTGAGACTCATAATGGAAGAAAAAGAGAAAGAATCAAGTTAACCTATCATGAGTAGGGCAAGGATGGTTTGAAAATCTTCTCCATCATCCACACCTTTTGGTTAGGGGAACATAAGTTTTTTCTTATTATTATTTTTAAACAACAAAAGGGGGGATGAAGCTTCACCAGTGATGTCATGTGAAGAAATCTTTTGCAAGGTGAAAAGCCTCATCTTGGCAAAATCTAGAAGATATCATATCATATAGATGAAGACTTATACCATAACATGAGAGAGAGAGGGGGGGGGGGGGGAATCTGCAAAAGCTCGGCAACCTCTAGGCTAATTTCCATTCAGCATAGTGATAGAATTAGAAAGTCAAATGTCAATAACAATCAAACATGATATGTTGCATATCAAAATCTATCCCAGAAAAGTGGCAACAAAATAATTCTCAAGGTATAACAGGTGAGCACTGTTGAGCCTTGTTTATTTTATTTTAAAAACATAAACAAGGGGAAAATAAGAGTACATGAAATTAAGCATCCGGGCCAGCAGGATGGTTATTATGAGGAAACAGATATAACAACGAGCACTTAATCACTGGATGAATCATCACTAGATTCTGAATCAGCCGTGACATTACTCACTGACTTAGGCACATAATCCTGATCTTTCTCCCTGTTAGAACCTTCACTTGAGGTTGATGGTTGAGAATCCATACCTGAAAAAAACATATATCGAATCATATTCATCCGCAGTTTCTGAAATGAAAGAAGCATGCCATTATGCAGTTTAAATGTTTCAGTTTCTGAAATTCACTTCAAATTTATTAACCCATTTATAATTTTGTGATTTTACCCTCCGCTTCGCCGCCAGATATATTTTAAAAAATAATACAAATTAAAGATATGACGAAGTTGTGAGTGCCTAATTTTAAAGGTTTTGTTCAGAAATTTACTCTGTTCAGGTACTGATGAATTTGACTCCAATGAAGGTTTCCTCCGAAGTGACAAAATAGATGATCTCTTCCTGGATTGTGTTACACTGCTATCTTTCTCCAAACTCGTTTTCTTTTCTTGGCATTCTTTCTCCAAACTCTTTATCCTTTTAACCGATTTATAACTCTGCAGAGAAAAAGAAAAATAAGATGGACATGTGGGGTTGTGATTGATCGCTTAGCTCAAAACCATATACAAGTAGAAACTTCGCAGGAAAAGGAAGCTAATATGTGGAGGAACAAATCTTCACAAAGGGAAATTAGGAATCAAAATGGCAATCAACCTCACAAATTAGGAATCAAAATGGCAATCAACTATTCTAAAAGCTTAAGCTGTTAGGTGAAGGCTGATGAACCAACTATTCTTAAGCTTAAGCCATTGCTGATGAATGATTCCCACATAAATCATATAAAGATAATAAACTGACTAACAACTTGTTAAGACTTTGATTAGCACCTAACTAATAAAGCAAAGGAATACAGTGATGATAGACTTACTTATTTCATCAATCAATGGAATTTAAGAAGCCAGTTGCTCTTTCAGTATTCTAAAAGTGCCTGATCACCTGAACAAAAACATAGTGGACATGAGCTAATAAATCCCTCTTTAGGTAATTTACATAACAGTATACATGTTACTGAGTGTGTTTGGGAGGGGGGTAGAGGCCAAATTACAACTAATAACTAATGATTTCAGTCACAGAAAGTTAAAGTTGTGACTACCAATACCAGTAAACTTTCACAGATTTCAACTCCACTGCATAATCCAAGCTTTGGGAAACACAGATTTATATTACTAAAATCCCACACCAACTAATAAATCATCATCTGGCTTGTCCCCAGCCTTCTTCCTTTTTTGTATATAGATCAAGAAGTAAATAATGTTAAAGCTCTGATGTACAATTACCAGTAAACTTTCCCACATTTCAACTCCACTGCATAATCCAAGCTTGGAGCAACATAGAAATTTATATTCTTAAAATTCCACACCAATTAATAAATCATCATCTGGCTTGTCCCTGGGCTTCTTCATTTTTGTATGTAGATCAAGAAGTAAATACCTGAGTAGCTCAGATTGAGAATGCGACTTATCACCAACTACAAATACTTGCACTGTATTGCCAACTTCAATCCAACTACAGCCTGGCTGCTTCTTTATCCCCTTGTCCTTCATTTTCATCCTGACATTGGCGGCTTCTTTCCACTTCCCTACTGATGCATACATATTAGAAAGTAACAAATAAGTTCCTGCATTCTCTGGTTCAATTTTCAAAATCTTCTTTGCTACAATATTCCCGATACCTGCATTCCCATGCACATTACATCCAGCGAGAAGAGCTCCCCAAACAGACAACGAGGCCTCTTCCCCAAGTCCCTCAATGATACTGTAAGCTTCTTTCAGCCTTCCTGCCCGACCACAAAGATCAATCAAACATGCATAGTGGTCTTCTCTGACTAGTATAGATCTGTTTTTTAGAAGCTCATCAAAGTATTTAAGCCCCTCCTCGACTAAACCAGCATGACTGCAAGCCGTGATAAGTCCAACAAAGGTGACATCATTAGCTTGGAAACCTAATTCTTGCATTTCATTATATAGATTAATCGCCTCCTTGCCAAATCCATGGTGAGCATAGGCAGCAATCATACCATTCCAAGATATCAAATCCCTGTGGCTTAATAACCCATCATCAAACATCTTCCTAGCAATGTGCAACTCTCCACATTTTGAGTACATATTTATCAGCGCTGATACCACATATGTGCTATCCTGAAAGACCGTTTTACTTATTAATTGATGAATTTGTTGTCCCTCAGTAAGACCAGCTAAGTCACTACAAGCACCTAACACCGTCACGAAGGTTCCGATGTTGGGTTTTAACCCATCATGAGCTTGCATTTTGTTAAATATTTTCAATGCTTCTTCACTTAGGCCATGTTGCACATACCCTGTCATCATCGCAGTCCAAGTAATGACATTCTTTTGTGGCATTTCAGCAAATAACTTTTCGGCACTATTCAAGTCCCCATTCTGAATGAAACCAGTGATCATTGTATTCCATGAAGGCATGTCCCTCTCAGGCATTCTCTCAAACAAATCTACAGCCTCATCCATTCTCCTATTTTGCGCATAACCCGTGATCATTGCATTCCATGAAACCACATTACGGACAGGCATCCTATCAAAAAGTGCCCGAGCATCATCGATTCTCCCATTTTTAGACAAACCCGCAACCATGGCAGTCCACGAAACCACATCCCTTTCCTGCATCTGATTAAAAAGCGTCTGTGCATCCTCAATCCTCCCACACTGCGCCAACGCTGTTATGATTGTATTCCAAGAAACCAGATTCCTCTCTGGCATCCTCCTAAACAAATCCAAAGCCAACTGGGTTTGGCCATTTCGCGCATACCCATCAATCATCGTGTTCCAAGACACAACATTCCTCAGAGGCATCTCACAAAATAACCTCTCAGCTTCCTTAATTTGATTAAACTTGATGTATCCATGGACCATAGCTGTCCATATGACCACATTTTTCTTGGAATCCACTCTATCAAACAGCTTCCTAGCTTCCTTAATCATTCCACACTTGATATACCCACTCATCATGGTAGTCCACAAACCAATGTCCCGTTCAGACATTTCATCAAACATCTTGCGTGCATCATCAATTTTCCCTTCTTTGCAAAGCCTTGAGATCAAAGAATTGCAGCGTTTCATGTCCAAACGAAGACTAATTGTGGATTTTAACCTTATTGTAAGATTGCTTAGCAATGATGCAAAGCCATTTATGATTAGTGGGTGAGTGTTGAGCTTGTAAACATGCATCAAAGAGAATGATAAATCATATAGCTTCTTCATCTTCCAGTGGTCATCTACACCTATCCGAGGAATCATATAGTGCATAATGACTAGGTTAAGAACTTGATTTTTTGTTCTTAAGGGCTGTGAGCATGAGCAGAGAGTCAAAGGAAGTTTCACAAATAACCTCATTAAATTTGTAACAGTAGCATGGGATCTCATCTCACCTACGTAGGAAATTTTTTTTTCTTTTTTTCTGACAAAATCTATGTTGGATCTTTGTGGGACCATGTGTAAGAATATTTTTTATTAAGAATAATTGTAATTATTTTATAAATAAATAGTAAAGAAATTAAATTAACACTCTTGTGAATGGAAAAAATCTGATTGGGAGGGGACTATCCACCTTATGTGTCTGTAGTTTTCCCGATGGAGATTAATCACTGTTAACGACGATAGATACTTCACACCTATCATATGGGTACCAAAAAAAAAGAAATTAAATTAACAAATTATAGTTTTTAAGGGTTAAATATGTTTTTTCTTCCTATAAAATAGCGAAAATTTATTTTTAGTCTCTCATTTTTAAAATATCTTTTTTTTTGTCTCTAAGTTTTCAACATGTCTTATTTTTCATCCCTAACGTTAACTTTGTTTCATTTGATGTGTCATATGGAGTTCCACGTCACTGTTTACATGGTAACATTAATCATATGTGTAAGCTAAATGAGAGTTAATCCATGGCATTAATGATATTTCATAACCTATCCCACATATATAGGCCCAAGGTGATAATTAGGTAAATTCCTTGAAATAGTTAGTGAGCAAAATGTTAGAAATTAAGTATTTGAAATGTGATACAGATATAGGTATGCATATGTGGTAAATCACTTTTTGTCTATATGTTACTAGACTTTCTTTATCCTAATACCACGAATTGATACACCATATGCGGTTCATATATAAAAATGGATACATGGTTTGCAAAGTTGCTAAGAGAACCTAATAGTTAGTGAGCAAAATGTTAGAAATTGAGTATTTATTATTTAATTTCTTTAATCTTGAAACCATAATTTTATATGCATGCATCCTACAACAAAACATGGCATGGCTTACAATTTACATCATGACATATTATCAAGGATTTATAAGCTTGAATGAATATTTGGATCCATTGCGTGTTCTTGACCCTAAGTGCTCTTTAAGAATGATTTTGGTCACCAACTGTTGCGAAATTATTGCGGCAATCAAACAATCACGAAAAAGGGGGTGTGGTGGTTTTATGATCTTTCTCAACTAAATCGTCTTAACTCCTCAATGGAACTGTCGTCTATCTTCTAGATGGGGAGAAGGCAAAATGTGTTATGATTTGGTGTATTGAGGACCATAACAAATTAGTACCTTGCGTATTAATCAATTAGGGTTTCCATTAACCCTTAATGGGCCAAAGGCACATGCTGGTATCCACTTTTTAAGCCCATACAAGTTTGGTAGTCTTTGGGTTCACCAAAATTAGATCACATAAAGTTGAGCCCCTTTAATTAAGTAGCTAATATAGTTGCATTAAATATGATGACCAAATATTTAATAGGTAATATAAACTTCCTAACAATCTCCCACCTGGTCTTCATATTATTTCTAAAACAAATGTTTCAATATTGAATAACAAATGTTTCAATATTTCTATTTTCTTTGGTGCTTTTTAAAAATTTCATGAGTTTAATTTTGATGTATTCTTTGTGTAGAGCTTTTTACATTGTCAATCAATCACAAATCATAGTATGTGTGATTTTAAGATAATTATGATAAAGGTCAAACATTTTAATAATGTGACAATTTATGATTAGTTGACAGTGTAAAAAATCTTTACATCGATAATACATATCAATTAAATCTTTTTTATGTTATATTATTAAATTAAATATTACAAACACACATGAGTACTTGTCTCCCTCAAAAGGATCACATGCATGTACTTGCAATGGAAGGAGGGAAGCGCTAGTCTATCTCACCCCATTCACATTATCATTTAAGAATATATATGTAAGTTTAATTGCTATGCACCGTTAGTGTAAAGTTTTTATATTGTTTTCCTTTTGACTAATGACTTATTAAGTGACCCTTCAAGCCCACTTTAAAATCTACAAGTTTGAGTCACTTTTTCCTTTGTTCTGACTCCCTTTTATTTGTGATAGTCGTGGGTCTCCAAGAATTAATTATAGTGTTTCACTCACTTGCTCTGATATGTAGAGGTAGCAAAATGAGTTATCCAGCTCGCTTCAAACCGAACCGATCTGTGTCACGGACTATATCGGCTTCTCACTTGTTTTCATTGCAATAACTGACTTATGAGCGTGACCCAATTCTAAAATAATTTACTTATATATCTCCTCAGCAAGATCAACTAATATGCTTTATTGTTGTTGTGCATGCATCATTCTTAAAATCTTGGGTGTAATAGACAGATTAGAAAATTATTTTCATTCGAATGTAGTTCTCTAAAGTGAGAAAGTAAAGATGTATCTACCCTTGGATCATTTAATGGGTTGAGATCTCTATACACTATCAAATCAAGGGTAAATACATCCTTTACTTTTTCACTTTAGATATAATTTCACTTTAGAGAAGTCAATTTTTTTTCATTATATATTATCAACTTTTTGCAAAAATATGTATATATGACCAAAATTTAGATTGCTTCAGTTTTGGGATTAATTCCCAAAATTACTCTTTTTTTAGTATAGAAGTAAGAAGCTGATTTCACCAAAACCGACTTCTCACTTTTTTTTTAAATTTTTTTCTGACTTCTGTTGATTTGTGTTAAAAAAAATTAAAAAAACATTTAAAATTCATATTTTATAAGAAAAAAGAAAAAAAATTAACAAATGACAAGTGGGTCTCTTAGAAATCAACTTCTCAACTTCGAAAAAAAAAAACTTAAAACATGAAGTAGCCATCAAACTGACTTCTCACCTTTGAAAAGAAAAAAAAACCGGATTATGGAAAGTATTTACAAAAGAGTGTAGGGATGGCATTGGGGCGGGGAGTACTCCCCCGCTCCCCGTCCCCTACTCCCCGTCCCCCGTCCCCGTCCCCAATTTTTCCTCCATCCCCGTCCTCGTTTTCCGTCACGAGGAGTTATTCTCCCCATTATGCTTCGAGCATGATGAGAAGCTACCAATCCAATCCTAGTGAAGGTCCTTGAACCGAAGTCAAGAATATTCTTATGTACTTGAGAAGAACAAAGGATTCATTTTTGATCTAAAATGGTGAGGAAGAGCTCATTGTAATGGGTTACACTGATGCTAGCTTCCAAACCGATAAGGATAACTTTAAATCGCAATTTGGTTTTGTTTTTTGCCTTAATGGTGGCACTGTGAACCTGAAAAGGTTCCAAACGTACCACAGTTGCTGATTTTATAAGAGGGTCGAGTATATAGTTGCCTTAAATACAGATTTAAAAGGTCGTTTGGATCAGAAAGTTCATTTATGAACTAATCGAAGTTCCTAACTTTGCGAACTCCATTGATCTCGTTACGATGATGATGGAGTAATCGCGTAAGCTAAAGAAACATGATCTCACCAGTGATCCGAACATATACTTAGGTGCTTCCATCTCATTCGATAGATGATCGATAGAGGAGATGTGAAGATGTGCAGAATGACAATACTAAACAATCCGCTATGGAAGTCTCTTGCTCGGTGGTAGCATGACACTTACACTAGACCGATGGGTGTAATATTGCCGATTGGCTCTAGTGCTAGTGGGAGATTGTTGGGGTAAGCCCTAATGACCAATCTATTTTGAATAGATAATCATTTGTATCATGACTTTGATCATATATTTGATATATGTATAAGGCATTTATTTATTATGTTATATT
Organism: Ammopiptanthus mongolicus; assembly: GCA_039655645.1. Classification (NCBI taxonomy): domain Eukaryota; kingdom Viridiplantae; phylum Streptophyta; class Magnoliopsida; order Fabales; family Fabaceae; genus Ammopiptanthus; species Ammopiptanthus mongolicus. Next base: position 21,471,559 of record CM077348.1, on the reverse strand, counting down.
TGATGATCATATGTACAACATAATAAAGTCCTTAGAATAGGTAGTTCGTTTAATGGAACGTTAAGTATGACTTGATCGTGAGATGCCATTAAATTATAGAACACTACTCTTAAATATCCATAGTCAAGTATTATTATTAATAAGGACAATAATAATATATTGAGACTATTATGTGAGTGTACTGATGACCACATCTCACGGGTCATAGATATAAGATATCAAGTCTTTACATAGGTATAAATATTAGTGGAATATTTATACTGGAGTGACCCGCTATGAAAACTCTGCATAATAGTTATGTAAGTGTCATAAGCGATTCTGATATTGACCATAGTGAAGTAGTCCTTCGACTTGAAGTCACTACGATTCCTAACATATGTAGTTGTAGACTTTAATACTATCAAACGTTGTCTGTAACAGGACAATTATAAAGATAGTTATTGGGCCTGCAATGAAACATGTTGAGGAATGTGAGTGATGTAGACAGGATTCGTCCCTCCAATGTAACAGGGGTAATTTCTATAGGCCTCTTGATGGTATGCGACGTAGAAATGCATGACCATACTAAGGTGGGACAATATGAGATATTGAGCCCACATGATCGTACGTCAATTACTAGATCAAGAAACAATTAATTGGACTTAACAAGGATGACACATTTATGCCTTGTGTTCAATTAAGACATTGTGATGGAAGGACGTTGACTTCACATTATATATGGTTACAATAAGGTTTTAATTGTATCACCAATATTCTAATTAATTGGATAGCAATGATGTATTGCTAGATGGCGCTCATTGTTTATCATATTAATTGATTATTAATATGATTAATAATAATTAATATTATTGTCATTTAATTGAAAACCTATAGGATCACACGCATTGAGCAAATATTAAGAGAATTAATTTATTTTTTTAATTAAATACAATTTAATTAATAATTAAATGAGGATAAATTTAATTGATTAATTAAATATGATTTAATTAATAGTTAAACATTGGGCCTGTAGCGTACAGTGGCCCAAGTGGGTTAGGTTAAGTGAGTGACAGCTATTAGTAAGCGATGCACGTCACTTAAGTAACACACAACACAGAACACTTATAACGGCCGCTAATCACCCTTGACAGGCGCGCCCTCTTTTCTCTCTTTGTGCGTCGCGCCTCTCCCAATCCTGATAGCTAGCACTACGTTATCTCTGACGTTGGTTTGCTCGCGTGGACTGAGTAGAGGTATTGCTACTTTGCAATACTGGTGATAGAGAAGTCTTTCCTTATAGTGGTTATGACTGGACAGTTATCGTAATCTCGCTATCCGAGATTCGTTAACCGTTGGAGCGGGCTGAAATTTGGATAGCAGGTTCGTGACATGTAGTTAAATCTTCACCGTTCAATTTTTCGATGCGAGATCTGGAGCGAAAGTTATGAGCATCGCAAGTAGCAGCGTTTTTGGCTAACCAGTGCGATTGGCGCGCTCACAGTGTTCGCGGTAAAGCTGCGCTTCAAGAGGTAAACACAATATCCTTGTGATTCATGTGCAATACGTGGTCCTCTTGTAAAGGAGTTATTCGGCTCAAAAGATTTTTGAAAATTATTCCTCTTGAAACCCTAACAGTATGTGGCACTCAGGGATATGTATTTAATCGTTAAAGTGTGTGAGATGTCAATGATGTCACATAAGAATGCTCCGTAAGCTTCCAAGTTGACCTCACTAAGTGTCAAATCAGTCCCACGTGGGCCACGTAGGCTACTGGCGTTAAAAATTGCACTATCGTGATACTTGGGGACCAAAATTGCATAATTGTGATACCTGGGGGACCCAATTGGTGCAATTGAAACTCGATGGATCAAAATTGCACAATCGTGATACTTGAGGGTCCCAATTGGCACAATTAAAACCTGGAAGACTAAAATTGCACAATCATAATATCCGGGGTGCCAAAAGTACAATTATGCCTAATTATTATTTTAAGTCACGTAAGTTGCCACATACAATTTTTTTTTTGAAAATTCTTAACATGAATTATTATTATATTTAATCATTATATTATTTTAATTTTTATTATTATAATATTATAACTTTTTTCCTTATAAAACTTAACTGTCCTTTATTCTTCCTTTTTCTCCATCGTTCTTCTTTCATTCTGCAGCAATCTTGATTCTTCCTTCTGCAACAATTTTTATGTTTTTTTGCCTTGAGGAGAGCATCATGGTCATGACTTTAGAAATCCATTGTAAAAGAATGTAAGGGGAAGACGTGAGAGAAAGAAGAAGAAAAATGCAGGTTTGAATGGAAGTAAAAAAAAAATGTTGCAGAAGGTATGAAGAAACGCTTCAGAAGGAGAAAGCAAGATTGATGTTGAATGAAGAAGGAGCAAATGAGAAAGAGGAAAAAGAATAAACAGTATGGTTTTATAAAAAAAAAAATAGTTATAATATTATGATAATAAAAAATTGAAATAATCTAATGATTAAATATAATAATAATTAATGTTAATATAATAATAATAATTAATTCAAAAATATATACAATAATAATTAATGTTAATATTTTTTGAAAAATTAATATTATTTTATGTGGCTGTCTAGAAGACTTAAAATAATAATAATTAAGCTGATCACGCAATATTGATGTGATATTTTATTAGTCACGTCAATACTTAATGGAGTGTCACTAGCAATAGAGACTAAAATTAAAAGTTTTAAATTTACAGAATCAAAATCAAATATAAGAATTAAATCCAAAATTTATTCACTTTTTATGGATCAAAATCAAAGTTTATTTTCATACGTGACATCATACATCACATAATATAATAATATTTTTGCCGATATAACAGAACTGATATGACACTCGGTTAATCAATTCAGTATTTAATGAAGGATAACTGATAATGGCAACTAAAACCAAAAATTGCAAATTTACACGGATCAAAAAAAAAAAAAAAGAAAAGAGAAAGCGCACGATTAAAAACTCACCGCTTTTCGATTAAACTTGATTTTTTTATCAAAAGCTGATCGACCAGGTTGGAGTGGACAACCCAATCAGAGCTTTAATTTTAACGAGTATGTCATTATTTTGGGTCATTTACGTTAGTTTCACTTCACTTCACCAAATAAGTCGTGGGAAACACTGCTAGTGATTGCAAGCGAAACACAAACAAGGAAACAAAAACACCAAATACAACATCCATAAAGCAATCGAAACTCCAAAAGTTGCAGTTGCAAGGAAAGACCCCAAAAAGAGAGAGAGAGAGATGAGTAAGAAGAAGGTTGTGGTAGTGGGAGGCACAGGATATTTGGGTCAGCATCTATTACAAGCATATGCTGCTGCTGATTATGCTAATGGTAATGGAAGCCCTTATGATCTGGCATTCACCCACCACTCCACCCTTCCTCCTCAGCCTTTGCTTCATGCCATTCCTGGCTCCCTGGCTTTCCACCTTGATTTGAAAACTGGCAATGGATTTGAAGCCATTTCCAATGCATTTGGTCAGGTTTGTTATCATTGCTCCACCTCCTAACTTTTATTTGGTTCTGCTTTATTTTCTTCAACTCAAATGGGGAGAAAATAAAAGGAAAAAAAACATAGTTTTGAGGCATATGTTATCGGTCCTATACGTTTATTTCAATTTTCACATCGGTGTTATAAGTTTTATTTTTTTTAATTAATCCTACACGTTATATTCCGTTTCCACATTAGTCTTTATGTCAATTTCCACCTAACGTCGTCAGTTTTGACGTGACATGCCTATGATAGTATTGCTACACGTGGCTTTTGATCTGACGTCGTAAGTTCCAAATTGACGGAAAGAACTAACTAACATGAAAACGAAACACCAATTTGAAAAAAATAAAACTTATAGGACCGATGTGAAAATTTAAATAAAATCAACCTATTTGTCTGATTTTGATTAATGAGTGGTTTTGAGAATTTGTTCTTCAGATTAAAGTTTGGGCCTTTATCTTCTATACTGCTACTGTTTCAATAGGCTTGTACCAACACTTGAAGCAAAATGCAAAACTTCTTAACATGATTTTATGGGTCTAACTGGTAGAATTTATATAGTTTCTCAACTAGGAAAATGCTTGTGTTGAATTTGCTAGGATTGGAATAGCTACGGTTGTTCAATTTATATAATGTATGGTGCTCAGATTCCATATAAAATTTAAAATGGCTACCATCATGAGAAGTAAGAATTTAAGATATATTACCAATTTAGCTGCTAACTCATTGTATTTGAGTACATCTTACTTGAATGAATCTTCAATTTGGTGAAGAAATGGAGAAAGCGTTGTAAATGGATTTAGATTACAATTATGAACTGTTTTTAGGCCAATCATGATGACCTGTGTCTTTTTTTGCTCGACACTGAGGCTATGTGTGGTCTACTCTGTAAGCAGCCCTTGTCATTTTCAGCCTTGAAACTGAGATTTATTAATTCTTTTGAAATCCTGCATGCTTTTGGACTAACAGAATTTGTTTTCGTATAAAAAGTTTGCTACTCCATTTCCTCTCAACTTTATAGTCACTCATTAATCATCCTTCACCAGTGTGAGTATGATTGTATGTGTGTGAGCACACGGGCCTTGGAGGGACAGACAGGGAAAGCATGTTTCATTAATGGAACTTGAATATTCATAATAGAAAGCAATGTCTAAAAAGAATTTAGCCCTTCTTGCATTAGATACATCTTGAACGTATTGCTGTCCCTAAATAGAAAATCAGCAAAAGAAAACATAAGGATAAAGGGTCATGTGTTACCATTTCAAAGGGTATAAAATATGATTGTGACTTGTTTCATTATGGGAGTGACAAGTCTATTGTTTTTCTACTGGCAGCCTGATGTGGTTGTCAATTGTGCTGCCATCTCAGTGCCTCGTGCTTGTGAAGTCGATCCTGCTGCTGCACATGCTATTAACGTGCCATCATGTCTTGTAAAATGGTTGCAAAGCTTTAAAGAAAGCAGTACTCTTCTCATTCATCTCTCCACAGATCAAGGTAAGCCAACATTATCATGACAGATGAAGGTGAAGGAGATGAGGTATAAAACAGTGTGTTTTGGATGGGATTAGAAAAGATATTTTTATTACCTTTTTGAGCTTCTGCTCACTTCTCTCTCACTCTATCTTTCTCTCTTCCTAATATTTGTCACTCTTAACTATAAACTGTTATCGTCATTGTTAACTGTATGAATTTTTTACCACAAATTGCATGACTGCATAATTTGTCCCCCTTTAATATGAATAGAATGAATCATATTTGGTGTAGGATTTTCTTGCTTGATTAATATATTGTGTTTGTTATTCATATCCATTTACGCTTTGATTTTTGGCTAGATTGTAATTTATGTTTCTTCTTATCAGTTTATGAAGGGGAGAAGTCCTTTTACAAGGAAGAAGACATTGCTGTTCCAGTAAATGTTTATGGAAAAACTAAAGTAGCAGCAGAGCAGTTTATTTCCGAGAAATGTTCGAACTACGCAATTTTGAGAAGCAGTATCATCTATGGGCCACAAACAGTCTCACCTGTTCCAAAATCTCTTCCTATCCAGGTGCATGTGCAGTATGTGGACTTTTTATATTATATACTTTATTGGCAAACTAGTGCTTCCAGTATTTGGATTGATGAAACCAGAATCAGATGCTTGTAAAATTTGCTATTTCTTGCTTGGTGAATAAGATATTTCTTTCATGGTGGTAGTTCTTTGCTTACCATTTTTCGGTCATACTTATGGTTTTCATATTTTTTTTCCTTTAACCTTGTTGTAGAGATTATAATTTTGCATTATCACTCATTACTACTTCTTCTAATTCTTCTGGGGTCCACTTAAATTTGGGGCCATGTTCTTGGGAAAGACACACCAATAGGGGAATTTATGCTTACTTGAATTGTTAATAATTCATACTATCTATTTGATGCAGTGGATTGATGGTGCCCTTGCTATGGGAGAAAAAGTGGAGTTCTTTCATGATGAGTTCCGTTGTCCAATTTATGTCAAGGATCTTGTAAATATCATACTAGCTTTAACAAACCAATGGATATCAGGTATATGACTTTATTTCCTAAGCTTATATACTGGTTAATATGATATTCTGCAAAAGAAAGAGAAATTTTGGACGAGACTCATTTGGCATATGCGATCGATTTTCAATGAGACGTTTTACCGTTGCAAAATATAGTTCAGAACTTCTAAAATTTTATTGGACAAGGTTACTCCTTATCTACGAAAATTGTCCATATACTATACCTGAATTACACGTATGTATGACATTTTCTTGTGTATATTATAAGCAATACCTAACAATTGTCCCCTCTTGTTCTTGTAATTATCATTTATATATATATATTAAATGCTCATCTTCTACTTTCGTGTATTGCTTAAACTACTTTAAGCTGACGCATCTCAAAATTGCATTTATGAATCATGAATTCTGCTTTACTAATTCTTGTCACAGAGGGCAAGCAAATGCAATTGTTACTTAATGCTGGTGGAGCTGATAGGGTATCACGTGTTCAAATGGCTGAGGCTGTTGCACAATTTAGAGGACATGACACCTCATTAATTAAATCAGTGTCTGCCTCGTCGGTATGTTATGCACTTTGTTTTATCACTAATGTTTTTTGATGAAGGGCCAGGAACATGTTTTCATTGTTTATCTGCATTATCTCTGTGTATTTACAATATTATTAACCGATTTAATGCTATTCTTTAACCACAGATTCATGACTCTTGCTGTGTTTGTTTTTACGTTTGAACTTTGAAACATATGTTGGTGTGAAAGCAACAATTTGTTGCTGCGGTGTGAACATAGGTCTGAGTGCCGCCTTCAAATGTAAAAACAAACACACACTATCTGTCCTCATTCCATGTCAGGACGATCAAAAGTTTGGCCACCAAAGTTTCTCCTTGATCTTTGATGGCCACCTGAGCACTTTTTAGCTTCTTTCTCTTTCTCTGAGTATGCTTTCTTGAGACGTATTCATGTTGGTTCTTATTTTTCAGGTTGACCGAGGTGTGAAGTCCCCAGCTGACATATCTATGGATATCACTAGATTGGTTCAAACCCTAAGAATTTATCCTGTTTCATTTAAAGATGGTGTGAGATTAACGCTTACAGCTGAAGATAAAAAGTGAGGCAACAAAGATGTCAAATAAGGCTTCCTTGTTAGCATTTGAGTGTTGTTGCCTGTCCACCAAAGTGAAAGTGTGCTCTCGATATCTCTTACTACATTTAGATTGTTCTATAAAATGAATTTAGGTAAATTCTACAAAAAGTCAAGTCAAGCTAGTCACCACTTTTCATTCATCACTTTCTTCCGGGTCCAACAAGTTGGTTTGGTTTCCCATCTCTGTCACTTTCCCAAAAAAATTTGAGATATGCATTTTTTAGAAAATAAACTGAAGGTCAGTGTACTGATGTACTTTTGTTCATGTATTTTTGGATGTAAAAAAAAAATGCTGGAATTAAGTTGCTAATTATATGTTCAGTGCAAGCAAAATACTTGTGTCATTTTTATTGGAATTGCCTTTCGATTCGTAATAGTAGTTACACATATTATATTTTCATTGATGAATTGTTACACATGTTTTCTTCTTATTGGAAAGCAACACAAAAAATACCTATAAAACTGCCCCCAAGTTTTGCTCAATATAAAAAAAGCACTTTGTTACCCCTCAAATAAACCATGCAAGCAAGAGTGCTCGTTATTAGGCTTGAAAATATGTTGCTTCGCTTTTTGACTGCTTGATTTTCTCTAGATTAGAAGCCAACTGAGGGGAAGCATTACAACTTTAGATGAATAGCCAAGACAGAGTATATAAATATGGTCCAATGAATGAACTTTGTGGTCAGGATTAATCGAGAGGGAGCTTTTCTGAATAGTTTTCTTTATAAAGAAGATAGGGCTTATCCAAGAAGAACCTTTGTGGTCAGAATTAGACTAGGAATCTTTTCTTTTCAGACATTACTCCCTCCTCTTACCAATGCTGTCAGTGGCCAGTTTACCAAACAGTGACGAATGTCTACAATTACATTTGTTGCTCTTCATAGCCTGCATGGCTCTATTCTTCGATCCCAGTTCCTAGGCCAAGATAGCCTCACTCATCTCCACCCTCACAATAAGCCTTCCACCAATCACAGCAAACCAACCTACAAAGTAGTACAACCATGTGCCAAATTCGACATGCTGCAAATCATGGGAGGCAGAGGACTCTGCAATGGTGAAGAAGGTCTTCAACAAGAGCTGAAAAGGCAAGTAGGTGATGGTGAGAAGCCACCACCATCATCAGGAAATGACAATGAGCAAGAAAACTCAGGTGGCTTAACACTTTCCATTGCAAGTGTTGAAGGAGATGGTTTTGAGAAAGAACTGATGGGGTTAACTGGGGGGTTTCCTGGGGGTGAGAAGGGGTTGAAAAAATTCATTGAGGAAAACCCACCTCTCAAACCAGGTTCAGGAAGCAAAAGCTTGAAACTTTCACTGTCAAAGAAGCCAAAACCACCAGAACTGCCTCTGTTACTGCCAGGAATGATTGCCATTGTGAAGAACCCAAATAATCCATTTTACATGTACTGTGGTATTGTCCAAAGAATCACAGATGGAAAGGCAGGGGTTCTGTTTGAAGGAGGGATCTGGGACAGGTTGGTCACTTTCAGGTTGGAAGAACTGGAGCGCAGAGAAAAAGGCCCTCCCATGAAGAACCCCAAATCTGTTGTGCTTGAACCGTTTCTTGAAAAGAAATCATAGTTCAGCTCTTTCTTCCAAATCATGTTCACTTTTGTATCATATATATGTGCCTTTCTGACAATTTAAGGCTTAGATGAGGATTGCTATGGCTGCTTTGAAGTACTTCTTAGCTGAGAGTAATGCTATAAGGGGTAACCAGAAGTGAACACAAAGGTTGAATAAGTTAAAAATGTAATACTGTGTGCTCAGCCTGTAAATTTTATGTGAAGTTATGTAAAAGAATAAATTTGATGGTGGATAATTAAGTCTTGCGTGTTATATCTGTACCTGTTCATGGGCATTGTCCTTTTCCAGAATCAATTGTAGAATTACTATCATTGGAAAAAACATAATCATGGTTTTTCTATTTCAATCTCGTGCTTTCTCCATTATTGACAAATGACAATTATAATCAGTATCTTTTTCTTACTTAACACTTAAAAAGCAAATGGGACTGAACCATCAAAGGTGGATTTTGAGGAATCAGGGTCACTATAAAAGAGGTTGCCCCTTGTAGAACTCGTTTTCCTTGAAGCTGAAGAGGGACCCTTCCCTTCTGGTGTTGTGGAAGTTTTTTAGCTTCAAAAGAGTGGTAGATTTGCACTACTTGTTGGAGACAAAGTTTGAGCCTCAATTGCAGAACCTGACCTGATCTGATGGCTTCACATGTCCAACTGGATGTGAGGGATTCTTTTCAGTTTCGATTTATTGAGAAAGAGAAGCTCCATGCATAACAGATTGTCCTAACACACACAACATATATATAGGACTATGAGGAAGTCAACCTAGTTAGAAGAATTTATTGATTGTAATAAAACAAAATTCATATGTAAGAAACTAATTGTCAAGCTTTATCACTGCAAATTACTATGACACTCAATTTTGGGAAGCGCAAACCACGTATGGTACCAAATGCAAATTGTATTATGAAATGCAAAGTCACATTTTCTTTTTCCGGTACAAGCAAAGTCACCTTCTTTAACAATGTTGACCCACCACCCAAAAGACATACTAGGACACTTGATAAACCAGCACTTGACCTGATCAATCATAAATGTTTGACAATTTAATCGAGCCTCGGTACCCTCCCACGGCAAGTGGCAACTCCCATAGGAATAATAGTTGCAATGTTAGTGTTTTTGTTAAACTCCCTTCTTTTCAATCAGGTCAGTATTATTGGTTTCTCCTCTCCCAAATAAATCTTGTATGAACATTTGTTCATTAGATACAATCAATCAAAATCTTAAAACAATTTTAATAAGAACTTTCTTATCATTTTAAATTATTATTTTAATGATTATTGAGTATTTAATTGGTTGCATGTACCCTATAGGTATTGTATCTATATCTCCTCTTCCTTATGTAACTATTCCATTTCAGCGAAATTAAAGAAATGTAGATGCACAAAGAATTTCTTTTTTTTTTTTTTCCTTAATACATAAAAGGTTAGTTTGAGGGAAGGCTTACAAGTTAAGACAAACCACCGATTTTAGTCAGAATTTAAGAAACTATAAATTGCTTAAAACTCAAGAATCAACGATCAGGTGTGCCAACTTCTATATGTTAACCTTTTGACAGATTTATGGACTTGAGTACTAGATGGATCTAAAAATTTTACAGTCAAATCCGCTTATATGCATGCTGAATCTTGAGCAATCTTCAATTGTTGATCATGACTTGTCAAAGGTGTATCATGCAATGTGGAAGTCTTGGGACGTGACTTTGCTCTTAGTTGGGCAATGATGGATGTTTGAAGATACCCATTACTCTTGTTCAAGCTAGTACGTGACTTTTCTATTTGGGCTTTCTCCTCAAGGCGTGGTTCTTGGGACGTGTTGTGGGTTTTGCTCTCGGTGTTTCTTTGGGTGGGCTCTTAATGTATCTGTCTAGATAGCCGGACAATGGTGGCTGTTCCGGTTTGGGGATTTAATAGTAGCATGTGCTTTTTTTGTAGGGTGCTGCAGAGGATGTGTGAGTTTAGTGGTGTTAACATAGTTGGGATGATTAATTTCATTATGATGTCTTTCCACTCCACTTCTTATTTTTCGTTTGGTTCTCTTTTGTACATGGGTTGGAGTACCCCTAGTACTTTCATCAATAAACATATTTTGCTTATAAAAAAAAAACAAGGAACTAACAACATCTTCAATGGGAGTTGCTTAAGGGTTGTATAAAGCTAAACAACCATTTCTTACATAGTTGCACCATTGGAGTGAGGCAGTGAACTTAGGTGAACATGAGTTGCTTGTAAGAGTTGCTTCTATAAACAATTTTTATATAAGAACCTTCAATAAAATAAGGAGAGAGAGAAAATAGAAATTGAAATAACAATAAATGTGAATAAAGGTATGGATAACTTGTGAGACCTATTTAATAAACGTTTTAGAATTGCACCATTGAAATAGAGAACTGCTTAAAATAGTATAAAGTAAAAAGTTGTGAGGTGACATAATAGGACTCATAAAAAGAGAATTTAAGCAACTCCAATGAGTTCCATCGTTGAAGATGCTTTAAGTAAGAAGTTTTCTTTTTTTACGTGGTGTTCGTTTATATAGATTTTGGGAAGAAAGAAGTAGAGATGAAAGAAGTGCGAGAAAAAAGTGAAAGTTTGTTTGTTTGATAAATGAGAGAAATTAGCGAGCAGAGAAAATATGCTGTGGGACCCACATAAAAAATAATCTCTCCTTAGCATCCAAAATTTTGGAAGGAGAGATGGAAAAAATGATATTAAATATCCACCCTTTTGTTTTGGATATGCAAATATGTTATTAGGGGCAAATATGTCTTTACAAGAAAACATAACTTTTTTTCTCTTCTACTTCTCTCTTACTTCTTTCAATCCAAACAACCTAAAAATCTATTCATTTTTTATTCATTGCCTTTGTTTGATAAAAGCTAGCGGATAGCGGATGCGCTTATAGCGAATAACGGATGAAGTAGATAATAGCGGATAAACGAACTTATTGGTTTGGAAGTGTTTGATAAAATTAACGGTTGAACTAACTGATAAATATAAAATGTAGTGTTTGATAAAAGGACATGTTCATATGTTTTTTTTTATATAAATGTTGTTTATATATATATATATATTATTTATTTATTTATTTTAAAATAATTATCACTTACTTGAATTTATTTTAAATTATTTATCAATTACTTATATACTATTTTAAATAATTTTAATTATTTTATAAGTTAACAAGCTTAACAAAATCCTGCACAAGCTTAGCATGTATTCAACATATAACTTTGAATTTGGTAATGGTGAATATATATATATATATATATATATATATATATATATATATATATATATATATATGATTTTGGAAATACTATATAATAAATAAATTGTAAATGAAATAAAAATTAATAAACGAACTAACAAAAAATACCATCCCATAATAATAAAAAACTTAAGATAATCCAAGAAATCATGAGACCGAAATGAAAATATTAGGATTATAATATTTTATTTTATTTAAAAAAGGATAAAGGAGAAATTTAAGTAAATTAGTAATAATAAAATGAAAAAAATTAATATGCTATAAGTTATAAGCTCAAACGCTACTTGAAATGATGTCTGAAAAAAACGCTACAAGCTAATAAGAAAAACATTTATTAAACGGGGCTACAGACCCATCTGCTATAAGCTAGCAGATTAGCCTTATTAAAGAGAGTCATTCTCTCTTCTCTCCTAATTCTTTCTGGGTGATTCTTTTTTTCCTAGTTTTTTTCTTATGGAGGCAAAGCATTAGACACGAAAATCACCACATTGATACTCATTCAGTGTTTTCAAACCCCCTAAGCTCCTTTAATTTCCATATTTTTAACTAGTTTAAGTAAATCTGCATTCATATCAAGCAAATTCCTTTTAAATATGAAAAACCATTAGATATATTTATTTATTTTTCAGGTCAACAGTTTCAAAGTGTTGACCACTGAGGAGCCCATACAAAAAAAAAAAATCTGACTCGAAGAAATTAAAGAGCTTAAAGACGTTTCAATAAATAATTTAATTAATCGCCTATTCAATAATTTTTTTTAAATAAATTAAAAAATAAATTTTTTTGACAAACTTATTTGTATAAAGTTATTTTTATAAATTATTCTCATAAGTCTAAATAATGTTTTTATAAATCTTTCTAAACACACCTTTTGTCATTTTGTATCTATGGGCTGGGTCATGGATGAGTGAGGGTGGGCTAAGCCCGGCCCAAATAGAGTCCTAGTTCTCCTTCAAAATAACGAGACGGTGGCACACTCGGGTTAGCGGTGGGTTCGGCCATGGAAGCAGCAGCAGCAGCAACATTTTCCGAGCGTCGGCAAAGAAAGTCGAAGAAGAGAAAGCTCGCCGTAGGTATGGAGGAACAAGTGGAGCGTCTGAACTCGCTGCCGTGGAACTCTGCTCTTCCTCAAAACGAACACGACGACCCTTTTTCCATGCTCATTGGCTCCAACGAACTCGAAGGAGGTTTTCTATCACTCGAGGAGATCGACGAGGCTGAGTATGGGTTGGATATTCCTGAAACCGAACATGATCGCACGAAGAAGAAGCAGAAGCCTAAACAGAACACAGATCTCAAAAAACAGAAGCAAGATGAAGTTGATGGTGATTCTAGCGATGTCAAAGGAGAAATGATTAAAGACGAGGGAATGGAGTCTAACGTGAAGAAAAAGAAGAAGAGGAAGAAGAAGAAAAACAAGGCAGTTAGAGAAAACCTGAAAGTTGTGCAGTCAGATATTGGTAATTGATTGTTTAATTTGCAATTAATTCCAAATTATATTTAGAGTTTAATTTTAATACACTGTGAATCAATCACAAAATACTTTTAAGTAGTCATTATTTTTTAATGATGTGACGATTTATGATTAATTGATAGTTTAAGGGATAGCGCATACCAATTAAATCTTATTCTATGTATATGTGGAAGCATATGACTTTAAGGTGTTAATGATTGAATTGAAAATTAGCGCCACATCTGTTTCTAGGTCTAGATACTACGGTGAAGGATGATATTGGGGAAGAGGAGGTTGATGAAGCTGAATATTATGCATGGAATGAGTTGAGGCTTCATCCTCTGCTAATGAATGCAATATACAAGCTTGGATTCAAGGAACCAACACCAATACAGAAAGCTTGTATTCCAGCTGCTGCTCATCAAGGGAAGGTTGTTCAAAGTTTTTCTACTGGACACTGTGTCAGGTTAAGATTAGCTTTTAATTGTAATTCTTATATGTTCGTTTTGACAGGATGTTATTGGGGCTGCTGAGACAGGATCCGGTAAAACACTTGCATTTGGTTTGCCCATTTTGCAACGCCTTTTGGAGGAGCGAGACAAGGCTGCAAACTTGTTTGAACAAAAGGGTGAAGAACCGGAAAAGTATGCCCCTACAGGCCTTTTGAGGGCTCTTATTATTGCTCCAACTAGAGAGCTTGCGCTTCAGGTATGGTTTTTGTTCATTTGCATATTTGTCAGTTGCTTGATTGTTAAGGTGATGCTCATATATATATATATATATATATATATATATATATATATTATATGACATACTGTAGTATAAATAAGGTGGGGACTTTTATGATGTGTATTTGGTTTTATAGCAGTTAATAGTCTTATATGGTTCAGTTTACGCATTATTTTTATCCTTTAGAGGGAATAGCATGGATGGGATTTTTCTTCCTTCTTTTCTTGCTGCTGATAATGGATTTCCTAGGCTTTTATCTCAATGGGTTGGACAAGGTTGTCTAACAGAATAATTACAGAAATGAGCCTCCTGGTTACTGGTAATCAGTGTTACATGATCTATGGAATCTTGTTTCAGTCAAGGAATAATGGGGATGCCTCTAATAAGCACTTGCAGTAAAGGGTAGGAGATGTTTCCAAGTCATATTGAAATTTGGGCCAGTAGGGCAGTAGAAAATATGGTGTCTAAAATCAGTATTTGGGTAAAAACTGAGACTTCAAATGGCTGTTTGAAAGCTCATTTGAGCGCTCAAAATTAAAAGTTTCAGCACTGAAAATGATTTAGTGATGTTTGTAATAAAGTGAAGAAGTGCTGAAAACATTCAGCACCTTGGAGCTCACTGAAAACCATTCAGGCTTGAGCACTCAGGAGGTCTTTGCTTCAGTGTGTTTGCCTTCATTACATCAGCAAAGAATAAACATTTACATGCCTAAATTTTTATATGCAGTTTTATCAAGTGACCAATGTCATATGGTCGAAATTGTCAGATTGTTAGTGTCATTTTAATTTTTATATATTAGTTATTGAATGTGGTATTCTGTACTTCTGTTCACTGCTAGACTCATGTTAAATTCAGTTGTCATGGTATTTAACTTACCATTTTCATTGGACCTATTGTATGACTTAAAAATTAGCCATGCTGCCCTGTAAACTTGTGGAATCTGATTAATTAAAAAAATATTTATAATTAACTTGATTTCCGGGACCCAATAGAAATCATTAGTGATAAAAGTGGTTGATTTTATTATTTGGTGCTGTAATTGCTTTTTCAGGTCACTGATCATCTGAAAGCAGTAGCCAAGCATATTAATGTTAGGGTGACCCCTATAGTTGGGGGGATTTTAGCTGAAAAGCAGGAGAGACTTTTAAAAGCAAAGCCTGAGATTGTTGTCGGCACTCCAGGGAGGTTATGGGAACTTATGTCAGCTGGAGAAAAACATCTAATGGAGGTAATTGATAATGCTATGCATCTAATGCTATACATTGTGAGGTTTGATTGTGCATTTGGATTAGTTGCAAAAATCTGATTATTTCAATAATCGATTATATGCATAATCGATTGTTGTTATAATCGATTTTTAAAGAATCAATTTTATGTTTGATGTGCTTGTGGAAAAACGATTTTAAAATAATCTCTTTCGTTTGGGTTGTGTAGACAAATCACTTTTATACAGTAAATTACAAAAATTGTATGAAGTTATTTACATAATTTAGGTTAAACTAAGGTTTTGGTCCTTGTACATGACACTGATTTTGATTTTAGTCTCGCTACGTAAAAAATTTGGAAACGAGTCCCTATATGTGTCGTCCTTACCAAATCAGTCCCTGTCGTTTCACGAGGCACCAACATCGTTAGTAACGAACCTATGTGGACAAATGGTCGCCCTTGTTGGCATCCTACATGGTTCCATATGACGGTTTACCTAATGTTTTGGTCCCTATACGTAACGTGGATTTTGATTTTAGTCTCCATGCGTAAAATTTTTTGGAAAGGGTCTCTATATGTGTCATTGTTACCAAATAACCATGCCGTTAGTCAAGGTGCCAACGATGTTAGTAAGCGTAGGGTGTATATATCCTTAGATTACTTAGTAGATTGAGATTTCCATATGCTTTATTAAATCAAGAGTGGATATACACTTACTTGCCTCCTTTAGAGACAAACTTACTTTAGAAGAACCTTATCTGATAATGTCATGCTGCGAGGTCTATTCCAATTAATAATAAACTAACACATCCTTGCGATAAAAGAAAGATATTAAATAAAGAAAATAATATAAAAATTATACATATTTAAATAAAAGTAATTTTTAAGTAATAAATAATAAACTTTTGTCCACTTTTTTTAAAAAATAACTTTAATTTAGAGCATAATTAATTTAAAACTTGAAAGAGAATATCAATGAGACTCTTACATGTTAAAACCACGTTGCAATTCCAGATCACAATCAACATCAATATAACACTTAGAGTCATAGCCCATGAAAACCACATCAACAACATATACATTCATACGTCAGTAAGTTTGTCTCTAAAGTGGGTAAGTAAGAGTATATTCACCTCTGATTTAATGAAATGTATGAAGATCTCAATCTACTAAATGACCGAAGGTGATATACACCCTTACTAATGTCGTTGGCACCTTGGCTAACGACAAGGAGTGATTTGCTAATAATGACGTTTTTGGGGACTTATTTCCAATTTTTTTTTTACGTATAGTGACTAAAATCAAAATACACGTTGCGTATAAGGACCGAAACATTAGTTAAACTGCTAGATGGAGCTACGTAGGATGCCAACAAGGACGGTCGTTTGTCCACATAGGACCGTTACTGATGGTGTTGACACCTCGTGTAACGGCAAAGATTGATTTGGTAAGGACGACACATATAGGGACTCATTTCCAAATTGTTTACCTATGGGGACTAAAATCAAAATCAGCGTCATGTTGTATATGGACCAAAACCTTAGTTAAACCTATAATTTAATGATATTTGTTTGGTAGTTAGTTTTACAGGGGTCAAATAGGAGGAATGTTATTGGTTTTAAAATAATCTAACAAATTTTTAAATAAGCTTTAAATTTCTAGCTTCTCTAAAAGTCATTTTTTCTATTAGTAATTTTTTTTTTTTTTCAATTCAATCAGGTTTGCTAGACATATCAGATTAAACTAGGAACAACTTTTTTCCCTTCAAAATTAAAGCTGTTACTTTGGGATTTAATCTTTCCCAAACATCACCTGAGTAACATTGAATTTATATTTATGAGTATTAATATCTGTTTCCATGAATAACCATTAGAAAAATGCCAAGGGGAAAACTGGAAGTGATTTGCAAGTAGCCACTGAAAATTAAAAAAAAAAAAAGCCAATTGTGAAGAAGACTAACGAGTATCTAAGTCATGGACTCGTGGCAATTCTTAATCTAATTCTGCAATGTATATGAGTGATTATTAAGCATGCCCCTATGGCACATTTCTTTGCAAGTCATATAATGTTATCGTTCCTAGGTAAATATTATATTGGTAATGGCAATGCATGCATACTAGATCGGGTCTTTATATCATTTAGCCTATGGCATCTTTGTTGTTTTTTGATGCATAACTGCTGCAAGATTAATTTACACAAGGTAATAAATGAATGTTGGAGTGGAGTTCAATGCATAGACTTGACATATTTACATTGAAAGTCATTTTTGATGATGACTATCTTGTTTTGCAGTTGCATTCGCTGTCTTTCTTTGTGCTTGATGAGGCTGATCGAATGGTGCAAAATGGTCATTTTAAAGAGTTGCAATCAATTATTGACATGCTTCCCATGTCCAATATCTCCACTGAAGATAATTCTCAATATGCACAAAGTTGTGTTACAGTTTCAAGCTACCAAAGAAAGAAAAGACAAACTCTTGTATTTTCAGCAACTGTGGCATTGTCTGCTGATTTTCGCAAGAAGCTAAAGCGTGGTTCAATAAAACAAAAACAAACTTTGGCAGATGGATTGAATTCTATTGAAACTCTTTCTGAACGAGCTGGAATGAGATCCAATGCTGCAATTATTGATCTTACAAATCCGTCAATACTAGCAGCTAAGCTTGAGGAATCATTTATTGAGTATGTAAACTCATATCTGAAATGTGGAACTCAAATTTTTGAAAATATTGATACTTTTTAATGATATAATACTTTTAACTGATTTGAATTTGGAGCTGTCTTTTTTTTTTTTTTTTTTTTTTTTTTCTTTGTAGTATTGTGCTGGGTCACATTTGCTACCAAGGCCACTTGGTAGTTGCTATCTGTTCCTCATTGTATGAATGGAGTTTTAGTGACTTTGTTGAACATTCTTACTAAATTTCCAAGATACTCCTTTGTGGTCCCACTTATAACCTTATTAACTCAAACTCATCATCCAAAATAAAGTCACTAAGTAATGTTTAATATGACATGCAATGTAATGTTTGTTTAATGTTTAATACAACATTGATTATTTGTGATATGATGCAGATGCACGGAAGAAGACAAAGACGCCTATTTGTATTATATTTTGACTGTCCATGGACAAGGCCGCACAATAGTTTTTTGTACTTCAATTGCAGCTTTGCGCCATATTTCTTCTATACTGCGCATTCTTGGCATTAATGTTTGGACTCTTCATGCCCAAATGCAGCAGCGAGCACGTTTAAAGGTTTGTATCCTTTCTTTACCCTCATCGCTGGCTTGCTTTCTTCAAGTTTTGTTCTCTCTTTGTTGTGCTTAAAGGTCTGCATGATAATATAGTTTGCCTTTGGGCTATCATGTATCCTTTTAAAAGCGATTCTGATTAAGCTTGCAGTTCTTTCTCAATAATATATAAAACAACTTTTTGGGTTGCAATAATTTATGAAGTTTTACTTTGGAATTTAGACTTCATACCATTATGAAAATGAATAAACCATTTGCCGATCTGTCTACGTGTCAGAAATTGCAACTTCCTTAATAAAATCATTTGCTTAGCATCCATAAAGAGGTCATAAACACAATCGTATCCCATAATAAGTCAAGAGACAGTAAGGCATCTTCAAAGATGTGGGCATTCTGCTCCAACTAAATGTACCAAAATGCTGCAAAATATGCTCATTGCTACAAAACTTTTGCCTCCTTATCGCCAGGGCACAGCTAACGCTTGCCAAAACCCCTAAACAAAGTGTTCCACATGAAATTTTCCGCCCTGCAGTGCAAGAATAAGTCTCCAAGATTCTGAAGTAGAACAGCACATAACACACATGTCAAGGGAATGAGCAAATTGAGGCCTACGACTTCAAACAGGTCATTAACATTAATCCTATCAAGTACCGTTGGTCCTATTAAAGACTTCATTTTAGAGAGAGCTTCGGAGTTCCATCAGTTTATCCAAAAGGAATCTGTGGTAATTAGGGTAATGAGTAACTACTCAAGAATTCGAAGAAGGAAAGAAAGCAAACTAGGGTCCTGTTTGGGTAAACAACTTATTTAAGCGCTTATATTAGAAGGGCTTATGTGAAAAGCTTTTATGCATTAAGCTCCTTTTAAATTAAGTTATTTAGTGTTTGGATACATACTCGATGAAGAGCTTTTAAAATCTATAAACTTGAGAGAGGAAGATGGGAAGGATTGGTTTTGATGTAATTTCAAATTATGAGATATAATTGTCCTATAAAATATGAAAACAACTTCTCGTATAAGCTTCCAGACAAGGTTTTTTAATAAGCTAAAAAATTGTCTTCTCAAAATAAGCTAAAAACAGCTTCTGGGGGTTAATAAGTTACTTATTTAAGCTTACCCAAACATTGTGTTTTTTACATAAAAGCACTTGTATCATTAGAGAAGCTCTAATAAGTTGTAAGCTTTGCTATCCAAACTGGGCCTAGAAGAGTCTAGATACTCTTCTTTTGAGGATTTATTATAATTATGCTCTCTAATGTGCTTCTCTTGTTTTTACCTAATTAATTATTTTTCTATAAAAAAAGTGTATCATCACAGATGCTGATATGAACAAAGTTACCGAGTTTTAGAAGTATACAGAGTGGGTCTACCTTGTCTCCCCTTTCATAGGGCCTTCAATTCATGCTTGAAATTCTGATTAACTTGATCATCTTATTACTGAGTTATCTTTTAATTTTAATGCATTTTGCTTCTCTCATCATTTTGTTGTTGTTTCCTCCCTTGTTTAATGCAGGCAATGGATCGCTTTCGTGAAAATGAAAATGGCATACTTGTTGCTACAGATGTTGCTGCAAGGGGTCTTGATATTCCTGGTGTTAGGACTGTTGTCCACTATCAGCTTCCTCATTCAGCAGAGGCAAGTCAATATCTTGATTCTTTCATCCACATATACATATATAATACATCTGATTTTCTTATTTTTAGGTTTATGTTCATAGAAGTGGAAGAACAGCTAGAGCTTCTGCTGAAGGTTGTAGCATTGCTTTAATCTCATCAAGAGATACGTCGAAGTTTGCTTCATTGTGCAAGTCATTTTCAAAGGTGGTTTTTCAAAACAGTTTCTTTTAAATTTAAGCATCTATGTTAGAGATATTAAAGTTGTACTTCGTAGCTATTATGTTAATGATCTCTTATGCATGACAGTTAATAAGAATTAGTTAAGCAATGTTTTTGAAGTAAATTGAAAAAACCAAATAAATTTTTTTACTTGAAATAAGTCGGCAATTCTTACTGCTTCATCTAGACCAAAAATTATAATTTACATTTCTGTTTATTGTCTTGGTCGCATATACAGGATAACTTTCGCCGGTTTCCTTTAGAGAACTCATACATGCCAGAGGTCCTAAAACGATTGTCTCTTGCACGTCAAATAGACAAGATAACACGGAAGGATTCCCAGGTATGCAGATTGACCTGAATTCATACTGATAACCTTTTGGACTTTGTTCATGCAAAGCCGTGTTAGTTACTTAGATGTATCAAGTGAACTTTGAATTTGTCATTTTTGCGTATATAATTTGAATGTAAACCTGATCTCCAGAATCTAGAGGTTTTACTGATTTCATCTTCGCACAAACAGTAATTGCTAATTTATTTGACTTGCAAATCTTGCTGTATGCCTTCACTTTTCAGGTTACTTGAAACCATAAGTGTTTGAATCTGATTGAGAGAATTACTCTCAAAGATTCATTGATTTATATGGAGAGATTGCAGAAAATCAGATTGCTAAATAGGGATTTCCTATATTACAGAGATACAACATATATTCATGTAACAAGTTTCCGATTCTGATAACAATGAATCTGAATATAATATCAAGTAATATCGACAAGGTTCATCAGTTAATTTCTATTTTGCTTTATTACTTCCTTTCTGACAATCCCTTTCTTTATTCAATGCTTCCTCGTTGAGTTTTTAAAGATATATCAATTCTTGTAGATTTATGCTTCAAACAGTACTGACCAGCCATGTCTACTTGTATGTGTGAATTCTTTTTTCTTAGGAGAAGGCTGAGAAAAGCTGGTTTGATCGGAATGCAAACTCAGTGGAATTAGTTACAGAAAATTATGACAGTGAGGAGGAACGGGTGAACAAATCTAAGCAAATTAAAGTTAGCTCTGGGAAATTGAAGAAATTGCAGCAGGTTTGATGCTCAAAAGTTTTTTCTTAACTTGAAATGATGCACATTTTTTCTTTTTCTAATTTATCTAATTCTTCTCAAATTTTACACACTGCAGGAGCTCAATACGCTGATTTCACGTCCTATACAATCAAAATCATTTTCACATCGATATTTAGCAGGGGTATTGACCTTATTATGTTTTTCTTTCACTCCAGCTTTTACTGTTTACCACATTTGTCACATCTCTTGACCAAAAGTAATCATTGTTATGATAGTGCAATTCTACTTTTTAATATATTTTCTCTTTAGAAGTAGCATAGTGATTGCAGGGGAAGACAGGAAGTAGAGCATGAGGTTACAGATTTCAATATTTCTTAATGCAGATATATATATTTTTGTGGATTGGTCTTTCCCTGTTTCTGTCATTCAATAGTGGTATCTTGGGTGTTGAAGTTGCTTTTTCTGACTGGATTCTGCCCTTGATGTTGGGTGCTGGAAACTTTACCCTGCCACTAGAATGTGGCCCATCATTTTGTGCCTACGTTTTTTCCTTTCAACCAATGCAAACATATGTTCATATTTGTTTTACGTCGAAGGTTTGAGGATACATTCTGAAACGTAATATTCTCTTTCCAGGCTGGTGTCACACCCCTCTTGCAGGAACAATTGCAACAATTAGCGAGGCAAAAACTAAGTGGTCACCTGGGTTCAGGACTAGGCAAAAAGGGTAAAGTGGTTGTGATTGGTCAAGATTGTGTGGAAGCACTTCAGGCACTTCGGAGTGCTGGTGAAGAGGTAGAATGTTTACCTTTTTTCATATTCTGGCAATTGTTAATTGATAGGAACTGAAAAAAACAGAATAATATTGAACTGGAAAATTGGAGCACAGCTCCTTACAACAGAGGAAGTTCCTCTTTAAACCAGAAAATAGCAGGAAAATAGCAACCACCGCCCAGAAAATGTGCAGAAACCAGTACAGGAAAACAGTGAAAACAAGAAAAAAATATATAGGAATGATCAATAGAGATAGTGAACAATCCTCCCCTAGGTCAATGCTTTCCCACTCAAATTTCAATTCTCAGATGCCCCCCCTTCATGTTCCAGCTCTCCCCCATATCATTTCCTCTATCATTCCCCTCTTGATTCTCCAATTTTCGTTCCCGCTCTCCCTCTGTCAGCTGTCCATTCTATTATGACTTTCCCTCACTCCTTTAACTGATTCCTTCAATGCCCTGCTTGCCCTTCTTACATTCCTTTTTCTTCCTCTCATACACACTTTGACCACTTATTCCCAGGCCCATTCTTCACTCCCACCTCACTCCTCTTTCCCCTTCTCCTATACACATGGGTCAATGGCCCACACTAATCCTTTGTAAATTGTGGCATGGACAAGGAAAGTTCAGAGATGAGATTTGCCTCCTTGATGAGTAAATTGAGGATGGTTTTCCTTTTTTTTTCTGTTTCTATTAAGTCCTAATGTTGGAAATGTCAAATGTACAACAGAAAAAGAGCGTTGACTAAAATTGCATTATTCTTTGTTTTTTTTTTCTCGGTTCCATTCTTCATGTGGCCTATATGAAAAATGCTCGTGGTTGAACTGTTTTAATGCTTGAAAACATAGTTATGTTATATTTACTATTTGGATTGATTTTGATCCTCTGTAAACTTGTTTTCACTATCATCTATGCTGTGTTGCTACATTGTTCAAAAGTCTGATGTCTTGAGAAACCAAACTCTTTTAAGGATGTGGTAGGGTATGGTTTGATGATAACGACTATATATTGCAGCGGTCAAAATTAAACTTTTTATTATTTGAAAAAATTGAGTCTGGTTTTTATGGAAGGAATGCTAGGGATTCCTGTTTAGTAGAAAGGTAATATGCATCTTATGTTTTCATGTTCGTTCCTTTTGCCCCTTTCTCGTCACAGGTGCGCATGGATGTCAATGATTTGGCAGGAAAACAGAGAAATACGGAGAATCTAAAAAGAAAAAGAAAAGAGGAGAAAAAACGTAATTTTTTAATCTGAAAATATCTTTTTCTTCCTGAGTAACAGTTGTGCTTCTAGTTGGTAAAGATTCTGGTATGTTTTTCTAGGTTTGCGTGATCAGCGGAGGAAGCAGAAGAGAAAGCTTAAACAGGAGGATTAATAGAATTATATACATAACTGTAAATTAGGTAAATTTATACACCAGCCAAAATTTTGTGACTAGTTGCTGGATTTTTAAGACATGGTGTGACTAGTTGCTGGTTTATCTTGCATAGTTTGAGCTTTGAATTTGTGTATGAATATATCTCACAAAATCTCATTTTTTTTTTAAAAAAATTACAGCACATAAGATCAAATTTTTCGCTTGCACAATGATAACCAGCTAATACCCTTGTTTAACCGCTCTAATAGACTTGCAAATATAACATACGTGATTTCTCATAAAATTAATATACGTGATTTTCTTGCGGTGATCAAACTTTAGTTTGTAACTGAAATACAGTCATACCCTAATCGGCAATTTGCTCAACTGATCTAGCTTATGAAATTCTAGAAATTGCAAAAAAAAAAAAAATGACTTTCAAGAGTTGTAATTTATTTTTGTTACCAATGAAAAAATGAAAAATAAATTAGGGATGGGAGATTTTTGTTTGCATCAGTCTTGTTATTCATTGCTATCATTTTGATAGAACCCAAATCCCATCTTCAACCCCAACCCAACTTCAGCTTGAACCATTGTCCGATCACATTTTTAAAAATGCATATATGGTTTTAAAAATAATTTGCAGAATAAAACCAAAATTATGGTTCACATACATAAACGTGGAAGACTTGAAAAAAGAAGATATTCGGTAAGGATAGATGATTACCTACCGGACAATGATGGAACGGATAGAAGACTTCGAAGGGTTGAGGAGGATGTGAACCCTTTGATTCCTTTTGCTCGGCATAATTAATCTTCAATGTCACTTTAAAATTTAAATAGTTGGGTCATTTTGCAAATTTGCAATAAAGAAAACTTAAGACACCATTTGATAGATATGACAAAACTTCGTTTCGTTCCCCCTCTTTCAATTACATACATACACACACACATATTGCAAGTGGCGACGGAAAAGTTTACATACAGTTGGCAATTGATTCTCCGTATTCTGGATATTCTCTTCTTTATGTCATTACTCGTTCTACTATGCACCCCAAAGAATGGGGTGCATCTATGCTACCCTTATGGTGATACTACCATGACCATTGGATGTGCATAAAATATAGTGTGGGTTAACTTGGCACTTTGTCAGCCGGTCGTGTGTGAGATGATTGTTATTTGCAATTGAAGTGTTGTAGTTGCAAGAATTTATTTAGGGAACAGATTTTGAAATAAAAAAAATTATAAAAAAATAATGTTTATTGTGGAACGAGATTGGAAAAATAGAAACCCAGCAACCCGCTGAGATACCCTCTTGACATCGGATACTTGCTTCTTTTCCATAGTAAGAAGCATTAGCCTTGTATACATTATCTTAATAGGTGGTTAACATGGTTCATATTCCTTTTTCAATCTCTCAGATTTTATGCTCTTCATACTTTAGAAATCTGTGCATGTAAAATAGAATGCTGCCTTACTTTTGCAGCAAACCTGATAAAAAAGTCCTCCCTGGTTTACTTTGAAACGCCTAAAATTGATGCTATTATTCTTTTATTGTACCAAAATGCATTTGATGCTAAGAATGAATGATTGCCATGTCACTCTTTAGGTTACAATGTCATGTTTAATGATAGTATTGTTTAACTTGACTTTGATTTATTGGTATTTGGTAATAAATTTTTTTATCTTTCAGCAAAGATCACATCACCTTGTTCGCGCAATCCCTTCCCAGCTCTGGTGCAAGAATTTTGGAACTAAGGGCTATCAGTGATCCAGGATCATCAATTGCATCCCTGGTGTGGGTTTATACAACTTCGTTAAACAAATTTTCTCCGTTATTGCAGAGAATATGAGCAGCTTTAAAGAGTTGCGCTTGTAGAGCTGGATCTAGGATCATGGAATGGACATCCATTTATTAAATTGATGAAACAAAAATAAATTGTTCAGGTCCGTTTACTTTTTCTTGAAAGCCCGTTCAAACTGTATTGCTAGTAATGGTATTGGTAATGAGGAATGTTATATGGTACGATACCAACTAATACGAATATAGCTAACAACCTACAAGTGAGAAGAAAACGGAATTTACGGTTAGAGAGAAATATTGAAACGGTAAAAATCAAAACACAATTATCAATTCGTACAAAGTTACGAAGTTATTTTAGTTCTAATGAGGTAGTGCATGTTTGAATTTCCGTTTGCAATGGCAAATTTAGTTAGCAGTGACACTTTTGTAAAAAAATCTCATCCAACATGAAAAGGAGGAAAATTCCCTGTTGGTCAAAACTTAAGTTTGAAATAAAAATCCAAACATAGCTTAAACTGATTGTTAATTGATGTTATCGTTTTTGTCGGTGTCTTGTAAATTTAAGTGTATCTCCATCTTGTAATGGACCTCACATCCACAAACAAATTAACTTTTGTGTCTTTCTCTATCTTACATTAGAGGAAAAAGGAGAGAAGAAAAGAAAATAATCCAAATCATAGTTATCAGGTTCTCTCATTAACCCTACGTATCGCGTATTGAATTCGTTGTACTGCATATTGGATATTGGGTTCATCTTAAAGAAAATCTTGTAATAATATAAAAAGTGACGAACCACGTATCAAATGACCGTGTATCACGTATCCGTATTGTGTACTTGGAAATTATGATCCAAATCCTTTGCCTCCATTTGAGTTACATATATATATATATATATATATATATATATATATATATATATATATATATATTTTCCGAGTTGAAAAAGAGGGAGATAATTAAACTTGATCCCAATCGTTAGATTAAAACAAAATTAACCGTCTAGATGGGGAGTAAGTGTTTAAAGTTACCATTGAAATAAGTTGATCCCTTCCCTGAAAGTTCTGAAAGAATGAAACTTGCAGATTTGGTTCCAACTTTTAGAAGGATCAAACGATCTCCATCCATTGCAGTGAAGGAATCAAATTCTTTGATTTCAGCCAAAATGTCATGTTCTATGTGGTCTAGTTCTCTTAACTATGAGAAGAAAAAAGGGGTATTATTCAATTAGCGAATTTTAACAGGCACTAAAAATAGGTTGTGTCCAATGTATTCCAATAACAACCATTTGTTATGCGAAACCTGTTTGTATGTGTGTTTAGGGGACAAGATCGGGAAAAAGTAGGTTTGTGCTTTATGGGCCATCTAATGTGGGCATGGCATATTCTTAACTTCACCACCGCTTCAAAATTAAACAATGCTTGACGGGACAAACTACAAAGTTAACAAGAAAGGAAAGACACAAGGCGAAAAGTGCTTGTTGCAGCAGTGGCTTCTAGCATGAAGCATTATTAGAAATTAAATGTGGAACATGGTTGTATCACCAATTTCAGGTAATTTTTTTTGTCGAAACTCATTTCTACCCTCATCATCAACATATCCTTTGCAATCAGAAGCGCCATCCCTATCCTTCACCATCACCCCATTGTCATTGCCAAAGTCCTCCTCTGCACCCCTCTCCATGTTGTCACCTTCTCCGAACTTGCTGCCATTCTCTCCGTCATCACATCCTTCATTCATCTTTAGTTAATTTGAATTTTTTTTAGATATCTTTAGTTAAATTGAAAAATTATTTATAAAATAAATTAAGAAGAAATTAAATGAATTTAAACTTGTAAAGATACTCATGTAATTAGACCTGTGAAACAAAATGTAAAAAGAAAAAAAAAAAAAAACTGAATTTCAGTTCCAGATTATTTTCACCGTCAATTAAGCTTTATCTACTAGAACACTTTAACTTACATGAATAAATAAAATTAAATCCAAAGGAGAATAAATGATCTTGCTAAAATGAAGTTACAAAGATGCTAATAAAAAAAACACAAAATGCTCTTAGCCCTTTTTGTGATTGATGAGTTCCGATTAGCTGTGATGAATATGCACTCAAACTCGGCCCTGGGTTCAGATGGTCTTAACCCAACTTTCTATAAAAGATTTTGGGACACTTGTGGTATTGATATTTTTTCAGCTTGTTGTTATTGGCTTGATATTGGTTCTTTCCCTCCTAATATTAATGAGACTAATATTGTGTTAATTCCCAAGCGTGAAAATCCTAATTCCATGAAGGATTGGCGCCCAATTTCTTTGTGTAATAAATTATATCCAAGGTTCTTGCTAACAGGTTGAAGAAGGTCCTTCATAAATGTATTTTTATGGAGCAGTCAACCTTTATAGCTGGCAGATCTATTTTTGATAATACTCTTACAGCTATTGACATCGTTCATTATTTGAAATGCAAGAAGAAAGGAAGGATCGGGGAGATGGCTCTTAAAATTGATATGAGTAAGGCTTATGACAGGGTTGACTGACAGTATTTACGTGCTCTGTTGCTTTCTTTAGGGTTTGCTCCTCGATGGGTGGAGTGGATCATGTTGTGTGTATCTTCTGTTAGCTACTCAGTGTTAGTAACTAATGAGTCTGTTGGTCCTATTATTCCGGGTAGAGATCTGAGACAAGGTGATCCCCTATCTCCTTATTTGTTTATCCTTTGTGCTGAGGGTCTTACATCTCTTATTAGGCGGGAAGAGGCTTGTGGCAACTTGCATGGTGTTAAGATTTGTAGAGGAGCCCCTATTATTTCTCAGCTCTTATTTGCGGATGATAGTTTTTTGTTCTTCAGAGCAACTCAACAAGAAGTTTTGTTAATGAAAAAAATTCTCTCTGATTATGAAAAAGCTTCTGGCCAAATTATTAATTTTCAGAAGTCAGAAGTGTTTTTTAGCAAGAACTTGGAAGAGGCTACTTGTGGTGAGCTAGCTAATATCCTCAGGGTTCAGCAATGTTTGGGTACTGGTAAATATTGGGGTCTTCCATTTATGGTTGGTAGGAAAAAGAAGGCAACTTTTTATTATTTGAAAGATCGTATGTGGAAGCGGATAAATTCTTGGAATGAGAGATTTTTGTCAAGAGGTGGTAAGGAGGTGCTTATTAAATCTGTTCTCCAGGCTATTCCTACTTTCTGTATGAGCATATACCTTCTTCCTCCTTTTCTTTGTGATGAGCTTGAAAAAATGATGAATTCTTTCTAGTGGAGTTCGAATGGTAGCAACAATAAAGGGGTTCACTGGCTATCTTGGGACAAGCTCACAATGTCTAAGCATGATGGTGGTATGGGTTTCAGACATCTTCACGGGTTTAATCTTGCACTGCTACGGAAACAAGGTTGGAAATTACATTTCCAACCCAAATACTATTTTTTCACGTCTCTACAAAGCTAAATATTTTCCAAGGGGAAATTTCTTGGAGGCCGCTCTTGGTCATAATCCAAGCTATACTTGGCGTAGTATCTGGGATTCACAGATGGTGATTAAGGAAGGCCTGCGTTGGTGTATTGGAGACGGTACCTCTATTAATGTGTGGTCGGACCCTTTGGCTTAGGGGAGTAAATTCAATGTCTTTCTATGGCCCAGTGCAGCCTAATTTAGCAGCTTTGATGGTTAATGACCTCCTCAAGCCAGGAATTAAAGCTTGGAATGTTGATTTTCTTCATACAATTTTTTGCCCAGAAGCTGTGAATACTATCCTACGGGTTCCTCTTTTTTTCATCTGTGTTGGTGGATAAACTTATTTGGTGCCATAATTTATCAAGTACGTATACTGCTAGAAGTGGGTATTATATTTGTGTCAACCATATTATTGATAATAGACATCTTATTTCCCATGGTAACTGGTGTAAAATCTGGGACCTTCCCATTCCAAAAAAAATTCGAGTCTTCTTGTGGCAAGCTTGTAGAGATATTATTCCAATGAGAGCCACTTTACAGAGGCATGGTATTCCTTGCCAATCTGATTGTAGTTTATGCAGCGATGGGTTTGAGAATGTTTGGCATGCTATGGTGTCTTGTCCAGCGGCTCAACAGTGTTGGGGCCAATCGATTTTTGGTTTGTGGTTGGATCAAAATATGGATAATGCAGGATCTTTCATGGAACTTTTCCAGCTGGTATGCCGTGACTATGAGGTTCCCCAACAAGCAAAATTTGCTATTATTTGCTGGAGTCTTTGGAGGAAGCGCAACATTTGTGTGTGGGATGGTTTAATTGAAGATTATTCACAAGTTCTTGCTAGAGCCACTCAAATGGAGATTGATTGGAATGTGGCCTAAAGAAACGTGGAGTCTAGCAACTCTTTGCAACAGGGCCAGCACGCTGTCTCTTGGAGAAAGCCTCCTTTGGGCTTTATTAAGTGCAATGAGGATGCAGCGTTTCATCATTCTATTGACATTTCTAGCATGGGTTGTTGTTTAAGGGATGAGTTTGGGCATTTCATGGGTGCTTTATCTTCTTGGACAACACCTATTTTTCAGGTTCATGAAGGAGAGGCTCTAGCTCTTCTTTGTGCTCTTCAATGGGTAATGTTGATGTGGCATATTAGTTAGAGTAACTAACTTTAGTTAGTTACTTACTGATTCTGTTTTTCTGTTTTGGTTGTTACTCAACTTGTAATCACTTGTGTATCAAGCTATGTATATATGGCAATGCCAAGGACTTGTGTGAGTAGGACATTATTGATCTACTGAGAGAAAAACACTGAGGTTATCACTGTGAGGATTAGGCTTGGGTGTACTTGGGTTTTTGGGGTAGATTGTGAGTGGAGAGAAACAGAATTCTGGAGAGGTGTTCTTAGATGCTATAACATGTTCTAAACTCTGAATAAACTGGATTGAATCTGTTGATCAATCCCGCAGATGTAGGTACCAAAATCTTGGTGCTGAACTGTGTGACCAAATCATTTTGTGTTCTTTCTATCTTTCCCTTTTTTACTTTGTCATATTGGTGTATTCGTTTCTTGTGTTCCTGGGCTTGTAACTAAGCATTCTTTGTGCTTGGGGTTACAACAGGTAAAATCAATGAACCTGAACAATATTATTTTTGAGCTGGATTGCAAGATAGTGGTTGATAGTTTCGCCTTAGACAAGGAGGATCATTCTGAGTTTGGATCTATTATTTCAAATTGTAAACAACTGTTATCTACCTTTGTTAACTCGTCAGTTGAGTTTTTTAGGAGACAAGCCAATGTAGTTGCTCACTCCTTAGCTAGGGCTGCTACATCTTTTGCTTCTCCTCATATTTTTACTACTATTCCTATGTGTATTGTTGCCCTTATTTCTAATGATATGAATTAAGTGTGTTTAAGTCAAAAAAAAAAGATGCTAATATTCTTTTATTCTTTTAATGACATAAAATTCATTAAGATTGAAGTCTAATGGCACTTATAAATTGGAAAAGATTCATTAAATCTATATAGAAAAAGAAACAAATGCAGTATACCATCTAAATTAATCAATGGTTTATATTTTTGCTATTTACTTGAAGACTATTGATATTTAAATATTTAAATTATTTTTTATTTTAATATATAAATAAATAGATTAATATGATGATATGATATGAAAGAGAAAAAAGAGTTGGATCTAATGGCTAATAATGATTGTAAATATATAAATATAATATAAAGGTAAAAAATTCTTCCTTCCAAAATAGTAAGAGAAAAGTGTTACAAGTATTATGATAATTTTTTTTTTTAAGAAAACATAATTAAAAAACTTAAAATATCAATAAAACTTAAAATATCAATAAATTCTTTGGAGAGAAAATAACTTTTCGAAGAAGTTGAGTATTGGTTTAAGTAAGATTTTAGTCCCTAAAAAGTGACTCAATTTTGGTTTTGGTCCTTGCACCTTTTTTTCGTTGGTTTTGGTCCCTACAAGTTTCAAAACTTCGTACCTTCTCTGGTAATCCAATAATTTTGGGGTATAGTTACCCTATCTAATCAATATGCGTCACTTCAATTAAATGGGTCAACGAGTCTCATATAGGACTAAGTTCTCACCTTTACTGTTTTTTCATACTTAGTTTTGATATTAAAATTTATTGTTTTACTAATTTATCAAAAAAAAA
The DNA here is from genome assembly GCA_039655645.1 of Ammopiptanthus mongolicus. Lineage (NCBI taxonomy): Eukaryota > Viridiplantae > Streptophyta > Magnoliopsida > Fabales > Fabaceae > Ammopiptanthus > Ammopiptanthus mongolicus. The sequence goes on along the minus strand of CM077348.1, from coordinate 21,439,955 downwards.
AGCAAAACATAGTAAAGGAAGAACATATTCTATTTAACTAAAACACGAATAACATATCTAAGTTTAGGTATTAAAATTGCTACCCATGCAAATATAAAAATGAGTAAGAGTCTTTTTCTAAAATACGAATATGAAGATGAATATTCTAATACCCTAGCTAGATGCCCTAACTATTGCCATCTTTTCTTCATAGAGCTATTCTTTACCCATAAACCCTTTTGGGCAGCTTCAATCAGCCCAAATACATTTCGGCCCTGTTTAACAAGTCAAATAAGTTAACTTATAACTTATTTGATTATTTTATAAGTTTGTTTGATCAAAATAGAGGTGTTCGGCAAGCAAACTTATCTTATTAATTTATAGTTTTTTCATTATAAGTTATTTATTTAGTTTATAACTTTTTAACCTTTCTCTCGGTTTTAGCTTTATTATTTTAACAAAAGCTCTACTTTATCCGATCCCTACCTCATAAAATAAAATATATATAAATATATCATTTCATTTATATTATTTAATAAAAAAAATGTCAAAATAAAATAAAATTAAAAAATTAAAATGTTCTAATTATAAAGCTTTAATTAGAATTTAAAAATAATTTATTTAAAAATCATATAAACATATCCTATTATGTCATTTTATGGTATAAGCTAGTTAAACAACTAATTTTACCAAGCGTTTCAAATTCAATCAGCTAGCTTTTCAGTTATCAGTTATAAGTTAACTTAGAGCACATCTCCAATGGGTAATATTTAAGCAGTTGCTTATATCCTCATTAAGTGAGCTCCACTATGTTGCACCATATTTAAGCAATCCATCATACTTTTATTCCAATGGTATCCATTTAAGCAACATTTAAGCAACCCACATTTTTTATATTTTTTTATTTGCACTTAATTGTGTTTTAATTTAATAGAGAAACTCATCCTTGAGATTTGAGCAAACATTATTTTTTATTCATAAACAACCCACATTACCACATAGATCGACTCCAATGGGGAAGAAAATAAGCAACGATTCCTTATTTGCCACATAAATTTAAGAGCTCCATAAGCAACCTTCATTGGAGATGCTCCTATTAGCTATTTTTGCTACACAGAGCCTAATACTCAATTACTCAAACATGAAAATTTATATTTATATTAACTATAAAATAAGTAAGTAACCATGTATTTATTTAAATTAATTAATAAATTGAGATTTTAATAAATTTCATTAAAGCCATGATGAAATTTGTCTATAAGAAAAATATACATTTAATTTAGTTATTAAAAAAATTTAATTTAATTTTTTTAAAAAATCAAATATTAGCCAAAACAATTCACAATAAAAACTAAGGACGAACATGTTGGTTCAAGTATTAAGGGACTTAGACACCTTAAGCAAGTGGTTAGGGGTTCGAATCCTAACTCTTGTGTATGAAAAAAACTTGATTGAGAGAGGAGAATCTACCTTATATGATCAATAAGTTCTTTGATAAAGATTAATCATTATTAACGATGATGGACGTTCCGTACTTATTTGGTGAAACATTTATTCTCTACATTAAATTGAGTAGTCATTTACTTTTAGAAAGAAAAAGTGAGATGATTATAGTTACATTGTCCGGAAATCTCAACTCAACTACTACTGCAATCCTCCCCCAAGCGGTTTCACATCTCTCTCTCTCTGTCTGTCAGACAGACTATAAAAGGTTGATGTTACCACTTGAACAAATAATATCGCGTTCCAAATTTACATTTGTGGAGAAAATGTGGTTCACAAAGAAAACGACATTAGCATAGCAATTAAGCACACCTTAACTTCCCTTCCCTTCGCTTCAATTTTTCGTTAGGGTCAACAATGTGGAACCTTGTTCGATTCGCCGCCTCCAACCTCCGCCGATCTCGACGCTTCTCCACCGCGATCCCCGGTCCTTGCATGGTTCACAAGCGCGGTGCCGACATCCTCCACGATCCTTGGTTCAACAAGGTTATTTCACAACTCTTCTACTATCCTACTTTACCAATTTGAATTTCACTTTAATTTAACAACAACAAAATGAGCTAACATTCGTTAATTTTGATGATTTTGGTTTATTTGATTTGATGATAACATAGGCTAACAACTCAAAAATCACTTCTGAGTGTAGATTACTTCAGACTTGTAATTGCTTTGGAATTATTTTACTCTTCATGATTATATGAATAAAAGCTAATTATTTTTTGAGTTTAATTTTGCTAAGCTGTAAAGTTTTTTCAAATCTCAACCACTCAGAAATCATCGTTATTTTAAAATTTAGTTATGATAAGAGTCAATCATTTATATGACATGACAATTTATGGTTGATTGAGAATGTAAAAGAATTTTTTACACCTACATGACATACCAATTAAATCATTATTTTTTATTCAAACAAAAAAAAAAAGGCAAAAGTGAATTCTTTGATGTCATTTTACTTTTTTTCTTTGTAACTGATATTTTCCATGGCACTCGTTTAAAGTTTGGTTAAATGCTAAATATGCATTCATAACAAAATGCTGCTGCTGCTTAATGATATAAGTCTTTGTTTTTTTACCATCTCACGTAAAAAAAAAAAAAAATTAAGCTTCTCGTGCTTTATGTTTTACATAATCTTTGGGATGATGTCGAATTGGTCATGAAAACCATTCTCCTAGTTCTTTGTTCTGGATCCAAAACTCCCATTTTTTTTAGTGTTTTTTCCCCCTTCTAAATTCTTGTAATGCAGGATACTGGGTTTCCTTTGACTGAAAGAGATAGATTGGGGCTTCGGGGCCTCCTTCCTCCTCGTGTCATATCATTTGAGCAGCAATATGATCGCTTTAGTAAGTTTGAGGCCTGCTCTTTTGATGTTATGTGTATTTGGGTACTTCAGTCTTAGTAATTTTGACTACGGTGCTAGTGTGTTTGGGTTCATGCTTTTTATGCATTTGTAATTTTTCTTCTTCAGTAATATTTGATAGCCATATATTATTTTTTTTCTTCAGTGAATTCTTACCGATCTTTGGAAAAGAATACTCAGGGCCAACCAGATAATGTTGTTTCCCTTGCCAAGTGGAGAATCTTAAATAGACTGCATGATAGGAATGAGACTTTGTACTACAGAGTGAGTTTGATGATGAAGTTGGCTTGTTAATGTGAGAGTATAGTCAAACTTATGTTATTTGATGCTTATGTTATTATCTTTCATTTCTCTTCAGGTTCTTATTGATAATATCAAAGAGTTTGCTCCGATAATATATACTCCTACAGTTGGATTAGTGTGTCAAAATTATTCAGGGTTATTTAGACGTCCACGCGGAATGTATTTTAGTGCCAAAGATAAAGGAGAGATGATGTCAATGATATATAACTGGCCAGCTCATAAGGTATTGCATTATTCTTGGTAAATACAGCTTACATGGATCTAGATTAATTTATCCAAAAAACTTTTTTTTTAATTTGTGAGGCGTGACATTGAGGACTTGGATTTTACTTTGTACAGCACGATGTTCTTATACTCCCATTTAAACTTTACTGAACATTCCCTTCCCTCGTAAGGGAGGTTCGTGTACTTTCTCAAATAGAAGGGGGGTTTGTGAAAAATGAGGGAAAGCCGAGGTTAGAGTTATTTAGTATTGTTTCTTTATGAAAGGGAGTTTTTTTTTTTTTTTGTACAAAAGGGAGATTATTTTAAGCTGTCAAAATATGTACAAGGCATGAAATTGATACTCATTTTAAGTTTGTATAGATTCTTTTTTCAATGACAGTTACGTAGATTGGGGTTACTTTATTTACATCTTTTTAAATTACTAACACTGGATGCCTGAGCACAATTGGAAATGTATTAGTTACTTGGTGAAGTTTGATTACTACGTGACTGTATACCTTGCCATGACTTCCGTGCATTTTGGTTCATTAAGTAGCAAAATAGTTTGCATTTTTTGGTTTTCATCATCTTATTCTGTTGCAGGTAGACATGATTGTCTTAACAGATGGTAGTCGAATTCTTGGCTTAGGTGACCTTGGAGTTCAGGGCATTGGAATACCAATAGGAAAACTTGATATTTATGTTGCTGCTGCTGGTATCAACCCGCAAAAAGTATGTTTTTCCCCTCCCCCCCTCTGTCTATCTATTTTCCTATCAATGTCTGTCTATTTATGTCTCTGTGTTTGCTGGCATACATCTGGTTGGAGTTAACTTAAGGATCTTTCACCGCAGGCCTAGGCTTGGGATAGAATCGTTCCTAACATCTGCATGGTGGATATTACCTATTCTAGGATAATGGGCTTATAAAATTTCATTAATGCTTGTAATTTTATTATGTGTAGTTACACGTGTCTTCTATAGTGTTTGTGACTTCATTAAGATCATTGGTATGGAATAATATGTTGTTAGGTGTATGATAGGAAAAATAGTTGTAATAATCGAAGAGGTATTTAGTTAGTTGTGATATGACAGCTGGACTGTCAGTTGGTTAGGAGTAGCTCTAACTGAATTGGAGTTTGATGGGCCACTGACCCAGGGATGCCACGAAAAGAAAAGAAAAAGGGAATGTGAGAAGGGCAAGGAGGAAATTATAATGAGTGAAAGGAGCCAAGGAGTGGAGGAAAGAGAGAAAATAACAGAATGACAGCTGACATATGATGAGTGGAGGGAGAGTATTCGGGAATCATGGGGGCAAAGGATTTAAAGGGAGAGCAAGAGTGAGAGAGGGGCATCACTAAATTTGGAATAGGTTGTGGGTGGCCTGTTAGCAGACCAGCAGTTAAGAGGGTATTTGTTAGGAGGGATAGAGAGGGAAATAAGGCCTAATTGATGTAATTAGAGGGGTAGTTACAGCTAATAACAGCTGTGTAACTAATTCTGTTAGTGAAACAGAATTATAAATAGGAATTGGAAGGAAGTTAGAGGCAGTTTTTGACTCATTTGTAATTGGAGATTGGCAATCTAGAATCTGCCACATCAATACAAACCAGAGCATTCTTTGTAAATTCTTTTCCTTTTCCCATTGAACCAGTTGAACCTTTCAACTGGTATCAAAGCAAAACGATCTTGGAAGCAATTCATGGTGCGCAAGAAGACATCTTCAACCACAATGAGTTCGCCACCGGAGGACGTCGAGCGAAGGTTTCGAGGGATGGAAGCAAAAATGGAAGCGATGAGGACAGAGATTCTGGACGCGATACACAACCCGACAACTGCTGCAAACTCCAATATCGAAAACGGTGGAGGGGGAAGCAATCCTGGAAATGCCAATGGCGGACCTGGGATTGTGAGCAGCGCGACACAGAACGAATCAGAATGACGGCATCGCAAGGTGGAATTACCGCTTTTCAGTGGTGAGGACGCCCCAGGGTGGATTGGAAAGATGGAACGGTATTTCAAGTTCCGGCAATTGCCGGAGGAGGACAAACTCTACGCCGCACCGATGGCGATGGAAGGAGAAGCGCTCGCGTGGATGCAGTGGTGGGAGACGAGCACGCCGGAGCCGAACTGGCGCGAATTCAAGAACGCCATGCTCAGGAGGTTTCAACCGACGGTAGTTTCGAATGTGGTGGAGGTGATGCTAGGGTTAAAACAAGAAGGCACAGTAAGAGAATTTAGGAAGAGTTTTGAAGCTCTTACAGGCCATTTGAAGATCCAGGATCCCGAACTCATTCTACGGATGTTCTCGCACGGATTGAAGGAGGAGATTAGGGCCGAAGTTAGGTTGCAGAGACCTAAAGATTTGGCTGAAATGATGGATGTCGCATTACTGGCAGAGGAGAAATTGGTACTGGGGAAATCAGGGGCGAATCTTGGTAGCAAGAATCAGTCCGACAACAAAAATGGTGGTGGATTCAGGAACTGGAGGACTGAACTGGGGAGCAAGCCAGGAAATTCATTCAACTCGGATCAAACAAAAGGTGCTGCAGGAGGTAAGAGTTCAATTCAAAAATCCTTATCTAGTGAGGAAATGATGGAGAAAAGAAAGAAAGGGCTGTGTTTTACATGTGATGAAAAGTTCTCTGCCAGTCATGTATGCAAGAATAAACATTTTAGAATGTTAATAATTGAAGAAAGCAATGACAGTGAAGAAAGGGAGGAAATATTGGAAGAAGAGGAAATTGTTTGGGAGGCACAAATGAAAAATCTTGACTTGTGTAGTATGGCAGGAATCACAACAAAGAAATCTTTTATGATTTGGGGAGAAATGTGGAAACAAAAAGTACTGGTTCAGATAGATAGTGGAGCTTCCCATAATTTTATTTCCACTAAAATGGTCGAAAAATGGAACTTACAGCCTGAGATTACAGTACCTTACTGGGTCAAGGTGGGAAATGGGGTGAAAATTAAGTGCAGTGGAGTATGTCGAGGTGTGGAGATCAAGCTACAAGGAGTTGGGTTTATGGCTGACTTTTATGTCTTCTGTTTAGATGGGGAAGATGTTGTGTTGGGGATGGAATGGTTGGAAAGTTTGGGAGAAATAAAGGCCAACTTCAAAGAATTAAAGTTGAGAGTTAAAAGAGATGGGGTCAAGTATAATTTGATGGGAGATCCTACTTTGTCTAAGGGAGAAATGACAGCTAATCAGTTGATGGCTGAATTGGAAACAACTGCAGAAGCCTTTATGGTGGAATGCAGAATGTTACAAGGAGACGGCAGGGGCGTGGAAGGCATTAGCTCTGTATCAGCTGTGTTGCAAGAATTCGAAGCTGTTTTCAAAGAGTTAGAAGGGTTGCCACCTGAGAGACGGCATGATCATGCAATTATCTTGAGGGAGGGAGCAAATATACCCAACCTAAGGCCTTATAGGTACCCTCATTTTCAAAAAAATGAAATTGAGAAGCTGGTAGCAGATATGCTGAGAGCGGGAATTATTCGACCTAGTTGCAGCCCATATTCAAGCCCAATCATATTGGTTAAGAAAAAAGACGGTAGTTGGCGATTTTGTGTAGACTACAGGGCTTTGAATAAGGCTCTTATGAATGAGGTGCTTAAACCATTCCTCAGAAAATTTGCATTGGTGTTTTTCGATGACATTTTGATCTATAGTAGCAATGAGGAAGATCATGTCATGCATTTGAGGAAGGTCTTTGGGGTACTACAACAGCATCAATTGGTAGTCAATAAAAAGGAATGTGACTTTGGAGTATCTTCTGTGGAATATTTGGGACATGTGGTGTCATCCACAGGAGTCTCAGCCGATCCAAAGAAGCTGGATGCTATGCGGCAGTGGCCAGTTCCAAAAGATATCAAAGGTTTAAGAGGATTTCTAGGCCTTACGGGGTATTACAGAGGGTTTGTCCAAGGCTACGGATTGGTAGCTCGGCCCCTAACTGATTTGTTGAAGAAGGACAAGTTTCTCTGGTCGACAGAAGCAGAGACAGCTTTTCAAAAGTTGAAAACAGCCATGGCAACACTGCCAGTGTTGGCTGTCCCTGATTTCAAGAAGCAGTTTGTGATTGAGACAGACGCGTCCAGTAAAGGGGTAGGGGCTGTTTTGATGCAGGAGGGAAAACCTATCTCTTATTTCAGTCAGAAATTGTCTCCTAGAGCACAGCAGAAATTTGCATCAATTGTGATGGCAGTACAAAAATGGAGACATTACCTTCTAGGACAGCATTTCCTCATCAAAACTGATCAGAGAAGCCTTCAATTCCTCCAGGAGTAAGCTATGCTAGGGGAAGATCAATTTAAATGGACCTCAAAGCTACTGGGGTTTGATTTTGAGGTTCAATATAAACCGGGAAGTGCAAACAAGGTGGCAGATGCTTTATCTAGGCAAATGATGTATGCTTCTTTATCCAAGGTGAGTTTGAAGGAGTGGGAGGATTGGGAAAAAGAGATATTGGCGGATGTAGGCATAGCAGCCTTGATTCAGAAGGTATTAATGACACCCACAGCTGTACCTAAGTTTAGGGTGCAGAAAGGCAGACTGTTGAGAGGCAGCAGCTTGGTTCTTCCAAGGAAATTCTCAAAAATTCCCACAATCTTGGCTGAGTTTCATGCTACCTTGCAAGGAGGGCATTCGGGTCTCTTCAGAACTTATAAGAGAATTGCAAGTATTTTCTATTGGGAAGGCATGAAGAGTGACATAAAAGAGTACATTGCAAAGTGTCAAGTATGTCAGCAAAACAAGTATGAAACACTATCCCCTGCTGGACTGCTGCAACCTTTGCCTATTCCCTCTAAGGTATGGGCCGATATATCCATGGATTTCATTGGAGGGTTATCTAAAGTGGGAGGAAAGGATACCGTGTTAGTAGTCATTGATAGACTTACTAAATATGCTCACTTCATTTTGTTGGGACACCCTTTCACTGCTAGAGAAGTTGCTGATGTGTTTATCTTCAATATAGTCAGGCTGCATGGGTTCCCGGACTCTATTGTGTCAGATAGAGATGCTCTCTTCCTAAGTCAATTTTGGAAAGAAATGTTCAAGCAAGCAGGGACAAAGTTGAAGTACAGTACAACATTTCATCCTCAAACCGATGGTCAAACAGAGGTGACCAATAGATGTCTAGAGTTGTATTTGCGATGCTTTGTGGGGGACAAGCCTAGAACTTGGCCTAAGTGGTTGTGCTGGGCAGAATTGTGGTTTAATACCAATTTTAATGTGTCAGCTGGTATGACTCCTTTTAAGGCTTTGTATGGTAGGGAGCCTTCACCAATTATTAAGGGGCCGGCCATCCCATCGAACATAGAGGCAGTGAATGTGTTATATCAGGAGAGGGATGTTATTCTGGATCAGTTGCAGTAGAATTTAACACTGGCTCAGCAGAGAATGAAGAAACAAGCTGATAAACATAGGAGGGAATTGATGATAGCAGTGGGAGAGTGGGTGTATTTGAAAGCCAATCCTTACCGATGGAGTACTTTGGCTAAAAGAAGAAACGAGAAGCTTAGTCCAAGGTACTATGGCCCTTTTCAAGTGATGGAACAGATTGGTTCAGTTGCTTTTAAACTGGCTCTGCCTGAGGGATGCAAAGTACATCCAGTATTCCATGTGAGCAAACTGAAGAAGGACCTGTAGATTATGTTCCTCAACCACTCCCTGAGGCTATCACTGAAGAGTGGGTGCTGCAGCCTGAATTGGAAGATGTGTTGGAACTGAGATACAATTCCCAGGGAATCGCAGAAGTATTAGCAAAGTGGCAACAATTGCCAGAGTGTGACAATTCATGGGAAACTGTCGATAGTCTACAAGCAGCGTTTCCTTCTTTTCCCCTTGAGGACAAGGTGAAAGTCCTAGGGGGGAGTATTGTTAGCAGACCAGCAGTTAAGAGGGTATTTGTTAGGAGGGATAGAGAGGAAAATAAGGCCTAATTGATGTAATTAGAGGGGTAGTTACAGCTAATAACAGCTGTGTAACTAATTCTCTTAGTGAAACAGAATTATAAATAGGAATTGGAAGGAAGTTAGAGGCAGTTTTTGACTTATTTGTAATTGGAGATTGGCATTCTCGAATCTGCCACGTCAATACAAACCAGAGCATTCTTTGTAAATTCTTTTCCTTTTCCCCTTGAACCAGTTGAACCTTTCATGGCCTTTGGCCTGGGAAGGGCTGCATCACTGCAGAGCCTTGTTCTTTTTTTTTTTTTTTTTTTTATCTTGTTGTTTTGCTGTTTCTGGTTTCCAGAGGCCTTTCCTCTGTTGTAAGTAGCTGAGCTCCAATTTTCTAGCTAAATATTATATGGTGTTTCAGTTCCAATCAAAGTTAGTTAGGAGAAGCTCTAATTGAATGGGAAGGAAGAGAGGGCAATTGACCAAACTGACCCACTTTTAGAAACTATTTACTAATATAATTTTGTTTTGAAACTATTTACCAAACTAACCCACTTTTAGCCACGTGGCATTTTTTATTATTTTTTTTTGACACTGAAAAACGTTACTTTGACTAGCTTTTTCTAAAAACGCTACTAACAGTAGCGTTTTTACCGGATTGACGCTAAAGGCCGACGCTAGAGGTGTCACCCGTCTGAAGCTGAATATCTTCAACCGTCTGATGACTATCAGACGGATGAAGAAACGTTCACCCGTCTGAGGGTGAAGATCTTCAGCTTCAGACGGGTGAAGAAATGTATCAGACAGGTGAACATTTCTTCACCCGTCCGATAATCATCAGACGGGTGTGAAGATCTTCAACGTCAGACGGGTGAAGTAATGTATCAGACGGATGAACATTTCTTCACCCGTCTGATGTGAAGATCTTCAGCTTCAGACTGGTGACACCTCTAGGCCAACGCTAAACGTAAAATTTTTAAATTTTTTTACAGCGAACCAAATTGTGCCACGTGACACAATCTGGTAAAAACGTTACTGACAGTAGCGTTTTCTAAAAACGCTAGGCAAAATAGCGTTTTTCAGTGTCAGAAAAAAATAATAAAAAATGTCAGGTTGGCAAAAAGTGGGTTAGTTTGATAAATAGTTTCAAAACAAGGTTATATTGGTAAATAGTTTCTAAAAGTGGGTTAGTTTGGTCAATTACCCAGGAAGATGAGGGGTCGTGTGGTACAACTAATAGAGGGTAGACGGGAGGTCAATTTTTGGGTTGTGGAGAGAAGTTGGGAGGGGAAGCCAGGACTCGAATTTCCTGGGTTGAGATTGTTCCATTGTTATATTCTTGTTCTTATCTTCTATCTTGATTCAGAACCAAGAAGAAGAGCATTATCAATAATATTTTGGTTTAAGTACTCTATTCGTCCCTAAATTATTTGAGAATTTTCAAATAGGTCCTGAAACTTTAAAAATTTGTCCCTAAACTTATAAAAATTTGTCATTGAGTCCCTCTTACATATCTCCGTTAAACTTAGGGACCTATTTGAATTTTCTCTGAAAGTTCAACGATCCACAAATGCACAAATGGATAGATCACTTAACATAGACCTAATGAAACCCTAACAAAGATATGTATGATATGAGGGACTCAATTACAAATTTTTATAAGTTTAGGGACCCAATTACAAACTTTTAAAGATCAGGGACCGATATGAAAATCCCAAATAGTTCAGAGATCATCAGAGTAATTTAACCTAATATTTTTCATTCTTTCCTATTTTGTTATCCCTAAGCTGAACCGGTGTCTATCATATGTCAATTAGGTTTCTTTTGTTTAACAGCTACTTGATAAAGCTAGTAACTCTTGTCAACTCTGTAACGTCCTTCGTTACATTAGTATCCCAAGAAAATATTTAACTAAAATATGAAGAAATACAATTTTTCTTAAAATCATACTCAATAAATAGTTAGTGTGATAATATAAATAGTAATATCAAAATAATGTTTACATCAATAAACCCATAAAATACTGAAATGAAATAATAAGTTTTAAGAGCCAAAAAAAATCGGGCGTATAATAAAACTCCCATAAATAAAATTAAATAAAATAAAATACATAACGATGACATAGGTTCTCTTGGCAGAAGTTATAACATACTAACCAAATACTAAAACTAAGAAGATAATCTTCAAGTCTCCGTATGCTCAACTGTGACGTCCTCAAACTCTGAAAACAATACTACAAATGAGATTTATAATCTCAGTGAATAAAAATACAGTTAAAAAGATTTTCACAAAATCATTGTTCTCAGCCGGTGTGACAACCGGAAAAACAATTTATGGTACCCGCTATTTTCCAAAATAATAGCATTATAAAATAATATTAATAATAATAATATGAATTATTATTGGCAATAATCGGTCATCATCAGCACATCATAAATCAAGTATATCAAAATCTCATATATTAAATAATTCCAATAAACCACATATGTCATATGACTGTCGAACATCACTCAACAATGGCATCTCATTGCCTACCTCTACTCAAGAGAGGTATTTCGATGTCACCTTCTTATCGGTGACATTACTTATTTTTCAATACCAACCATGTGCACTTGCGATATTGCTCATTTTTCGACATTCCAATATATGGCGATGTTGCTTTCGATACCCCATCAACTAGTGGTATTACATAATTTCGACATCCCAATTTAATGGTGATGTTGCTTTCGATACCCCATCAACTGCCGGTATTACATAATTTCAACATCCTAATTCAATGGCGATGTTACTTTCGATACCCCATCAACTGGCGGTATTTCTCACACATCATGCCTCATCCATAATAGTCAATTAAACATGCCTCATCCATAATAGTCAATTAAACATGCCAAATCAAACATATCTCAAGCAAGTCATGTCAATCAACCAATATACATACCAATCATACATAACATATCATTAATCAAAATGCTCAATTTAATAAACTTTAATTTTAATCAGAAACCCCCAAATCAATTTAGCGTTGTTGAACCCTAACATAGAAAAACTCGATTTTCCCAAATCAATATTCCAAAATACATTATTGGTTTTAAGAACCCAAACCCCAAATCTTTGTACCATGAAAAGAGTGAGGAAAAGATATTTTTACTCACCGGTTGTAGACCTCCAAAATTTATCCCAAACATTCAACCCCTCAATCAATCCTCTTCAAATCTAAAAGGCTCCCTCCCATTGCATCGCTGTTATATTTAAAAATACAGAGTTATGCAGCGCTGAGGGTTGGCAATCACGTGAATGTGTGGCTAGCCAAAAGCCAATTTCAAATTGGCCATCACGTCAAAGCCCCTGTGCTTCTTCTTTTGTTTATATAAAAATTGTTATTATTATATGAGTTTAATTGCTATGCACTGTCAGTGTAGTCAACAAATCAGAAATCATGGTATGAGTGACTTTTAAGGTATTATATTACTATTATTGCCAAAGAAAATCAAGGCCTGGATGTGTAAGTTTTATTTGCTTTATATTTATATAGTTTTTTTTCTTCTTTCAAATCAATATAGTTGGCTCACTTTTTCTAATAATTCTAGTTTTGTACTCTTTTAATTATTAAACATTTTAATAAACCCTTATACTAACCATTTTCTACAATAAATCTCATAATAGTTCAATCTTTTTATAAATAAATATATTGGAATTTTAGGATGTTACAAACTCACCATTTGTTGTTTTACTTACTGCGTCAGATACTTCCTGTGATGTTAGATGTTGGCACCAACAATCAAAAGCTACTTGAAGACCGACTTTGTGAGTAAAACTCTGTTCTTTTAGATATTTTGTTTGCTTATTTTACAGCTATCATTTTTCTCATTTTCTCATTTACTGAGGAACAAGGACGGAGCCAGAAATTTCATGTTGGGAGGGCCTAATACAAATTTTAGTTTTTTAGAATAAGTTTCCATATCTAAGACACGGGATCAATAAACTGCACCAGATTGTGGTTTTGACACGTATCACGGCGTTAAAATTGCCAGACAAGAGTAAGATTAGGCTTCATCAGCTTCCTTCCTTCTTGGCTACCATTTCTTGATTAAAAGCTTGAGAATCCTTAAAATTTAACTCACCTTGGTTCTTACTCTTACAAATATCTGCTCATCCCCCCTGGCTAGGTCCCTAAATTTATATTTGTTGCTTCACCAAAATTTCTTTACTATAAATTTAAGCTCTTTACAAAGCTTATCTGGAAGTTTAAAACAATTACAGAAGAAAAAACTGCCATAGTCACTTATTCAATTAAAATGGACCTTGCTGGAGATCGACATTTTATTTGTAAACTAAGGAAGAAGTCATGCTTGTCAGCAACCTAGATGTATGTGGTTACATTTGAATAATACGACCCGGTAGATATCGGCCCTTGTGGATTGACTATTCCTGACTAATTTATGCCCAATATTTGGAGTTTCGGAGCATGACTCTTCAATTGCTTTGACATTCTTGATCTTTTGAGAAACTGTTCCCGAGTCTTTTTTATTGTTCTCTTCACATGTTCTTGATTAGTTTATCCTTGATTTGCAATTGTAAAAACGTAAAAACCATACCAAAAGCTAGGATGCTAATTTATCTTAGTTAATATCTTGAAAGGTAATGACTTTTCTAACGTTTTCGTGTGACAGATTTAGGACTTCGACAACCAAGGTTGGAAGGTGAAGAGTATCTATCAATTGTGGATGAATTCATGGAAGCTGTTTACGCTCGATGGCCTAAGGCTATTGTGCAGGTTTGTATTTATTCTAGTGCATGTTACTCTCATTGTTTGCTTTAAAATTTGTCAATTGTGACTCTGACTATATTCTAATTTTGTCAGTTTGAAGATTTCCAAATGAAGTGGGCTTTTGAAACCCTGGAACGATATCATAAAAGGTTTTGCATGTTTAATGATGATATACAGGTGAGAAAGTGATATTAAATATTGTTATCTAATGCACTGCATTATTGAAGTAGCTACTGAAACTTCAATTTTTCTTCATGTCCTACAGGGAACTGCTGGTGTTGCGCTTGCCGGATTGTTGGGAACTGTAAGAGCCCAAGGTCGACAATTGTCTGATTTTGTGAACCAAAAGATAGTTGTGGTTGGAGCTGGGAGGTAATTGCAAAACTGATTGTTGAACATAATAATGGGTGTCCAGTTTCTGTTGTTGATCTATCACTCTCCTCATTAGAGCTACTTTATGCCACAAACTTTTCTTGCCTGGATTGCAGTGCAGGGCTTGGTGTTCTAAAAATGGCCATCCAGGCAATTTCAAAGATGCCAGGGTGCAGTGAATTAGCTGCCAAAAGTCAGTTCTTTTTGATTGATAAAAATGTATGCTTCCACAATCTTTACTAGCATTGTCAGTAAGTTGCAATGCTTGAAAGCCATAATTGTGTATTTGTGTTGACTATCATGACCATAATAAAATATCGAGTTCAATCGTGATTGGATTTTGACCGAACTTCATGTAATCCAAACATCATTTTTAATTTTTAATTTTCTCATTGTCTTCTTTTTTTGATTTGTCTTCATACCTAAAGTTGTTGGCATGAGAAAAGAAATAAATGACTTTGTGCGATCAATTTTTGTATGCTGCTATTTCATATTTGTCTGTTGTTCGGTTATGTCTGACAACAATGTCATCACCATATGCAGGGTCTTGTCACGACAGAAAGGAACAATCTAGATCCAGCGGCAGCCCCATTTGCTAAAAATCCAAGAGACATAGAGGGGCTTACTGAGGGTGCTAGTATAATTGAAGTGGTAAATATTGCAGGATTAATTGTGAAAAACTGTGTTGGCTCAAGGCTATTTATGATATTGAAAAGAATTATTTTATTATAAGAGGATTAATCTGCTTTCCTAAGTTTCCTTTAATGATGCTAATTTTAAAGATTATGCACGCTTTCTCATGTCTTTCCTTTAATTCTTGAATCTATCGATATTTAGGTTAAGAAGGTTAAGCCACATGTGCTCCTTGGTTTGTCTGGGGTTGGTGGTATTTTCAGTGAGGAGGTAATTACCTTTTACAATTGCACTTCTACCATGTTCTCTTCATCAGTGAAGTATATTAACCAAATAAATGTAATAGATATGTTTGAAATATGTCTTGGTTTGACAGCTTTAACGTATGAACTTTGAAGTAATCGAGTTTCTTAATTTTAATGGTTGAGATTCAACTCAGGTGCTTAAGGCAATGAGAGAGTCTGTTTCAACAAAACCTGCTATCTTTGCCATGTCAAATCCCACCATGAATGGTTTGTTTGTACTAGTCTCATTAAGCCCTCACAATTCCTTAAAATGTATATGTTTTTTCATTTTGACATTTTCTTTTGTATATTATTATGGGGACAGCTGAGTGCACTGCTATTGATGCTTTTAAGTATGCTGGAGAAAATATAGTGTTTGCAAGCGGAAGCCCTTTCGAAAATGTAAATCTTGGTAACTGCCTCCTCCATTGGTTTTGATGTATTGTGTCTAGTTCAGATTTTCCTGAGCTGTTGAAGAATCAACAATTAAATTTTTTTTGCAGATAATGATGGGAAAGTGGGCCATGTAAATCAAGCAAACAACATGTACCTGTTCCCTGGGTAGAGTGTGTCTTCTTGGCTTACATATTTTCGTGAATTATACTTTATCAATGGAAATATTGTTAAAAATTTTATTTTAACCTTTCCATTTCAGAATTGGTTTGGGAACTCTTTTGTCAGGTGCTCATCTTATAACAAATGGAATGTTGCAGGCAGCTGCTGAATGGTATGCACATGTTAATTTGGACAATTGTTTTTTTATCTACCAAAATCTATTGGAACTAGCATTCATGGAATTTTGGCAAAATTTCATCTTTGACATTTAGAGTCCTAGCATAATATAATTCACAAGGCTTCTATAATGATTGAGCAGCTTGTCCTTGTTTTATTTGTTGTCCAAAATTTTACCTGTTCTCAATATTTTTTTTCTTTGAAATCTGTTCTATATAAGTCCTAGGTTTGGCAATTATTTTCTTGCCGATTAACTCACATGCTCTATATGGCCAGAGTATTTTAATGCTAAAGTTGTCAATAACAAGAAAAAACTCTATAAAATGGTAGTCCCATGCGCTTGCCGTAGGTTCTCCAATATCTTTTATCTTCAAACTTCAGGGCACTTTTTTCCTGCACGTTATAGGGTGAAAATTTTATTACTAATCTCGTTGGATTACATTGCATCTTCCTTTTAATTTTCTCAGTGCTGATGAGATGTTTACACTAACACACTATTATTCTCACAGCCTTGCTTCCTACATGATAGAGGAAGATATCTTGAAAGGAATCTTATATCCATCCATTAGTAGGTAATTTTCCTTTTTTCCCTTGATATCATTTGATTTTCATTTTGCTCTTTGCTCAGCTTTTCCTGTCGCCTTTTATGATGACCAGAACCTATGAAGTTGCAAAAATTTGTAACAAATTGTGATTCTGTGAATGTTATTATCTACAACTTAGATGCCGAGTTTGGCATTCTAACAATATAGGTATTGATCATTTCATCTATTATCGAAGGTGTTCAGCCATTTGCTAAATATAATAGTTTGTTTTGTACATAAATATCGTTATATATAAAAGTAAGGTAGTCTAGGATTAAATAGGGATATTTTTGTAGATTATCTTAGGGGCAACTTGGTAAATTCAATAATTATTATTATTAATCTTATTTTTAAAAAATCTTAAAGTAGATAAATAAAATCAATATAAAAGTAAGATATCTTTATATATAAAAACAAGATAGTCTAGGATTAACTAAGTGTAATTTTGTAGATTGTCTTAAGGACAATTATTAATCTTTTTTTTTTTTTTAAATTCCTAAAGTAGGTAAATGAAACCAATACAAAAATAAGGTATCTTTATATATAAAAGTAAGGTAGTATAGGATTAACTAAGAGTAATTTTGTAGATTGTCTTAGGGGTAATTTGCTAAATTCAATTATTATTATTTTTTTAAAAATTTTAAAGCAGGTAAATAAAATCAATATAAAAGTAAGGTATCTTTATATATAAAAGTAAGGTAGTCTAGGGTTAACTAGGGGTAATTTTGTAGATTGCCTTAGGGGCAACTTGATAAATTCAATAATAATTATTATTAAGGGATAATTTGGTAAATTCAATAATAATTATTACTAATATTTTTTTAAAATCTTAAAATAGGTAAATAAAATCAATATAAAAGTACGGTATCTTTATATATAAAAGTAAGGTAGTCTAGGGTTAATTAGGAGTAATTTTGTAAATTGTCTTAGGGGCAATTATAAATATTTTTTTAAAAATCTTAAAATAGGCAAATAAAATCAATAAAAAAAGTAAGGTATTTGTTTTTACGAATTGGTGGGAGTTTTTTGCAATTAAATTTATTGATGTTTTAAGTTATATTTTGAAAATGTTTCTTTATATCACATGAATGCTTAATTTTCTTGACACTTTCTATTATAACAAAATATTAAGATTTCAGTAGTTTTTTATTTTGTTATTATTTTAAATATACAAATAAAATTTATCTTTTCAAAATAATACATAATTATATTTTTTAAACATTATTTATCCATGGGATCACGGGTCCATGTGTAGTAATAGTTTATAATATGGTTAAAAGTATGTGTACTCAGTTTTTTTTTTGAAAAGAAAAAAAAATGGTCTTGTTGATTTGGTCGTTTGTTAAGAAGCTGAATAGTTCTCGATAGTTGATATTATAGCCATCTCTGATTAACACTACTTTGCATGCCTCAGTATACGAGATGTCACAGCTGAGGTTGGGGCTGCTGTTCTTCGAGCAGCAGTTGAAGAAGAGCTGGCAGAAGGACATGGTGATGTAGGACCCAAAGAACTTGCACACATGTCAAAAGTATGGAAAATTTTCTCATTACACATTTACGATTTGAATGGGCTGTGTAGTTTTGCACGCTATCGGTGTACAGTGATTTGTCCAAGATTAAGACATGGGAGCAGTTTTGACATCAGAACATTGCAAAATGAACGGAACTCCTTATTTATTTATTTTTATTTTTTAATCAGAAAGAGAGTTCTGCTCCTGCTAACTAGTGGTTATTGTTGCAGGAGGAGACTGTGGAGTACGTCCGAAGCAATATGTGGTACCCTGTGTATTCTCCCCTTGTTCATGAAAAATAAATATCCCGTGTTTGGGTACAATTTTATTCTTTTTAATCTCAGTGCTGCAGCCAAGCCTTTTCTATTTTTGGTTTCTAATCTTGATTCATAACTAGCAAAGTTGAGTATTGAAGGGCAAATGGCGAAAAGGGGGAAGAGATGGCTCCATTTGTTTCAGCCGTGAATTGTCAGTGTATTCGCATTGAAATTTGACTTTCCTAAGTTATATGTATAATATAGTGTGTATGTTGGAGACCCTTGTTAATGGTTCTCTCCAACTTTGATGACCACCACTAGGGGGGTTAGTTTCATTGTTAACACTATTTATGTGCACACTATTGGCATTTTCTGGTTAAAGTGGTGGCACGGATGTTTGAAATCGTAATCTCAAAGTTTCCACCTTCTTCACCATTAGCACTGTTTTGGCATTTGATAAGCTCTTCTAAACTTATAATCTCGTTTTTTTTTTTTTTTTTTTGGAAATATTCTCGTTTTTTTTATAGAGCAACAATGTTACATGTCATTTTACATTTGTATAATTTTCACCATCTAATTATAATTAAATTCACTTCAATTGTTGCACATCTCCATTTTAATATTGCTATTAAACAAATGTGAGAAATATGTGTGGAAAAATGACGTACGATTAACATTTTTCTTTATAAAGTAAAAGGGTAAATGGCAATCACTTAAAAAAAAGTATTTAAAGGAATGATTATATAGATGTTTATTTTTTATAAAAATCGAAGTTTACTTTTATTATTAATAACCTTCTCACCACAAAATTACCTTGTTTTCTTTTTGAAATGAATGCTTTTTCTTTTTTACAGAATACTGATCCTGTCCTTTTTTTTTTTTTGTAAGATGAATGCTGTGTTTTTTTTTTTCTTCTGAATTAATGAATCATTTTTTATCCTGCATGTGTGTATCATGTTATTATAATAACGCTTTTGAAAATAGTTGAAAGAAATGCATGCTGAAAATAAATTTATAAAGAACGTGAATTTGGAAAAGCTAAACAAAAATTCACACAATTAATTGTTGGTGTAAAAACAAAACTGTAAAACCAGAAAATGCACAAAACCTTCAAGACGTGTATGACACACTTTTCATAACTGGTGAAGAGATACAATCCTTATGGAGGAACATAACTATTTGGTATGACATAAATGTTTATAAAGACACAATCATTCTTAAATGTTTGTCACAAAATAATAAAAATTAAATAAACTTAATACACACCCGCACAAGTGCCAAGTGCGTCCTAAAAAGGAGTTGAAATTCTCTTCATTTTTCTTCTCTCTATTATTATAATTTTAGAGGTATAAACGTGATAATGTGAAATTGGATGGGTCCAAATATTCTCTATATACCCCAAAACATTAATAATGGAGCTCTTCATTTCTCATGAGAAATGGATAGGATCTTTACACCTTAAAAATGGTCCTAATGCCCGCATGTGCGAGGTCTATGTGGCATAGTGCATAAGTTGACATCTTCATCATTCATTTTGGTTGTTGGACTTTCTATATATAAAGCCTTTATCTTTCCAACTGTGGAGCAATGTGTGATTTCTCTATTTTGGAAATTCCCTCACCATTTTCAAAATAACCCAAATTTCATCATTCTAAAAATCTTATGCTTTAGATAAAACGATCTTGTGATTTGAACCTTTATTTAGTAAGTTATGTGTTTCACTAATTCAGAATAAAATAGTAGACTAGCTTGAAACCTTTTATCCATATGAACTAATGTGCATTACTTACACATAAAATCTCAGTATTATGAATATCATATTAATCAATGTGACACATTTAATGTTGTCTTTTGTCTAGTATCATTTTCATGAAAGTTTGAAGAGTCAAGCCCTTTAACTCCAACAAACGGTTCCACTTCACTCTCATATAAGTAAACTTTATCAGAAGTGTCCTCATATTAAGCACTTTCAGCAAACATATACTATAATAAGTCTATTATGAGCAAAAGGTCAACCTTCCTCCTTTATTTATTTATTTATTTATTTATGGTGCCAAGTAATTTTGTAACTACTTGCGATCACTCGAACGATGTACTTTTCTCATTGAAATCATGCCATGATGCTACTCAAGTGTGAGTTGAGTTCCACAATTTTGGTGATCATTTTAAGATGTGGGCCTGAGTTCCACCCCTATTGATGTTTTCCACATCAAATCCCTTGTCAATCCTTTCATCAAAGGATCAACAAGATTATGTTCTGATCTTATAAAAATAGTGGAGATTAGTTCATATGCAATTAAATCTTCACATAACTATGTCTTAGTCCAATGTGTCTGGGCTTTCCACTATACACCTAGCTATATGCCTTTGAAAGTATTGAATGACAATCATAATGTATGGATACCGGTATTATGGGTTTTGGTCAAATCGGTATCTCATACAACAAAAAACTAAGTCATTATGCCACTTTGTTTCCTACATCTAATGCTATAAGCTCTGCAGCCATGCTGGAGTTGGCAATGCAAGTTTTGTTTCTTGGAACCCCGAGAAATAACACCTCCACCAATAGTGAAGACCCAACCGCATGTTGAAGCATGATCTTCTGTATAACTTACCCAACTCGCATTCTTGTATCCTTCTAACACCAAAGGTTACCCATTATAGTTTAAACTATAATATATTCATTATTTCTTCCAAGTATCTTAATAATCTCCGGACGGTATGCCAATTGTCTTTACTTGGATTGCTTGTATACTAACTCAGTCTACCTATAACATCTACAATATCTAGTTGGGTACATGTCATAGCACGCATCAAGCATCCAATTATTTTTGCATATTCATGTTGTGCTACTGAACTACTTTTATTTGGTTCTAATTTACTGGTTGGGTCAAAGGGAGTAGTAATTGGATGACAATCAAAGTAATCAAACTTCTTTAGTACCTTTTCCATATAATGTGATTGAGATAATCATATACTCTCATCATCTTTGATTATTTTAATTCCTTGGATGACATCAACTACCTATAAATCTTTCATATCAAAATTACTAAACTAAAATCTCTTTATGTTTTTTACCTCATCCATATCAGTACAAAAAATTAGCATGTCATCTAGATATAAATAAATCATGACATTTTTTTCATTATTGAATTTACTATATACACACTTGTCAAATCCATTTATTTATATCTATTAATACATACAGGGACTTATTTAGTTTACATTGTGTTTTCGTGACCAGAAACTACGAACCATTCAGGTATACACCTCTTCACAAAACATGTGAAAATTCAATATCACTTTGTTCCTAAAAAAATGTTATTGGATGATATAAGAATTGAGTTAATGAACACTAATAATCAAATAGCGGATATTTTCATAGAAGTTAATGGTCCGAAGTTTGAAAAATTTAGAACACAACTCCACAGGGTGAGAGAGAATAATTATTGAGAGGATATTATGAAACCCAATTATTATTATCTGTCATTTGATCAAAAGCTAGAAGCAGTGCTGCAAGCACTGCACAGCCGCACTATACACCACCAGTAAATTGAGTTGCAAACTCTGACCCATAATTGCTCCACCGTGTACACCTTGGTGCTACCCAAAAGTTAAATTACTTGATAGGCTTTCTATATTTATGTAATATTTTATTATGAGACG
Source organism: Ammopiptanthus mongolicus (assembly GCA_039655645.1). NCBI lineage: Eukaryota > Viridiplantae > Streptophyta > Magnoliopsida > Fabales > Fabaceae > Ammopiptanthus > Ammopiptanthus mongolicus. Next base: position 21,417,901 of record CM077348.1, on the reverse strand, counting down.
TTACCTATAAAAGGCCATCACGGAACTTGTATCATGCAATAAAGAAAAATATAATTAAGTTTGACTAATACTAAAGCCGTGTATAGAATTATTAGCTCTTTGTTGTTTTTCTTTCAACACCCAGTGCTGAAGTCTTGGTCTATCTTTTGAATTCTGACTGATGATGGCAGAAGCTACAGAAAGGTAGCACAATAGCAATTGTTCTTGCTCTTTGATTTACTTGTTCTTACTTCCAACCATTTTTGTTTCTTTGCTTTACTTGTTCCTGTTTTCTTAATCCCTTTTCTTTTCTATTGATTGGGGTGGTGGGTTGATTTGTCAGGTATGCAGTTGTGACTGGGGCCAATAAAGGAATTGGATTAGAGATAGTTAGGCAGTTGGGTTCAGCTGGAATAAAGGTGGTGCTTACAGCAAGAGATGAAAAGAGAGGCCTTGAAGCATTGGAAACACTCAAAGCATCAGGTTTATCTGACCTTGTACTTTTTCAACAGCTGGATGTGGCTGATGCTGCAAGTGTAGCTTCTCTGGCAGATTTCGTCAAATCCCAATTTGGGAAACTTGATATTCTGGTAACATATGCAAATTTGATCCTCCTCTGCTGTTGTAAATGAAGAATTAATGGCACATCAAGTCTACATATTTGACCTGTTCCCTTTACAAATGAGATGAGACACTCATTGACTCTCTGAACCGAACAAAGACACAATTAATTTTCCATCTGCATGATTTGTAATATTATGTACTCAAACTATTTTTGGTAATTTTCAAATAGGTCCGTGAATTAAAAAAATTTATAATTGGATCTTTAAACTTTTAAATATTTTGTAATTGGATCTCTACACTTTAAACGGTTGTAATTGGATCCCTAAACTTGTAAATAATTATAATTAGGTCCCTGGGATAGGAGAAATTTTAAAAATCTTTGCTATTGTGAGTGATTTAATAGTTCTATTAACTCCCAAGATAGACAAGAATCTTGGAAGAAGATTATAGGGTGCTCTAATTACAAGGTTGTTTTGCTACTCCAGGGACCTAATTACAAATTATTTACAAGTTTAGGGACCCAATTACAAACGTTTAAAGTGTAAGAACCCAATTACAAAGTATTTAAAAGTTTGGGGACCCAATTATAAACATTTTTAATTTGAGGACCTATTTAAAAGTTCTCAAATAATTTGGGGACCTACCGATTAATTAAATCTATTGTCTATTTCTTGATCTGTTTCCATTGCATGCCAGGGGGCCTATCATGCAATTTCAATTATTCATTTTTTGTTGGGCTCCACATGCATACTCCTTAGCCAATACTGAGGTCTCAAGCCCCCCTCGATTATTATTTTTTGCCTGAAATGCAATACTGCATGTTCCACTTGGTAATATGTTAATTACGATATCACAGCATACACATATGACTCATCAAGTATTTCTCTCTTACACCAAAAGAAAAAACTTCACACAGTAAAGAAGGAGGAAGAGAAGCAAGTGAACTATTTCTTCAAGAGTAAATAGCCAATTTGGTCCCTGAAAGTGTACGGCGGTATCAACTTAGTCCCTGAATTTAACTAAATAGCAAAAACGTCCCTGAAGTTGTAAAACGTTAACTCCGTCAACCCCAGTTAGCGGACGCCGTTAACGGCGCTGATGTGGCACGTTAAGTGCCTTGTGGGCACCGTTGTCACTGGCTAGGTGGTGTCCACGTGGTCAGGGACCAATTTGAAACTCTGAACCAGGGACTAAATTGATACTCGCAACTCACAACCAGGGACTAAATTGATACTCGCAACAATCTTCTTCTTCTTCCTCTATCCCCTTTCTCTCTCTGCTCTCTCTCTCTCTCTCTCTTTGCTTCCTATGTTTGGTGCTCTCTCTCTCTAACCACCCATCTATAGACGGGTCCTTTCTCTCTCTGCTCTGCTCTCTCTCTCTCTTTGCTTCCTCTGTCTCGCGCTCTCTCTCTAACCACACGGGTGCTTAGAGAGAGAGAGCGCCAAACAGAGGAAGCAAAGAGAGAGAGAGAGAGCAGAGAGAAAGGGAAAAGAAGAAGAAGAAGAAAATTGTTGCGAGTATCAATTTAGTCCCTGATTCAGAGTTGCGAGTATCAATTTAGTCCCTGGTTCAGAGTTTCAAATTGGTCCCTGACCAGTGACAATGGTGCCAACAAGGCACTTAACGTGCCACATCAGCGCCGTTAACGGCGTCAGCTAACTGAGATTGACGGAGGGACCAAGTTGATTAACGTTTTACAACTTCAGGGACGTTTTTGCTATTTAGTTACATTCAGGGACTAAGTTGATACCGCCTTACACTTTCAGGGACCAAATTGGCTATTTACTCATTTCTTCAATCACTGAATGTTAAGAATGTTATATCTTTATTATGTATCATATCATATTCCACTTTGTAGTATTTTAATCATCTTGATTAATTTTAGGTTTAATTATTCATTTGGTCCCTGAACTATTTGAAAATTTTCAAGAAGGCTCCTGAACTAAAAAGTTTTTAATTAGGTCCTTGAATATATCTAAAATTTTCAATTAGGTCCCTGAGGTAGCAAATCTGTTATTGAACCGTGAAATTGAACAAAATATTCGTGAGTTCCTCAACAATTATGCACAAATTGTTGATATGGGTATCCAGCTTGGAGGGACTCACGAATATTCCGTTCAATTTCAGGGTTCAGTAACGGATTTGCTACCTCAGGGATCCAATTGAAAATGTTATATATGTTTAGGATCCAATTAGAAACTTTTTTTAGTTCAGGGATCTACTTGAAAATTTTCAAATAGTTCAAGAACCAACTGAATAATTAAACCTTGATTTTATTGATGTTATTTTAAATCCCTATATAAGTTTCAATGGAATCTCATGAGTTGTCATCTTGATGTTAGAATATTTCATTAAGAAAAGTTGTAATGTGCAGGTTAACAATGCAGGGATTGGAGGATCTGTAATTAAAGACAATGACTTAATCCCTTTAGTAATCATTAATCGCGGGGTAAGTATCTGCATCTAGTCAATAGTTGCGGAAAGTTTGATAACCATGTACAACAAGGGGCAGCAGTTTGCTACTATTCTTGATCATTCTATTTAGATTCTTAGAATTTAAAAACTAAAATGATTGAAAAACCTTACAAGTTTAAACGAAGAACCTTCTGTTGATTTGGGGGGCGCACTGGGGGGGCCGGGGGTTGAACTCTCATAATGATTAAGTGCATGTCTGATGATGCACTGAAATTGGATTATAAAGTTTTCATGCTACATCATACCTTCCAAATTCCAATATTTTCCCATTTAACAGTTTAGCTTTAACTTGATAACAAAATGCAAAATTTTATTGTACATAGCTTTGTGTAGTATTAAAATCAAAGCAGTCCCCCGTTGTTCTATACATCAACCTAACTTTAACTGTCAGCTGCTGATTTTATAACTCTTCAGTATTATGCAATTGGTTAATGGCATAGTATATGCGATGCCTTGAAGATGCCATGTTAAATTTAAAACTTTTCTGGAAACTTCTCTATGCTAGCAGATTGTAATTGTTTTGCTTTTGTTTTTTGGGAAGAGGATCTTGTAATGAGTCTTATATTCTATATGGTTATTTTGAGTATTGAGTTGTTATGACTTTGCAGGCATTATCAGAAAATGACGCGAGAAAGGCAATGACTCAAACATATGAGTTAGCTGAAGAATGCTTGAAAATAAATTATTATGGTGCTAAAATAACTGCTGAATCCCTTCTACCCCTCCTCCAGTTATCTGATTCACCAACAATTGTGAATGTATCAGCCTCCCTGGGGAAGTTAGAGGTAGCCTATTACTTTTTGTGTCAATAAATGCTTAGGATCTTTGCCTAAAGTCCGATTGAAGATAGTAAAGGATGGTTAAGCTTGGAATTCTATTGTTTAGGTAGCTGACTGGTGTGAAATCTGTCTCAGATTGACTTAAAATACTAACAACAGCATGATTTATCTGTTCTGAATAATTGATAAATAGAGTCATGCCATCTACATTTTGGGCAACCTTGAGTTTAAACAGAATTAGCTACTTCTTTAATGATCTCTGAGGGTCTTCTATATACATCTTTGGTGTTGAGGGTGAGCTTTATCGCAACAATAAGATTGCTGCTGTCTTATGACCCGGAGGTCACGAGTTCAAACATTGGAAACTGTAAATCTGTTTGAGGGGATAAGGGAAAGAAAATGCTATTTATAGTAATAGGAAATAAACATGGTAAAATAAGAAATGATTATTACGAGCTGTTCTAATTGACCTTGTGCATGATATTGGAGCAATATCTTCTTTCCCTTCTCTTTCTCCAAAATTTTCATAGGGTTAACTTCTTTTTGCTTATCCATGTCAAATTCAGTGTGTATCAAATGAATGGGCTAAAGGAGTGCTCATTGATGCTGATAACCTTACTGAAGAGAGAGTGGATCAAGTATTGAAGGAGTTTCTCAAAGATTTCAAAGAAGGTTCATTAGAAAGCAAAGGGTGGCCTAGTACTATGGCTCCCTATATTGTTTCTAAAGCTGCTATGAATGCCTATACAAGAATTCTTGCTAGGAAGTACCCTACTGTCTGCATCAATGCTGTTTGCCCCGGCTATGTCAAGACCGATATATGCGCCAACACGGGCGTCTTAACAGTTGAAGAAGGTGCTGCTAGTCCTGTGAGGTTAGCATTGCTTCCCAATGGGAGTCCATCTGGCCTCTTCTATTCTCGGAATGAAGCCTCTTCCTTCTGATTGAGAATACAATTTTATGGATTCAGGAACATTGCATGTCAATTATGACTCTGCATTGGTTGTGATTGATCTTTGCATAACATTACGTCTTCTTGACACATTAATAAGATTACTTGAGAATAAAATATGATACATTACGTGCTAATCATGTTTATTGAGCCTGTTTTAAGCCCCTTAAATCATTTTGTATGTTTGGGACACACTCTTTGTACATATTTAACATCTCTCAATTATTGATATGACAGCAAGATGTAATCTGCGTAGAATGAAATTTCAAGCTAGCAGCATGCATAAAACTCATAAATATGGTTAATTTCAGCATCATTGATTCTCATGCACACTTGCCCATTTGTCAAAGTAAATATTAACAATGAAATTGTTAGAATCAGAACATGTATGAGAAATCTGTATTTAATGAATGAATCAAATGTACAGCAAGTTGGTCCTATTTATAGGACTAAAGCAGGGACAAACAGAATCACAAAATAGTTACAAAATCAATCCTAACATAATTACACAATCAAGTCTAATAAAATCAGACAAATACAATTAAAAGGCCATAATAAAATAATCCAAATATCCCCTCAAACTTAAGTAGGTGGTGAAAGAACCAACTTGAGAGATGAAGATCTTCTATGCTAATTTTCTGTTACCTTCTTTGTCCCTCACCAATAATACTGCACACCTGGTTTTTATCCTGATTCACCCAAACAACCCTTAGGCTACGTCCAATCCAACACACGTTGGTTTTTTCCCACTATTCAAACAATGAATACAAGTATTTTTCACAGCCTTTTCAAACTTCTTCGACCAATATTTTTCAGTCTCTTCAGGCCTTACACAAGTATTCTTCAATTCGTCTCTTCAGGCTTGTTTTCGAGTATTATTCGAAGCCTTTTCAGGCCTTAAAAAGTATTCTTTTTCAAGCCTCTGGAGGCTTATCACCACTCTAAAACCAACACTAGTTCTTCACCAACTAACTTGGGAGAAAACAGTTTACAATGAAAAGTTTGGGGAAACCGGAGTCCATCAACTCTCTAACTTCTTTTATATCCTTTACGAAACAGAGCTCACTAATACTCCTAATGGATTTTTCGAGTTGTATATCGATAACTAGGAGTGTTTTAAGGAGAAGGAATCTGTATAAGAAGATCATTTTGTTGTATACCGGTAGTTGGGTCTTTTGTGCTCAACTTCTCCCACCTTGGTCTTTTGCATTTTGGTTCTTAAATATATTATCTTTACTCCAACTAGCCGTTTTTGACTGTTGGAGAGGGTTTAGCTTCGTTCTGCAGCTTTATCTTCAAGTGTCACAACGTTTTGTCCTTTTTCTCCTTTTTGCATCTTCTGACTTTTTGACCTTTCTTAATACAGAAGCTTCTGACGAACCTTTCTGATGAAGCTTCTAATGGACCATTCTGATGAAGCTTTCTGATGGTCAAGTTGCTTTCTGATTGTGTTTCTCAGCTTCAAAATATGTGAGCGTGTTGCCTTAAGTTGTTTGAGGACCAAAGTTGGAAACTTGCTAGTTGTAAGATGTTCAGAAACTTGACTCCTCTAATATGCATAACTCTAATTGAAGCTTCTGAAACATCTTCTGATGAAGCTTATAATGTAGCTTCTAATGCAGTCTCTGATGGAGCTTATGAGAAGCTTCTGATGAAGCTACAGATGCATCTTCTGATGAAGCTTCTGATACAGCTTCTGATGGAGCTTCTGATAAGCTTCTCATAAGTTTTTGATGATCAACTTCTATCGTCTGATGCAAGAATGAATTCTATGATTGACTTCTTATGCTTCTGATAGTTCATTCATGTGAGAAGATGGTTTTTCATGTCTTGTTCTAATCATCCAATTGTTCAGAAGATTGACTTCTCTTTTTCAGTTCATGAACCTTTCTAAGGAAGTAAGCTTTTGATGATTTGACCTTTTTGTGTATAAAAACTTCCTTTTAAAGGCTTGCCTGATTTAATTAACTTATTTCAATGCTTATATAACACATCTTAAATATAACCATTAGTCCTTCTCTTTTCACAAACACTTAAATTTGCTTCAGAAAGTTTGTTACATTAAAACCTTAGTTGAAGAGGGTTTTTGTCTCAACATATAGGGACCTATTTGAAAATTCTCAAATAGTTTAGAAACTTATAGATTAATTAAACAAAAAAATACAAATACTCGAACGATTCCTAACCCATTTAAGTATATAATGTTTGGTCTTTGGCAACATTATAATTTTTTTTATTTTTGAGAGAAAGTACACTTTTAATATTTTATGAATTTAATTATGATAAAATGTCCATGTAAATTTTTTTATACTGTCAACAAATCACAAATCATCTTATATATGACAAGTTAGTTATGATAAGAGTAAACATTTATAATTATGTGATAACTTATGATTTGTTGACAATGTAAAATTTTTTTACACTAATGCATATCAATTAAATCCATCGTGCAGTTCCAATAATGAGTTCCAATAATGATATCCTTCTCCTTTGTGTTCACACATTCATCCAGTTTCAGCTTCTATGGCGTATGCAAAAGAAAAGTTGTTTATTTTTAACCACAACCTCACTGAACTTTCTAAAATTACCTTGTTTTCTTTTCAAATGAATGCTCTTTCTTTCTTTCTTTATTTTTAAATACTAATCCTGTCTTTTTTTAGAAAAAATGATTGGTCTGTTTTTTTTTTGGTTGCTACATTAATGAATGTTTTTTATCCTGCACGTGTGTATCATTTTAAAATAACGCTTTTGAAAATAGTTGAAAAAATGTATGCTGAAAGCCTGAAAGATAAATTTATAAAGAATGTGAATTTGGAGAAGCAAAACAAAATGGGTTTAATTGTTGTGCAAAAGTTTTTTACACTGTCGATCAATCAGAAATCATAGTATGAATGAATTTTAAGTTTGTTAGGATAAAAGTTAAATATTTTAACTGATGTGTTAATTTATGATTGATTAATAATGTAAAAAAATTTTTACACTAAAAATGAATACCAATTAAATCCAAGCAAAATTTTCCACAATTAATCAGGATCCACTGAATGAAGTACAATCGACAGTGGGTATCATGTATTTGCAATAACCAGTTTAGGACCTTTACGTCGCCCTTCCCATAAAGGAAAATGAGATTTTGTAGTATTTTCTTTCCCTGATGGGAAAAATAAACGTGGAATGCATGATGAACTATCAATTATTATTATTATTATTAGAGTAAAAGCTCATTTCAATCCCAATAATTTTTTAGATATCACTTTTTGTATTTGACAAAAAAAATTTATCGAATAATCCTCAAAATTAATAAAAGAGAGACATTTTAGTCATTCTATTTGTTTTCATCCTGAACATATCATTAGAGTACTGATGTGTATCGTTAGTATGTCAAATATCCAGATAATAATCCTGACATGCATAATAGATCATGAGAATAATTATGCATCAACTTAATTCAGTCCCCAACTATTATTTAAGTAACATAATTTAGTCCCTAACAATTTCTATCTTGGAACACATTTGCCCCTACATATTACAAGTAACACACCACATGAACGAGATGCACCACACAAGATGCACAAACAGAGATGATATCGACGAGTTTAATAGACACTTGGGCACACTAATGATATATATCAGCATTCTAACGTTATGTTTAGGATGAAAATAAATAGAGGAACTGACGTGTCCCTCTATTATCATTGTCAAAGACTATTCTGTGAATTTTTTTTTATCAGGAACAAAAAATGATACCTCAAAGAATGTTAGAGATTAAAATGACCTTTACTTTTGTTTTTATAAGCAATCAACTATCTATTATTATTATTATTATTATTATTATAATATAAGAAAGTGTCGGCACACGGCTGTCACTAGACCTGTAAAAATGGGTTAGAACCCGTGAGCCAACCCGGCTCATCGGTGGGTTGGGTTGCAAAAAACCTGGCTCATTTAAACCTCGGGTCATTTTGACCCGGCCTACCGAACCCATGGGTTGGGTGGGTTCAACCCGTGGTGAGCCGGGTTGGCCCGCGGGTTGAGACATTTAAGAAAAAAAACAAGGCCCAAAATGCAACGTATCAATGTATCTGTAAAGTCAGTAAAAAAAACTCAAAAAAGATTCAAATCAGATTTTTTTGTGCAATTTCCTTTCCTTTTCTTGAAAACTCTTGTCCTATTAGGTAGCATGTATGTTTAAGTTAAGGAGGTGGATTTTTTTTTTAAAATAATTTCTATTTTTTTATTTTTCTTATTTTTTCAATTATAGGTGAGCCAACTCGCATAACCCACCAACCCGTGATGAGCCGATCCGGGTTGCTTATTTCCTAGCTCACCAAAATATGAACTGGATTGGATTGATCCGTTTTTTGTCTAACCCGTGATGGGTCAACCCGATGGATCAGGTTGACCCATTTTGACAGTTCTAGCTGTCACGTCCTCATAAAATGCAATTATTATAATATAAGAATAAGAATAAAAAAGTGTCAGCACACGGGTGTCACCTCCTCATACAATTTTTCCCCGCTAAAAACACAAAGAAGGTTCACGGGTGTGAGTTTTTACAATTTGATTACGATATAAAATGGGAAATTTTTGGGAATAATCAAAAAAAAAATATTTTTTTAAATATTCTTTTTCCCTCATTATGTAAATAAATATTTTCTTTTTTTTCTCTGACTTTTCCCTTTCTACTCACGATTTCCCATTTTCTTTTTTTTTATGTAGAGAAATCGGATTTGGTGAAATCGACTTCTCAATAACCTTCCCATAGGATTTTTTTTTTCTGAATTTCTTTAAAAAATATGAATTTTTTCGTTTTTTTTAAAAATTTTTTGGATTTTTATTTAAATTTAATTGGTTGTAGAGTTTAAAAATGTGTGATTAATTTTTTAATTTAGTTAATAGTGTTGGATATTAATTATATGATATCAATAATCGTTTTATGATTTCAATATTTAATTTTATGAAATTTTAATAAAATTTAAAGATTTTTAGGGTTTCAAAATGTGTGATTAAATTTTGTATAACATAAAAATGTGTAACCGACGACCTCCACGATGCGAAACTGGACACCATTTAGGAGATTAATTTTGTGTACTTGTCATTATCCCCCTTTTTTTAATAAGTAATGATATCATAATTTTTTTTAGCTTTTTCCATACTTAATTTTAATTAATGTATTTTAATAATATTATTGATTGTATTAATCATATAGGGTTGTATAATATTATCCATTGAACCCGTTGCCTAAGTAATGATATCATATAATTAACATCCAACACTATTAGTTAATTAAAAAATTAATCACACATTTTTAAACCCTAAAACCCATTAAATTTAAATAAAAATCCAAAAAAATTAAAAAAAACCAAAAAAATCATTATTTTTTAAAAAAATTCGAAAAAAAAAAAATCCTAAGGACCCAACTTCTTAATAGCATTTGAAGAAAAAAATGAAAACCCCTTTGACAAGCCAGGTTTCAACACCCAAAAATAAAAAGAAGAAAGAGGGAAGTCGGGAATAGAGGGAGGGGAAAGTGAGAGGAAAAAAAAAGGGATATTTATGTATATAATGAGGGAAATGGGGTATTTGAGAGAATAATTTTTGTTTTTTTGGATTATTCCCAAAAAATTTTCCTCTAAAATCGGGTTTCAGTTTAATTAAGTTTCATAATTTTTTATGTCCGTGAGTCTTTTCAGTTGAGAAAATATATTTTATTTACTTGCTTTGATAGATTATAACATACTATCACAAAAATAGGAGAAAACATTATTACAAATGGAAATATGCAATTGTAATAATAGGGATAATTATTGCATAACTCATGAATCAACACACCAACAAGGTCCAACAGTTGTTAGATAGTCAGTTTCCTCAAGTATATTATCACGGGTGAATTCTTGTGATGTGTATGAGAGAAAAAACTCACTTTAATGATTTCTATATCTAAAAAGAAACCTTCATACACCACGGAACTCATGAATCAACACAACAAAGGACGGGTGATTTGCAATATCATTAAAAGTGAATTAACTCTTATAATATCAGTACACTGACAACCAGACATAAATTACAATATCATTATACATATTCAACTCTTATAATAACTAGTAATCCATAGGGTGATTTGCTGTATCGCTCTTGCAGAAGGGTGTTAATTCAGACATAATATATATGGACACTAACAATCAGTTTGGCGTTGATGCCCTTGAAGTGAAGCTGCAAACTGACCTTACATGCATAGCATAGTGCTAAAGTCTTGGTCTATCTGTTGACTTCTAACTAATGATGGCAAACGCTGCAGAAAGGTAGCATAATAGCAATTGTTCTTGCTCTTTGATTTACTTGTTCTTACTTCCAACCATTTTGTTTCTTTGCTTTACTTGTTCCTGTTTTCTTAATCCCTTTTCTTTTTTATTTTTCTTATGATTGGGGTGGTGAGTTGATTTGTCAGGTATGCAGTTGTGACTGGAGCAAATAAAGGAATTGGATTAGATATAGTTAGGCAGTTGGGTTCAGCTGGGATAAAGGTGGTGCTTACAGCAAGAGATGAAAAGAGAGGTCTTGAAGCATTGGAAACACTCAAAGCCTCAGGTTTATCTGACCTTGTACTTTTTCATCAGCTGGATGTGGCTGATGCTGCAACTGTAGCTTCTCTGGCAGATTTTGTCAAATCCCAATTTGGAAAACTTGATATTCTGGTAAAATATGCAAATTTGATCCTCCTCTGCTGTTGTAACTGAAGAATTAATGGCACATCAAGTCTACATATTTGACCTGTTCCCTTTAGAAATGAGATGAGACACTCATTGACTCTCTGAACTGCACAAAGACATGCAATTAATTTTCCATCTGCATGATTTGGAATATATTATCTATTACTTGATCTGTTTCCATTGCATGTCAGATGGCTTATCTTCCAATTTCAATTTTTCATTTTTTGTTGTGTGGTTCTACATGCTTACCTCTCTTTGCTTAGCTAATACCGAGGTCTCAAACCTGACTCGATTTTTTTTTGGCCTGAAATGCAATACTGCATGTTAAGATCAATGTTTTATCTTTATTATGTATCATATCATGTTACCCTTTTTATGTTTACTATATTTTAGTACTAAGCAGGCTTCGGTCGTCATTTAATCATCTTGAGTGATTGTTGAAGAATGACTCAAAATCAGTAAATCTGTCTTGTGATCAATTCTGGAGAATTCGCTGAGCGAATAGGATCTCGCTAAGCGAGCGAGAGGAATTTTCAAGTACTGCACTTTTGTATTAATTTAGATAAGCGAATGTGATCGCGCTAAGCGAAACTGGGGTTTTTCTGAAGCAAGCATCACTGTGTCAATGTCGCTATGCGGAAGGTATCTCGCTAAGCGAAATATACTTCAGGAAACAGAGTAAGTGGTTCAAGCGTCTATAAATAAAGGGTTATTGGATGGATGCATGAGAGGACTTGGAAGAAGATTTCGAAGAGTGAAAGAGAATACATGCTTAGACTTGTGTAACTTCCAGAAGTGATATTAGAAGGAGATTTTTGAGAGGATTTGTGAGAAAGAGAGTTCTTGGATAGCAATTCTATCTTGAGAGAATCATAGAGTGATTTGTAAGAGATTGAGAAAGTGCATAGGAGTAGAAATAGCTATCTTGGGGGTATTTCTTGGAGGCATCATGTGAATCACATGGAAGTACAAGAATAAGCAAGATAGGCTTAGATTTCTATTGTAAAGCTTTGTACCTCTTTGTTCATGATAGTAAAGATTGGCTGCTCTCTCCCGTGGATGTAGGTCGCATTGACCAAACCACTTAAATCCGGTGTTCATCTCTTTTATCGTTTTATTTTTGCTGCGTTTATATCTTGTTTGGATTGTGCATTATTTGGTATTGCATAGTTGCTGTCTTGGTTTGTTTCTTGGTTAACAGAGATAAATTTCGTGACCCAAATTTCACAACAGTGATTTTATTGATGTTATCATAAATCCCTATATAACTTTCAATGGAATCTCATGACTGTCATCTTGATGATAGAACAATTCATTAAGAAAAGTTGTATTGTGCAGGTTAACAATGCAGGGATTGGAGGAGTTGTAATTAAAGACAATGAGTTAATCACTTCAGCAATCATTAATCGCGGGGTAAGCATCTGCATCTAGTCAATAGATGCGGAAAGTTTTGAAACTAGATACACCATGTACAACAAGGGACATCGATTTGCTACTTTTCTTGATCATTCTCTTTTAAATTCTTATTGCTTAAATTGATAGAAAAATCTTACAATAAATAAAGAAAAACCTTCTTCTCTTCTCTTGTTGGGGGTGGGAGGGAGGCTGAACTCCCATAATGACCAAGTGCATGTATAATGCATTGAAATTGGATTATATTTTTTTTATGCTAAATCATACCTTCCAAATTCCAATATTTTCCCATTTACCAGTTTAGCTTTAACTTGATAACAAAACGCAAATTTTTATTGATTCTGATTGTAGGCTTTGTGTAGTATTAAAGTTAAAGCAGTCCCACATTGTTCTATATATCAAAATAAATTTAACTGTCAGCTGCTGATTTTATAACTCTTTTGTATTAAGGAATTGCTTAATGGCATAGTATATTGATGCCTTATTAAATTTGGAACTTTTCTGGTGACTTCTCTATGTTAGCAGATTGTAATCGTTTTGTTCTGGTTTTTGGGAAGAGGATCTTGTTATGAGTCTTATATTCTATATGATTATTTGAGTATTGAGTTGTTTTGACTTTGCAGGCATTATCAGAAGATGACGCGAGAAAGGCAGTGACTCAAACATATGAGTTAGCTGAAGAATGCTTGAAAATAAATTATTATGGTGCTAAAATAACTTCTGAATCCCTACTGCCCCTCCTCCAGTTATCTGATTCACCAAGAATTGTTAATGTATCATCTTCGCTGGGGAAGTTAGAGGTAGACTATTACCTTACTCTTTTTATATCAATAAATTCTTTGGATCTTTGCTTAAAATCTGATTGAAGATAGTGAAGGATGGTTAAGCTTGAACTTCTAGTGTTTAGGTAGATAACTGGTGTGAAATTTGGCTCAGAATGACTAAAAATACTGACAACACCTTGATTAATTTGTTCTGAATAATTGGTAAATAGAGTCATCCACATTTTGGAGCAATATCTTCAATTTCTTTCCCCTCTCTTTCACCAAAATTGTCATAGAGATATATTTCTGATTGCTAATCCATGTCAAATTATTCAGTGTGTATCAAATGAACGGGCTAAAGGAGTGCTAAGTGATGCTGATAACCTTACGGAAGAGAGAGTGGATGAAGTATTGAAGGAGTTTCTCAAAGATTTCAAAGAAGGTTTATTAGAAAGCAAAGGGTGGCCTAGGACTCTGGCTCCATATATTGTTTCTAAAGCTGCTATGAATGCCTATACAAGAATTCTTGCTGGGAAGTACCCTACTGTCTGCATCAATGCTGTTTGCCCCGGCTATGTCAAGACCGATATATGCGCCAATATGGGCGTCTTAACCGTTGAAGAAGGTGCTGCTAGTCCTGTGAGGTTAGCATTGCTTCCCAATGGGAGTCCATCTGGCCTATTCTATTCTCGGAGTGAAGCCTCTTCCTTCTGATTGATAATACAATTTTATGGATTCAAGATCATTGCATGTCAATTATGACTCTGCATTGGTTGTGATTGATCTTTGTGTAATTGTAACATTGTGTCTTGTCGATGTATTAATAAGATTCCTTGTTGAGAATAAGATTTGATACATTCCTTGCTAATTATGTTTATTGAGCCTTAAATCATTTTGTATGTTAGTGGCACACTCCTTGTACATATTTAACATCTTTCATTTATTGATATGACAGCAAGAGGTAATCTGCGTAGAATGAAATTTCAAGCTAGCAGAATGCATAAAACTCATAATATGTAGGTTAATTTCACCATCGTTGATTCTCATGTACACTTGCCCATATGGTAACTAGTATTTACATTTACTAAAAGGATGTTCGGTTAGCCCTTAATTTGTCAAAGTAAATATAAACAGTCAAGTTGTTACAAATGGAACATGTATGAGAATTCTGTATTTAATGAATGTGTTAAGCTTATTAAGTCACGTGATTATTACGTGGCAAGTTACGAATTCACTAACCACGAAATCAACATAGTGTTGCATCGATCCCAAAGAAGAAATTTAGAGTCAGATACATCAGGTTTTGGAACTGTTCCATTGATGAAACCAAGTTTGTTTTTCGATCTTAAAGCAATCAACATAGATCGAGACCAAGATTGATAGTTATCGTTGGTTAAAGGTGTAGATACAAGCTGGTTTCCCGGATTATCACTAGGATGCAAGAAGAAAGGATCTAACATATCTTGTTGAAAATTTCTGCCTTGAGTAACAGGCTGAGACACATCAATATTGGTGCTAACAACATCAATTGGAGTAACATCATCATGGAGAGAAGCCATTGAAAAACAATGCAGATATCACAGAATCGAAGAATCACAACAAATTGTTGAAGGAATCAAAGAAATCGTAAGAAAAAGCAAAAAAACCTAGAATTCCGATCGGGATCTTTGAAGAACCACAACTGGAATCACGAAGAAGAATGTGAATTGCGATGAACAGCAAGAATGATGATCAGAGCGCTTGCATGCAACGAATCAACGCAAGAATTTACTGCTGATACCATGTAGAATTATAGGAAGGAATAGCATATGAAACTCTGTTTGGGGAATAAGAGCATTGTGCTCATTCTCATTGATTAAAAAAAAAAAACAGAATTGAACGATTACAAAGAAGCCTAAGCTATATATACATGGGCCTAAGTAACAGCTGTTAATAGCTAATTTCCTATAGTTAGTTACAAGTCCTAACTACCTTGCCACGTAATCATCACGTGACTTAATGAAGGAAATTGGTGCTATTTATAGGAGTACAACATGGAAAAACAGCCAAAATAATTAAAAATCAATCCTAACATAGTTATAAAATCAAGTCTAATAAAATTAGACGAATACAATAAAAAGGCCATAATAATATCATAATCGTAATGTCCCCTCAAACTTTAGGTGCTGAGGGAACCAACTTGAATTTTGAAATCAAGGTAAGAAAGCGACCAAAACGATGAGTTTTAGTGCCGATAGCAATGAGATGAAAGGCACCACATAGAATGTGTTGATGATTAAAGTGACATTCAATCTTAATATGTTTGGTGTGACCATAGAAGACGTCGTTGTGTGCAATCTGAGTAAGGATAAAGTTCTCATAGTAAAAATCAGTGGAGAATTATTGAGGAACACTGAGGTGACCATTGGATCTTACTTGAATGGTCAAGATTAGAAGACATGCGACTTTTTGAAATGGTCATGTGACCATTAAGTAACTTTTAATATTGATTATTCATGTATGATTATTTGGTCAAAATTCATTATTCTCACATTCTTAAATACAAGGTATTCTCACTAGACATGTCTACCATATGAGGTGAGATCACAATGTTACTGTGAGAAACAAGAACAATGAATCTTGACTATTGGATCTTACATTTTTTTTCTTGGTACATCTTTGGATCTTACTTTAATGATCAAAATTTGAGGATAAATGCAGATAACTTTTGTAGGTGGTCATGTAACCATTAAGTAACTTTCAATCTTGACCATTTATGTATGGTTGTATGATCAAGATTTACTATTATCATTTTCTTAAAGTACAAAATATTCTCATTAGGTATATCCCTCTAAAGCAAAATAATCAATACTCCCCCGTCCATATTATAAGAAACAAAAGGGTCCAATTTTTTGGTCTAAAATATAAGAAACATTCATCAATTTTCAGATATATTAAATGCTGATTTCCAATTATATCCTTATTTATAATATGATTCATATTTATGAGGTACATATATTAAATGTTCCGTGTAGACTTTGTTTATTGCTATTGGCTTGAGTAGTTGGTGAATTAAGGGATTAAATATGTATTTGGTCCCCGTAAAATGAGCGAATTTTGGTTTTGGTTATTGTAAAAAAAAAAAAATTTGGGTTTTGTCCCTTTAAAATCTAAAATCACTATTTTTGGTCTCTACTGTCATGTGACATTCATTAGCTACTTATGTGTCTAATAGAATGTCATATGGTCATCCAAGGAACACCCAATGACCTCTGTGATATCATGTTAGCTAGGGACTAAAAACAGTGATATTAAATTTTAGAGAGATGAAAACTAACGAAAAACAATTTACAGGGATCAAAATCAAAATTTGCTCATTTTATATGGACCAAAATTATTAATTTTATATTTTAGAGGGATGAAAACCAAATAAAATATTGTAAAGGAACCAAAACCAAAATTCACTCATTTTCTAAGGGATTAAAAACATATTTAACCAATGAATTAAGTTAGTGGAATTTGTGTTAGTGCCATTAATTATAACTCATCATTTATGAAATGGGTATTTTTGGAAAATAAGTTAAATATTTAGTAATATTAATTGAAATTATCTCATTTCAAAGCCTTTATTTAGTCTGTGTGATTTACTCTTATGTTTCTTATAATATGGATCAGAGAGAGTATTTCACAAATTGAACTAAAAACCAAACCAATAATTAAAGTTGTGATTAAATTGGGAATAAATATAACTAAAAATTATCAGACTGAAGATATAACTAATCCATGGTCTCTTAATTTAACCAGCCAAACCGACCAAATTTTAAAAATATTAGAATATATTATATTTAGTATTTAATTGATATATATTGTTAGTATAAATATTTTTTACATTATAAACCAATCATGAATCGTCACGTAAGTAAAACGATAATATTGGTTGGTACAAGACAATGAGTTACGAAAAATGTGCGCCATTGGTTGGTCATATCACCGTGTACTTTCAAAAATAAAAATATGTAACTGTTATTAACATATCATTCAAATCAGTGTTCGTATTGTATTCGTCATCATTGTTCATACTAAATAGCACCTCCCTATGTCAAAATGTTTCACGCTTGTCCTAACTATCTGAAAAGTCACTCATATCATGATTTATGATTGGTTGGCAGTGTAAAAACTTTATAGTGACAATGCATAACAATTAAACTTTAAATTATTTTGAAATTATATATTACCCTTTAGGTAAAAATATTAAATATTACTTATAATTAAATAAATATTTGAAAGGTGAAGAAGTCATTTAAGTAAAAGTAAAATAGGATCCAACAAGATGAATTACATTTGCTAAATGCTGCCTTTGTTTTTTTTTTTTTTTTTTTTTGACAAAAGAGAACTACTGTATTTCATTAATAATTAGAGAAGCAATATATGTTGGGATATCAAAGAAAAAATGAGGACTAGCATGGTCAATAGCCATCTTAGCTAAGTTGTGAGCATCTATATTAGCTACCCTCCTAATAAACTCCACATGAGAGTTTTGAAAAAAAGACTTAAGTAAATCCTTGCAAGAAGAGATAATAGCACCAAACTCAAAGATGTCATCACACAAAGAATTAATCCCATCTACTACCAGCTTTGAATCTAACTCAAAGATCACCTTCTCCACCCTAACCTCCCGCATCCAGATAATAGCAAAATAGAGCCCAACAGCTTCCCCCATATGAACATCAACCATAGGAGAGAAGCAAATGGTTTTGGCCCCCATAAAATTTCCTCCCTCATCTCTAAGGCACATACCTATACCCACCTTGTTAGAATCCATGGAAAAAGAAGCATCAATATTACACTTCACAAAACCCAAAAAGGGGTTTCTTCCAGCAAACCTGAGTTGCACCTGAGTTTCGCGGAGCATGTTGTTGCATATTAATGGTCCTAGCTTTGGACCACTCATCCAGAAGATTATCACCACGCAGGACAATAGCATTCGGGTCCTCATCAACACCGTCCCAAACCTTCAAGTTTCAGCTTCTCCAGATACTCCAAAGCTTCATGACCCATGAAGCCTTATCAGTATTTGAAAGCTGTTCAAGCATAAGGAAGAACAAGTCTCTAAAATCATTAACTTGCGCAAAGCTTCTGAAAATTGTAGTCCATAAATCCACCTTCCTCACACTGCTTCACTTTTTGTGCACGAAACAAGAATATGCCAAGAGTTTTCAACGTTGGAATCACACCAAGGACATAGAGGTGTGCATTGAACCCCCCGGGCAACCAACTTACTTCTTGATGGGAGACAGTCACGTACCGCCCTCCACAAAAAATTCTTCACCTTTGGAGGAACATTTAAATTCCACAGATCCTTCCAATTCCCTACCACCTTCAAATGGGTTACGTCCAATAGCTTATCCATGCATAATCTATATGCGGATTTCACTGTATAATGAGCCCTCCAGTCTGGACACCACATTCTTCTATCATCCCTCACCGCTTCCAAAAGAGGAGTGCACAAAACCAAAGCCACAAAATCAGCTGTCATACAACTTTCAATAGTTCTGATATTCCATGACTTTCTATCACTCTCCATAAGGTCATTAACACGAAATTTATGGTACATCAGCGCAGGAACCAAAGGTTCAACCATAACCGAACGTTTAGTCCACATATCAGACCAGACACGAATGTTAGTCCCATCTCCAATCCTCCATCTAATGCCCTCTTTAACAACAGCTCTTGCTTCGCATAAACTGCGCCAAAGCTTCGCCACAAGAGAATTAGGTTGTGTCAAGAACCTCCACCCTTGTTTTCCAAGAAGCGCCACATTAAAAGCATAAAGATTTCTGAAACCCATACCACCGTCTTACTTATGCATAGTAAGTCTATCCCAAGTGTCACGACCGTCCCGTCCCGGCGCCGCGAGGAAGACGATAAAAATCAGAGGAGTCGCCACCAATGTTTTTATTTGAGGGAAAACATTGGAAAAATCCTTTTTTTCTTAAAAAGCAACTGGTCTTTTTTTGGAACAGAGAATAATAGAGTTCGGGGGTCGATTATGTCTAGGGAAGGCATGAGAATTTATCCCCACGACACCCTAAAGCATCCATCTATGACGATGGTTACCCTTGGACTGTGCAAATTAATACTTTAACCCCTTTTTGTTTAAAAAAAATATTTTTTGAAATATCTTTATTAAAAATGAGTCATTAAACTGTTTCAGTTAAAATGACTCAAGCCGTAGAATCAACAAGCTGTTGCAGCTAAATTGATACTTTTCGCTATTAAAAAAAGGTTTTCATAGTTTATATTTTTATTTTGTGTAAAAGGAAATTTTTATTCTTAAAAGAAACTTTTGAGAGATCAAGTTGTAAAAGCTTAAATTCCTCTTAAATGATTAAGAAATCAATAAGTCGTACAACTAAATTGATTTTATTTTGTTAAATATTATTTTTTTAGCAAAGAAAAAAAAAAGGGAATTTAATAGCTATTATTTTTTGTGTAAAGGATTTATTTATAAAAGAAACTTCTAAGAGGCCAAGTTGTAGAAACTTAGGCATCTCTCAAAGGAACCAATAAGTTGTACAACTAAATTGTTTCCTTTTATCAAATCTTATCTTTTTTTAACAGTTAGCAAATCACTACCAAAGACAAGGATTTATTTTTATCATTGTGGCCTTTCAAAAAAAATGGGAAATTATGATTAATATTATCATTTATGTAAAAAAGGGTCTTTTTGAATCTTGGAACCAATAAATCGTTACGACTAAAATGGGCTCTTTTGTAATGAATACGATACTCCGACATAAAACGAAACATAATTAAATTTATGGGTGCAATAACAGTAAAACTATTAAAACAAATCAAAAGGAATATCGTATGGCATACTTTGAAACAAAACCACATTTCCTACCAAGTTAGTTCTTTTGAAACCTTTATCATTTCACTAACTCTTTTTTATTGTTGTTTTCCTTGTCCATTCACGAGTAAAATGAGAAGAAGAAAAAACAAGAACATGTATACATACTTGAACTTGATTCAGCAAAGCAATGAGAAAAAAAAAATTAATGGAGACTTACCATGCTCAATGACCAGACCGTGTAATGCACCAACAAGAAACAAAATAAGAACTTATGAATAGGGATATCACAACCACCAGAGTTCTTTGGATATTATGGGTTGCAACACTCATGTTTATCACAATACCACAAACAATTAGACAAATTTTGAAAGTTGATCTTATTGTGTTTTTATGATGACAACATCGGTCCCAAGTTCCATCAGTCCAACAAGCTAATGAAGTCAATCACAATCAATTCTAAAAATACAAAACAATATAACTTCACACTTCACCACAGCAACTTACTGATGAACAGTAAAAACTCACCATGTTGCAAAACACAATATGCATACAATGGACAAACAACAATCATATCTTAACTCAAATTAATTTGCATCTCAAGTGTCCATTAATGCACATAGAAAGCAAATTATACTGAACAATTTAAACACTCAAAGACACCCAAGAAGGAAGCAAAAAAAATTGTCTAAACATGAATCTATCCATGCTGTCCAAAAACTGAAGCACAAAGAATCAGAGCCTGTTTTGCAAAAAATACTGGCGTCAACTCAGAAGAGCTTTTGGGCTGATATTTTTATGGCATGAAGATTTATACGTTAGCTTTCAAGGGGAAAAAACGGTGCTTGATTCCGAGTTGTATAGCCAAAGTTATAATTTAAACAACACCTGCTGTCAAGAACTGAAATCCAGCAACACATATATGAATTTTGACAAAAAAAAATGACCCAACATGCTGAGAGACTTAATCCAAGAATTTTTGTATTAAACACAATGTATCTCAATCCTTTAACAAGATAAACAGAACTAAAATCCGATTTTTATTGCTCAGATTATGAACCAAGTAGCATTAGTGGCTACACAATAAAATATACATATGATCCATGAAAATCACAAAAGCTATCATTCTAAATCACGCAAGAGACACTATATTCTGCATTTTAAAGTAGTTAAGAGATCAAATAGCAACTGTGGATTCAGTTTTTATCAAACCCATAGTATGCAAACATGGAGTTTTCATAAATTACAGGAGCTATGCGCTGCACTGCTATGAGTACCCAAAAAAAACATTGCTTTCTTCTTGTTCACATAATCAATCAGAAAATTCACATACACCTGGTACATTCACAATATACTCAAAAAATAAGAGCATATTCATTTCTATACGCTCATGAACCAACCAAAGCATGTTTAAAAGTTCTTTACACCCATGAACATAAGATTTAGTACATACATTTCATCAAACAGATTCAAAGCATGATAGAATTAATGTTAGATCATCAGGTTCATCATAGTGAATTTCCAGAGCAATAAAATCAAAACAAAAATCCAAGCACAAACAAGATAATCAGATTCTCTATAAAGTTTAGTGAGTGCAGCAAGTACTGCATACTAAAAATTTAACATTTGATTCAAAAATTGCTTGCCTTACAATCAGGATAATCAGGGGATGAACATTATCAAATAGGGACTTTACCTATTGGCTGTGAGCAACAGCAGTGTTCCTCAAAGTCCCTCCATGTGCTTACAGATCCAGTGCTATCAGCAGTTACAAAAGAAAAATCCCCAGGTTATAGAACGCAATAGCAAAATAACCAGGAACAAATCAAACCCTCTCTAAAAAATTTCCAAAAATTTTCAAACCCAAAGAAGCCCCAAATTTCGAAAATTCTCTCCCAAATTACAGAGCAAACAGAAAAAAAAATAAGAACAAACATTCAAACCCTCAGACAGAAATTTTTTCCAAATTTTCGGACCCCCTAAATCTTCATCTTCATGCCTTTTATATATAGCATCAATTTCGCAGCTCTCCTTCATCCAATTGCCTTCTTCATGATGATGGCAAATTTAATGCCATTAAATGTTCTTGACATCTCTGCACAGGGATTGAAAGGCTCTCAGGTGATTTTCGGCCAAAACAGGAGAGCTCCTCAGACATCTTCTTCGATTTTGCTCAGAAAAGAAGGATGTTCTTCATCTTCTACGGTTGACACGTGTCCTAAGCCGCAATCTTGGACCCCTTTCTTCAAGCTGCTGTCAGAATGATGATGAAGGCACATGCAAGATAAGCTTGCGATTTGGGATTAGAGGCAGAAGTTGAGGTGATGGGATGGCTATGGTGGCCGTGAGCAGAAGATAGATGGCGATGAGACATTTATGGTGGGCGGAGGTGCGACGAAAAAAGGAGACAGAGGGGCGGTGGAGACAGGATAAGGTAGAAAAGCAATGATGAAAAGCAATGATGAAGATGAAGGAGGGGCTTGGTTCGGTTATGGAGGGTGAGGGATATAGGAGAAGAGGCGGTGAGATGGGGAAGAAAAGAGTGGGGCAGCTAGGGTTGGGGTAGAGGAGAGGAAGAGGAGAGAAAAAGAAGATTAGGCCGGGTCGGTGAACCGGGTCGGGCGCGACCCGATTTCTGGTGGGTAGGGCGCGGGCCTGGTTAGTGGAGAGGGAAATGGGTGCGAGTCGCGGACCGGGTTAAGCGCGACCCGGTTCAAGAGGTGTGGGTTTGGGCTATTATTTTTGGTTTAGGAGCCATTTTTCCTTTTTCTTGGTGGGGACTGGGCTGGAACCCAATTTTTCTTTTATTTTTTCTTCTTTTATTTTCTTTTTCTTTTTTATTTCTTCATTTATTTTATTCCTGAGAGATAAAATTCAAATAAAATAAAATAAAAAAAAGGGAGGACAAAATTTGGTGTTCACACCAAGAGAGCCAGTTAATTCCTTTTCTACTATCACCGCCACTATCCCAACAAAAAGAATTCATAAGTTTTTGAATTTCATCACCAAGAGATGGTGGAATAAGAAAAATACTCATGAAATAAGTGGGAATAGATTGAAGCACCGATTTGATCATTACCTCCTTACCCGCTCATGAGAGAGATCTACCACCCCAAGAATTAATTTTGCGCCACACCCGATCTTTAATAAAACTAAACAGTGCCTTTTTGCTTCTATCTATCATAGAAGGAAGGTCCAAATATTTACCAGTGCCCAAACAGGCTTGAACACCAAGCAAAGTAGCAATACAGACACGCACCTGCACACCCACATTTCTACTATAATAAATTTCTGATTTCTGAAAATTTATTACCTGACCCGAAGCGACTTCATAAATAGCAAGGATCTTCTTCATGATTGTAGCTTCACTCTCCTTAGCTTTGAAAAATAAAAAACAATCATCTGCGAAGAGGATATGAGAAATAATAGGAGCACCTCTGCAGATCTTCACCCCATGCAAAAAACCTCTACTCTCTGCTTGATTGATCAAGGATGTCAAACCCTCTGAGCAAAGAATAAAGAAATAAGGGGAAAGAGGATCCCCTTGTCTAAGACCTCTGCCAGGATGGATAGGGCCTACAAGCTCCTGATTCACCACGACCGAATAATTAACTGTCTCCACACAAAGCATGATCCAATCAACCCATTTATCAGCAAAACCCATACGTGTCATGACTGCAGGTAGGTAACCCCAATCAACTCTATCGTAAGCCTTGCTCATATCAATTTTTAAAGCCACATCCCCTACTGTCCCTGTAGTCTTACTTTTCATGAAGTGTATGATTTCAATAGCCATCATAGCATTATCAAGAATAGAACGACCTGGGACAAACGCTGATTGAGCATTATATACACATTTATGAAGAACCAGCTTCAACCTATTGGCCAGAACCTTGAAAAGAATTTTATAAATAACATTACAGAGAGAGATCGGATGATAATCTTTCATAGATTTTTTATTGTCATTCTTCGGAATAAGGGCTATATTAGTATCATTAATAGAGCTAGGAAGAAAACCCCTGTCCAACCAAAAGAAACAAGCCTAAAAAATCTCATTGCCACAAAGCTCCCATGAACTCTTATAAAAGGCATGATTAAAACCGTCTGGTCCCGGAGCTTTATCAACATGCATCTGATTAAGAGCTAAAAAGAACTCCTCTCTAGTAAATGGACGAACCAAAGTCTCATTGTCTTCACTAGATACACGAGGCCTAAGAGCCTCCACCACCGGAGTATAGACGCCCTCACGGTGCATGAAGAGATCATCGAAATAATTTTTTGCAATACCCTTTATCTAATCCGGATCTTCAGTAATAAAATCACCATCACCCTGAATCTTCAGAATTCTATTAGTTTTGGATCGCATTGTGGCAGAGGCATGGAAGAAACGGGTATTTAGATCACCATTTTTAAGCCAGATGACTTTCGCTCTTTGTTTCCAAAAGTTGTTATCCTGAACGAGCAAGCGGGCCGACCGGTTCCTCACCACCATAAAATGAGACACACCATCCTCATCCCTTCTATCTTGCAAAACCTCCAGCAGCCTCCGACATTCAAGAATGTTATTTCTGAAATCAACACATAGGCCCCTGCTCCAAGTGTCAAAACTATTCGCACAGCCCTGGAGCCTAAAGACTATAACACCAACACTGCCATGACGCCAGCCCATCCGAACAACATCAAAAAGTCCTGCTCAGCCAACCAAGCATTCTCAAAGTGGAAACGCTTACGATGAGCACTCAACGAAGGCAGAACCTTTTGAAGAAGAATCGGGGTGTGGTCAGAGATTGGAGCAACCAAATTAAGGAGACGAACCTGTGGAAATAAATCTATCCAAAGCTGATTAGCCATGTCTCGGTCAAGTCTCTCCTCCACTGCACTATCAGTTCCTTTTCTAGCGTTCCACGTGAATTGATATCCCTCCAGCTTAATATCATATAAATCCACTGCTAGCACTGCCTCCCAAAATCCAGTCAATAAATAGTTAGGATGAGCGACTCATCCCAGCTTATCATCCTCAGATAAAAGATCGTTAAAATCGTCGATAACACACCAAGGCAATTGAGCAAGAGCAGCTAATCTTCTGAGAAGAGCCCAGGACTCTTTTCTCTTTGCACGATCAGGATAACCATAGAACCCCGTGATCCTCCACTTTCCTTTAGTAGCATCATTCACAAAGACATCAACATGGTGGAGAGAATAGCTAACAATTTCACATTGAAAGGAAGTCCGCCAGAAGAAAGCAACCCCACCTCCCCTACCATCCTTATCAACAGCAAAGCACCCATCAAATCCAATCTTCCTCCTAACCTCCTCTACTTTATTTGCATTGACCAATGTTTCAAACAAAAAAATAATCTCCGGTTTGTGCACCCGGATTAGGTTCTTTAAAGTGGGAACTGCGCTTAGGTGACTCAGGCCTCGACAGTTCCAGCTAAGTATCGTCATTAGTCCCGGTAGGCCTGGGAACCAGGACCTACAGATAAAAAATAATTCGAACCATTAACTACATCCCCCTCAACGTTCATGCTAGATCCACTCTTATCTTTCCTTCTTTTACGTTCACTTTGCATGTCATGTTCCATATCGGCTGCTCCATGCAACGTGAAATCTGCGGGATTTGTGGTCATAACATTTTGAGTAACCACCAAATCCTGGACCGCACCAACATGAGAGATAATAGCTTTCCCCTTATCACCCAGATCCTTACTATCTCGTACCGGGCCCACCGCACTGTAAGATCCATGTATAACGACATTTAAAGCCAGATTTGAATTTGATGTTGGCTTATCAGATCCCGAAACAGGCTCCCGAAAATCACGCTTATCTCTAGCTGGGCAATCCCGAGGATCACAATTAGGGTTTGCGCTGTCCCCGGGATTCTCACCCTGGAAACCACCGCCATGCTCCCTCAACCATCGACTAACACCACCATAATTCTGCCTCCTAGAATTTGCACGCAAAGCCACACTCCAAACTCTTCTACCATCATCAGATTCTAACGAGAAACGAGTGTCGCAAAACTGGTCACTATGCCTAAGCAAGCCACAGAGAAAGCAGAATACGCCTAACCTTTCATACTTGAATAACACAGAACTCCACTCCCCTCCCTGCACCTTTACTTTCCGCTCCTTCTTCAATAGCACTCAGACATCAATCAGCACGCGGATTCTCATGTACTTCCTCCATATATTGGTGTTATTCGTTTTGTCATATTCAATAAATGTACCTATGGTTGCCCAGATGAGTACCCATTGTTATTGTCATAAAACCCAGTGATAGATTATGGATTTGTATCCAAAAGGCAACGTGAAAGAGAGAGATATTTGACAGAACTGCCCCCATATGCACCCTTCCAAGCACCAACAAATGACTATCAAAACTCCAAGGTCCTCCCTCCGCCACCCTTTCTAGATCCAATCGATGATAAACTGAGTTTTATTTCTGCCCATGTATATAAAAAATATTTTGTTGGGAGAAATTATATCCACTTCAATAATTTTTAAAAGAGATTTGTCTCCGATGCTTCATGGAGCAACACCCTTACTATATATAAAAAAAGAGTAATTTTATTTTGTACGAAAACGAAAAAGAGAATGTTAACGAGTGTTCTTGCTGGCTAAAGAGTCAAGCAAAATAAATTTTAATTGGGAATTAATATATTTAATATTTAGATATATGATAAACTAAATTATTATTGATAAATTACTTTTTTTTAGGACAATGTCAACTAGGGGTGGACAAAGCATTTCGACCCGACCCGCACCTGAGGAAACCGGGAGCTGAAGCAAGTACCCGATTGAAAACTCAGTTCCAGGCGGATACAAGTGGTCGAATTCGGGTGTGGTGAAAATTTTCCGATTCCGCCCATAACCGACCGATGATGTGAAGATAGAACGGTGCCACTACACTACGTGGAGGAGAACGTCGTTGCTATCTTGTTGGAAGGGAAAATGGTGCCACTGCACTACATGGAGTGAGTAGTGACGGCTCAACGTTTTTGCCTTTAGGTTTAGGATTATGCTTCTGGTTTTAGGTTTGGTATTGTTGGCAGGTAACTAGGCCTTGCTTTACGGAGGCCCAAACCATTAGTGTATTACAACAAAAATAAAAAGAAAACCATATAGGCCGGAGAAAAAGAAAAGAAAATTATGGACCATAAGCTCATAAGGTTTAAAGAAAACCCTAACTCACTCTTCTCTCCTACCAGGTGCGGCGCGCTCCTCGCTCCTCTCTCCTACCAGGTGCGGCATCTTTCTCTCTCCTCCTAGGTGCGGCGCCTTTCTCTCTCCTTCTAGGTGTAGTGCCTCTTCTCTCTCAAGATGCAGAGCCTTTTCTTCTTCTGGAGCCTCTTTCTCTCTCCCAAGGGCGGTGCTCTTGTACATGGCACCACGAGCAGAAGCTTCAGAACGCCGTTCGATCTCCTTGAAGCAGAACGCGTCTCACCCGTTCAAAACCGTTTGATCCGTCCGTCACCCGAGCCACTCGATCATCCGACCAAACCACACAAGTAACGGACAAAAACGGGTGAACTTTTTCCTTCGTCGGTTTTAGTCGGTTTGGGTTTTTTCGGCTCGAAACCGATCGACCGATGTCCACCCCTAATGTCAACCAGTGCCTTTAAGGCATTGGTTAAGGAGTCAAAAGAGATAAGTTTTTATTGAAAAATTATGTATTTAATATACCGAAAAATTGTGTACTTGGATTTCTAATGAAAAATTTTTATTTTTTGATTTCTTAATTAATGTTTTTAGAACACTGATTAGCAAAATTTTTTTTTTATTTCTTAACCGACGGCCCAAAACATGGTTCAAACGAAAATTACGAAATCTAAGAAAAAATTGAAACGCTTTAAAAACAATTTCGGAAAAAAATGCAAACGCGAGAGTCAAAGAAACAGCAGCCAATCAAAATGTTTATACTCATTTGATTTGACGAAACAAGCTTCCTACTATTTACCTTTTCCGAAAAAAATAATATAGGAAATCAGAAATCTCACTCACTTCTGTGGTTACTGGTAAGGTTAGGTGAACCTCTCTAACGTTGTTTCGGATTTTGTCTATGTCTCCATCTTTACCTTTTGTGTCTAGTTATTATGTTATCTAGAACTGCGAATGGTAGCCATAAAACAATCTAGAAGGGTTGATTTGTGATAGAGACAGCATCACATCACTCATAAAACGTCAAACTAAAACACAGACACTCGAACGGTTCCTAACCCATTTAACTATATATAATATTTGGTTTTTGGCACTATTATAATTTTTATTTTATTTTTTGAGACAAAGTACACTTTTATATTATTTTATAGTTCTCATCCAGTTCCAATAATAATACCCTTCTCCCTTGTGTTCACACATTCATCCAGTTTCAGCTTCTATGGCAGATGCAAAACAAAGGTACTTTTTTCTTTATGTTCTGGGGCCACACTTTCCCACTCATACTATTCCCTCATTAAAAGATCCCTTTCCTTTTCAGTGCAATCTCAATGTATATTTTGTTGCATTAGCTGGATTTGTTTTGTGCTTTCAGGTATGCTGTTGTTACAGGTGCAAACAAAGGGATAGGATTGGAGACTGTAAAAGGGTTGGCATCAAATGGAGTCATGGTGGTGCTCACAGCCAGAGATGAGAAAAGGGGTCATGAAGCTGTTAAGAAATTGAAAGAGTGTGGTCTCTCTGACCTTGTGGTTTTTCACCAGCTTGATGTGACTGACCCTGCTAGTGTTATATCTTTAGTTGAGTTTGTTAAGGCCCAGTTTGGGAGACTCGATATCTTGGTAACAAAACTTTGCTTATAATACTGAATATTCTGAATTCTGTGGTTCATTTTTTTTACTTTCTTCTTTCTCTTTTCTCAGTGTAAAGGCATTTTGATGAATTATAATATGACAATGGATGGGAATCTTGCATATACATTGTACCCCACTTAGTTTGTGCAGTTAGTTTTGACAAAAAAATGTATGATTCTCAATTACCATTTGTTTGGTGACTCTTGTGCACAACTCTAGTGGTTAACCGTGTGTATCCAAGATTTTTCCTGTAACTGTACTTAAGTATCTTCTTAATGACCCAATTCTCTGTGTGTGTTTTTGGTAGACAAGAGGGGATTCTCTGTTTGTTTTAATAATTCTTATTCTGAACAACATATTTATGGTTAGGTTTGGAATGGTTTTCTTAATTCTACATGCTTACAGTACTTTTGTAGGTCGCATGCATTGAAATCTTGAGAACCACAACAACTGTGTCGCATTTGCAGTGTCACTTTTTTGGTGTGTCATTTAAGAATGTCTGGTTCACTTGTATTGTGACCATGCCCTTAAATTGTTTCTCTAAGTATCATAAACCCAGTCAGCATGGAAACCCCCAAAACTACTTGTGGACTGGAGTCCTTAGTTCCAGTATTATGCCCAGTTTTCCCTGAAATTAAATTACAGTGAGATTTTTATCCTGTGAATGTAAACATTTCTCTATTAGAATCAAATAAGTTTCTTTGGTTGAACAATTGATTTGAGCCAATTCAAACACTAGCACTGATTTCCTTTTAATTGATCTGAAAATTCAATTAGCTCAGCTTTGCTGACACCAACCTAATTCAGATAAACCATATTGAAAAATGTCAATGAGTTCACCATAGTAATAACTTGGTTTTTCTGTTTTCCATTTATACTTCACATGAATGAATCATTTTAAGAATGCCAAACTGTTGTGCAGGTGAACAATGCAGGAATCAATGGGTTCAATACAGATGATATGGTCAGTAGGCATGTTTTCTCTACTCTATGTGGGGGTATTGGTCTATATAAATCCTCTAAAAAAGATTTGGGTTTCTTATGAATGCAGGTGGAATCAACAATTAACTGGAAAGAGTTGACTCAAACTAATGAGATGGCTGAAAAATGCCTAACAACAAACTACTATGGTGCTAAGGAAACAACTGAAGCATTTCTTCCCCTTCTTCAGTTATCCAATTCACCTAAGATTGTTAATGTTTCCTCCCAAGCAGGGTTGTTAAAGGTACAAGAATGACAGATTTATTTTTCTTTGAATTCTTTTAAAATATGATTTTACATGACCTCAACAACATTGACAAAATTGTGTTATGGTGGTGTTTCAGCACATATCAAACGAATGGGCTAAGGGGGTGTTAGATGATACTGAAAATCTTACAGAGGAGAGAATAGACAAGGTACTGAAGGAGTTTATGAAAGACTTCAAAGAAGGTTCACTAAAAAACCAAGGCTGGCCAACCTACCTGTCTGCCTATATGGTCTCAAAAGCAGCCATGAATTCTTACACAAGGCTTCTGGCCAAGAAGCACCCAAACTTCTGCATTAATTGTGTATGCCCTGGTTTTGTCAAAACAGACATTAACAGAAACACAGGCATCTTACCAGTTGAAAATGGGGCTGCTAGTGTTGTGAGATTAGCACTGCTTCCCAATGGTTTTCCTTCTGGCCACTTCTTTGCTCGCCAAGAAGTGTCAGGCTTTTGAATTATTTTTAATGTAGTACAATCTTGCAGATAATAACAAAAATAAAATAAAACAAAAAATAGAAAGTGTCTTTGATGAAATTTTTAACCCATCTGTTATTTTATGTGACATAAGGAAATATGGGGAATACATGTAAGTTGGCTGTTTTATCTTCTCACTTTTTTTATGCTTCTCATTGTCAATTCCAGTTTGCAATGATTTTTGGACTTTCATGTTTTAGGATATGGACATGGACCTTTCCATAGTTAAAAACTTTCGGCATCAGTTTAATACATTGTAATGCCTTCTCATCTTAGTCGGGATCAGAATGCTTTTTGCCTAAAAAATTTGACTATAAGAGTACCAATTATTTCAGGGAGTATACATAATAACAGCTAATAGTTAACCAACAATTAATTATATCAGAAATACTAGCAACATACTCTTTAACACTCTCACTTATTTAACACACTCTTTCCAACACACAAATTTATGTGGGTCCTACAAAATTCAAGTGGGGCCCACATGAATTAGTGGGACCAACATGAATTTCAACCAATAGGAGAATGTGTGTTGGAAAGAGAGTGTCAGAGAGTGTGTTGCTAGCACTCCTCTTAAAATAGTTTATGATCTTTTCATAAGCTCTTTTTAACTTATTTCCATAAGCTTGTCAGAGAAGCTTATGAAAATAAGTTGTTTTTAGCTTATTTAAAAAAGAGTTTATTGCATAAGCGCTTAAATAAGCTGTATACCTAAACACACCGTAAGTATATTATATAGGGAAGCTATTTTCACACAAGTGCATGACTTATTGTTGACAATTTTTTGGGGGTCTAAGAGGCGGGTGATAGTAAGCCTTACAAGTGGGGGTGGGAATAGGTCAGGCCGCTCATCGGGGGCCTATGACCTAGCCTATTTAAGGCCTAGTCTGACCTAGCCTATTTAATAAAAAGGTCAGGTCAAAGCTTTTTAAAAAGCCTATATAGCTAAAGAGGCCAGGCTGAGGCTTTAAAAAAAGCCTATTAGGCCTATCAGACCAGTCTATTTAACATACGTACACATATCTATAATATATAATTTACTATATAATACTATAATATATTATATATTATTTATAGTATTTATAGCATTTGAAAGTAAAGGCCTATTGACCTATTAAAATGTAGAGGTCTACTTGTATATTTATTTGTGAAGATCTAATAGCCTATTTATCATTATAGGCCTACCAACTTCTTTATCATTAGAGGCTTACAAGCCTATTTACAAGTGAAAGCCTATAACATATTTATAGGTGAAGGCATATTTAAAGGTTTTGTTGAAAAACAGGCTTTTAAATAGGCTTTTAGGCCAGGCCAGGCTTTGAAGTAGGTCAGGCCAGACTTTAAAAATTGGCCTATATCAGGCTAATAGGCCAGGTTCAGGCCTTGAGATTGGAACGCAGGCTAGACTTAGACTTGTCAGGGCCTAGTTTGGCCTAGCCTATTCCTACCCCTACTTACGAGGGTGTTAACATAATTTTAATCACATGGAAAATGCACAAATAGTTAGGCTTGGTCCTCTGAATTTTTTAAACCTAATATTTATTCATACAAGCACCATAATAACCTTGCAGGCAGACTTCTATTGAAAATTGACATGTAATTATATGCACTGCTAGGTGTCCATTGACCATTATCTTACATTGATCTACTATGTGATATGCCTATTTGGTTGAGATCTTTCTCAATTCTTCTGGCCTTGGTTCAAGGTCTACATAGTAAAATTATATATATATATATATATATATATATATATATATATATATATATATATATATATATATTAAGTGAGTGTTAAGTGAGAGGGGTATTTTTATATGAAAGTGAGAGAAGTAAATTTGAGTCTTTGGATCATATATGAATGGAAGATTAGAACATAAATTCATGTAACTTTTTTAAGTGATCACATGATCACTAGCTAATTTTTAACCTTGATTATCCATGTCAAGTTTAATGACTCAGATTTACTTCTCTCACCCTTCAGTTATATATATATATATTTTAGGGGTGTACTCTGTAACATCTCTCCTACTCGGGTGTCACTTTCGTAACCCCAAACACATAACGTATGAAAATAAAATTTGCTGGCTCACTTTCGGAAAAAGATTCCTTTACTTAGATCTTACTTATTGTGAAAATAGTGATAAAATTTTTCCTTCACACTACACTGCAGAACATATATATACTCAAGATAAATATTAACGCCACTCATATACACATACTTGTACTATCAGTTTAACGACGTATATAGGAGACCCTAGACAACACATCTGTCGCCAAATATATTGATAGAAGCAACATATTATAATTCCAAATACTAGGTAGCGATGGGTCTGAGAATCGTATCCCCAAAACCCTGGTCATCAGTAGCCACTCACAGACCAGCCAAAAGACACTACCTCAAAAGAAAACCCTAAGCTGGTCTAGTACTAACAACAGACGCACTACCTAACATACGTTGTATTCCTGAGACTGAGTCTCGTCTTCAACCGTCACACCTCTTCGTCTTCAGCACCGAGCAGATCAAGCTACTGAGTCTCTATATGACCCAGAGAACTGTTGACAAACATCTGTACATGTATCCAAAAACACAACAGGGTGTCCAACATGTACAGGCAAGGGTGAGAAACCAATATATGAATCCAAAAACACAACAGGTATATACCCAAACACGTATAGCAGATTCATATAAGCATATCTCACAAAATATCACCATGCATAATGTAGTACATTATATATCAAAGTACTAACAGTAAAACACAAGGGCCTCGTGCCCAACAATCAACGTTGTTTTCAAAACGTACGCATGAACACTTCCATATAAGTCAACTAACATTCAATCCTAGATTTCTGGAAGTCCATCACCAAAAGAATGAGTTGATCAAGCTCGGGGTACATTGGCCATTAAGCAGCAATGTCTAGCACCAGCGTGCCATAATAACTAGCACCAACTTGCCATCACTAGCACCAACGTGCCATAATAACTAGCACCAACGTGCCCTCACTAGCACCAACGTGCCATAACTAGCACCCACATGCCATAATCACTAGCACCCACATGCCATAATCACTAGCACCAACGTGCCATAACTAGCACCCACGTGCCATAACTACATTGTCCAACTCAGGGTACAATACGAACACACAGCACGTGTGACATCATTGTACATCAAGGCACAATGCTATGACAACAAGTCATCTCAGGTTTTCCTTACCATCAAGGTCCCCCGTTTCACGGCACATCTGCTCAACACATAAATGCATGAGAAAACTATTTAGTTTCCGTCGGTTTATCTCTGTTGTAACAATATTTCCTCGTTGTAGCATCAAGGCTAACAATCACCACAATGTCTCAGACTCTCTAAGCCTCAAAAACATTTTTCTCAAAACAGGACATCTAGTCCAAAACAGCTCGAATCCAAACATCCCTAACCGATGCACCGGTTTAGAATTTTGGATTCAAGAGCATAAAAGCATCCTCAAGCTTTACAGGACCACAAAGATTGTCCCTAAGCTGGCAGGACCAACAACTAACACGAATCCTTGATCCACGTGTTTTCTGCAGAACCTAGAACCCCGACGTCTCGGTTTCTAGTTTCTAAGCTTAAAAACCACTTTTCCTCGAAAACTCAAAAACTAAAACCCAAATCTTCGACATTTACACAAAGTCATCGGGATCGGTATTACATAAAACAAAACTTGGTCTAAAGACTATTCCTTTTCTTTTCGTCGTTTTTCGGTAAAACACAAACCTTGAAATACAGCTTGTAAAAATCATTTTTCTTGGATAAAACCAAATAACTTGAAAATCATGTTTCTCAAAACGCTTTTGCTCAAACGGTTAATTTTATTAATTTAAACTAATAAAGTATTCCAAAAACACTATTTATCCCAAAACTTAACCTTTCACTGTTACAAACACATTTTCACAATTTCACCTTTTAAGTTAACTTTTCCTTAAAAGCAGATATTTATTATTATTTTCTTCCAAAAGAGATAATTAATTATTTTATCTTAAATTAAATTTGAAAAACAATAAAACATTATTATTTTTTTCAGTTCCACATCTCAAGCTTTTAAAGCTTTTATGTTACACGATGTCGGATCCTAATCGATATTAGGTCCTCTAATGCCTTAAACCTCACAGCAGGGCACACGATACATCCATACATTTATTCAACAATTATATCATGTATCCACATATATCAGCAGTTATATCATGCATAGGCAATTCAACAGAAGTAAATAGAAACACTCCACCAATAATTAGATACAAGTATTTATTTACATCACAAACACTTCAAAGAAGCATATAGTTGTCGGAATTTGAATTCCACAGGTTTATCCCATTACCTCTTGAAGTTCCAAGGTAAGCAACGAACATCCGAACGATCCGGAAACTCAATCGACTAGCTGCCGGTCACTACATACACACAATCAATAAAGGCATTAACTCAAAAATTCAAAGATTTCTCCTATGGCACTTCCCCTATGGTTCGGCTCTTTGACCTTAAAAATAGCTAGGGAACTCCAAAAATTCCCATTTCTTGGATAACACCCTAAATCAGTGCGGTAACCCTAGATACCAACTCAAAACATCAAAAACCAACCAAAAACCCTACCCTACACAATAAGGGGGTTTCGGCCCCTCTATGGTTAAATACCCTAGAGAGATTTCTTGGCTCTAAACTCTTGGATGATACAAGTATGTCATGAACCTAGTCCATAGAAATTGGTTTGGTATTAAAAAAAATTTTCTACAATTTTTAATGAATTTTTGAAGATTTGGGGGTAAAAACCCTAACATTCCTAATCATGGAAATTTGAGGAGAATAAAGCGAGATTGAGAGAGATAGAGAGAGCTAGCTAACTCCTATGATAATCTTCTTAAAAAATGAGTGAAGAAACTTCACCAAAATCAAGCTTTCCAAGCTCCAAAAATGGAGAAATGGTGAGAAGAAAAAGAGAGAAAGAAGAGAAAGAAGAAGAATGGGGGCTGCTGTGACTTGCTGGAAGAAATGGGAAAAAAGGAGTGAAGAAATATTGGATATTTAATGTGAAGACTTAATAGTAAAGTCATAGTAAAAGAAATGATAAAAGGTAATTAGTAAAAACTAATCAAGGGCAATTTGGTCAATTCACGTCCCGACATTTTGAAAATCTTCGCGACACTTATAAGAGTCCCCAAATAATTTAACTTAGCACTGGTATAAAAATTATCGGCTCAAGGTTCTCGAAAAACCTTAAGACAGCTCGAATCGTCTCCCCGATCGATTATCGATCCGAATATAAAATATTATTTATATTTTTGGACGTCAGGACACATTTTAACAAAAAGATAGAGAATCGAGTTATAAGACTAATGGTTCTGACCGTTAGTTTAAAAGAGGTCTTGATAGTATAAAAACACTATCATCCGAGAAACATAGATCGGGCTCCGTTTGAGTTTTCGGCCCAAAATTTAACCGTAGGCTCCTACGATTATTTGGAGCATGAATATGATTTTAGTTTTCCAAAAATCATTTTCTAAAATCCAGATAAAAATATAAACTCATTTATGTAGTTTACTGATATTAGAAAATGTGAAAATTAGGATGTTACATACTCCATTTTGTTTATTCACACTCCCTCTTAGTTTCTTATAATTTCAATAATCTAAAATGCTCTTTAGTAATTTATGTCTTTAATAAGTTAAAATTTTCATTTTTATCACTTATATTTAACTATTTTCTCTCTTGAATATTTAATAGAATATTTTTTTAATCATAACGTCATTATGTGAATCAAAGTACAAACGAAACACATTATCTTCTCTATTCCACCTTGTTTTTTTTTTGTTTTTTTTTAAAATTTATTTAAGCAAAAACTGTGGGTGTGAAAAATAATAATCTTCTAAGTTTAACTAAAGGTACTTTTCAAGAATTTAAGTAACATTTAAAAATATAATTTGTAATTTTAAAATATTAATTATTGAAATTTAAACATGGAACTTCACGAGCTAGAATTAATGAAATTAAGAAATACATATCCCATCAAAATTGTATTACTAATTAATAATAACACAGATAATCAAAATAATAAAATAAGTATATATTATATATTAAATTATATATATTATTAGTTTGAAATAAAATATTTTTGTATAATAAAATTTTGATGAAAAAATTAAATTAATATTTTTAATTCAATTGAGTATATAGTAGAAAGTTTGCATTATTAGAAAAAGATAAAATTAATAAAGATTTGATAAGGTAACCAAGTTTAAAATAATTAAGAGGAGACGTGAATAGATAAATTAGGTCACAGACAACGCGTCCTAACTTTTAATCTGAAGTAGCCATTCTTTAATAATTCTAAAATAACAATTCATGCATTAGTTTTCTTAACAAAAAAAAAAAAAACATTCATGCAATTAGGGTTGGCAATGGGATAAGCACGGGTAGTACTTTTCTGCCACCTGTCCCGCCGAATGAAAATCCTCCATCTCTGCATGGGTACCGGCCCGCTAGATGAGTTTTTATCAGATTTTATAAATATTCACCGATATCACGGATATCCATGCATATTTATTATAATCTTTAAAGTGTATTTCTAAAAAAAAATTAAGATCACCCCATCTGTTACCAAAAAAAAAAAAAAAGTAATCCTCCTTTGTTACCATAATTTAAAAAAAATAGAAAAAATGGACAATACAATAAGGCTCTTTTTAATAAAAATGACTGATAAGCTAGCTAGCTTATGGCTGATAAGCTAATTTTTAGCTTATAGCTGATAACTGATAACTGAAAAAGTTAGTTGACTGAATTTGAAGTGTTTAATAAAATTATTGGTTGAACTAACTTATAAATGCAAAATGACATATAAGTACATATTTATATGATTTTTATATAAATTATTTTTACATTTTAATTACAGCTTTACTATTAGAATATTAATATTTTGTTTTTATTTTTAAATACTCTATTAAATAATATAAATGAAATCAAATGTTTATATGATTTTTTAATATAAATTTTATTTTATGAGGGGTTAGGTAAAATAGGAATTTCATTAAATTAATAAAGGTAAAAATGAGAGGAAAATTAATAAGCTATAAGCTAAATAAATTATCTTATGAAGAAAAGCGATAAGCTAATGAGATAAGCTCGTTTAGTAAACATCTCTACTTTGATCAAACAAGTTTATAAGCTAATCAAATAAATTATAAACTAGCTTATTGGACTTGTCAAACAGAACCTAAGTATCACACTCTTTATAAAATTGTCTAGATGAGACCATAAATTTCATAAATCTGGTCGTGGAGTAAGGCTTTGTTTGATAAAAATTGCTGATGAACTAGCTTATGATTGATATGCTAGCTTATAGTTAATAAGTTAAATTTTAGCTGAAAGCTTATAGCTGGTAGTTGATAGCTGAAAGCTAGCTGATTGAATTTGAAGTGTTTTATAAAATTAGCTATTGAACTAGCTTATAAATGTAAAATGACATAAAAGGATATATTTATGACATGCATAGTAAAATGGGAATTTCATTAAATGAATGACCATAAAAATGAGAAAAAAGTCAATAAGCTATAAGCTAAATAAAATAGTTTATGAAGAAAAATTATAAGCTAATGAGATGAGCTTGTTTATCAAACACCTCTATTTTAGCCAAATAAGCTATAAGTTAGCTTTTTGAACTTGTCAAATAGAATCTAACATTCTGAACGATATATTATGTGCTACTACTAATGTCAATCTAATCAATAATCATTGAAGATGAAATTAATCAATAATCATAAATTAAAAGATGAAATAGCAGTCCCATTCATTCTCATATGGGCTCATTGATCAAAGTAATAGAATTTTTTAAACTATTTATTAAAATAATCGATTTTTCAAACTATTTATCAAAATAGTCTTGCTTTGAATATTTTAATAATTTTTTGACTTTAACTAAGATGAAATACACGTGGCGTATCCTGATTGGGTGCCATAATTTACAAAAAAAACTTTGCATGGCACCACGTTGGGCAACCCCATCCATTCACTATTCCTACACTCTTACAAAAAAATTAAACTAATAACATTAAAAAATTAAAACAATACTTAAAGAATATTAGAAAATAATAGTAACAATAATCGTTAGTTATAATAATAATTAAAACAATAATTATAATATAATATTAATCGTTAATTACTCTCTTAAAACTACGCATTACAATTTTTTTTAAGCAACATTATTAGTTAATTAAAACTATTATTAATTATAATATAACAATATATAAATAATGATTAAAACTACACATTTTTATTCTAATAATTAAAACTACAAATTAATATTAATTACTATTAGTTACTATTAATCATAAATTTTCTTTTAAAATATTACTCTCTTAAATTTTTATTCAACTATTAATTTTTTAATCCACTACATTGTTTAATTTTAGTTATTTTGTTTTTTATTATTGCTACTATTAGTGTTGCTAATGTTGTTTTCATTTTTTTAAATGTTACTAATAATCTATAAATTACTAGTGTTATATTATAATTGTTGTTTTAATATTTTAAAATATTCTTTATTAGTGTTATTATTATTTTGTAATATTTTTTAAATATTGTTTTAATTTGTAGTATTAGTTTAATTTTTTTTTAAAAAAAGAGTGTAGAAATAATTAATGGATGGGGCTGCGCCACGTGACATGTTCGGGTGAGTGGTGCTTATTGGATTGACGCCACTCAGTAGAATGTGCCACGTGGCGGCATGCAAATTTTTTTTTTTTTTTTGAAAATTGGGACGCCACATATAAAGGAGTGGGTGGTGCCAATCAAACTAGTTGCACTTCATTTGACCAAA
Source organism: Ammopiptanthus mongolicus (assembly GCA_039655645.1). Classification (NCBI taxonomy): domain Eukaryota; kingdom Viridiplantae; phylum Streptophyta; class Magnoliopsida; order Fabales; family Fabaceae; genus Ammopiptanthus; species Ammopiptanthus mongolicus. Next base: position 21,378,087 of record CM077348.1, on the reverse strand, counting down.
GTCAAATAATTATTAAAATATTCGAAACAAGACTATTTTGATAAATAGTTTGTAAACTAGACTATGTTAGTAAATAGTTTAAAAATCTAGAATAGTTTGGTCAAAAAGCCTTCTCATATGATGCAATAGTGATTACATACATTTATACCACTTCTTTTTTAATTAATATTTCAAACAATTTCCTAGATTTCAATTGATGTTGTTGATGACCACAAATCTTTTTTATTTGTTTAAATTTCAAAACTAGATAGTGGTTAAGAAAAAAAGATAAGCTGTTACTAGTTTAAAAAATAGAGATAAGATAAGTAATTAGAATCAGTTATCTTTTAAAGGAAGATAGGATAGAGATTGGAGAATTTACCCAAAACAACAAAAAAAAAAAAAAACAACAGAAAAGGGATAGATCGAGTTTTGAAGCAAAACAATATTCTTCCACGTCTATATAAACACTTGTTTACATCTTTAGTCTCCAACGTGAGATTTCTCTTCAACTAAAGCCAAAATGTTGAAGACAACTTCACGACCCATTCTTCTTCTCCTTCTTGTTTCTATCTTTGCACTTTTTGCATCATATTCCAATGCTTATCCTCTCTCAACACACCAAAGATGGATCATAGATGATTCCACAGGACAACGAGCCAAACTGGTATGTGGCAATTGGGCTGGTCACCTTAGACCAATGATGCCTGAGGGACTTGACAGGAAGCCCTTGAAGGACCTTGTTGCTGAGTTGGTTAAACACAAGTTCAACTGTGTTCGTCTCACACATGCAATTTACATGTGGACAAGAGAAGGTCATCACATTGTGAATGATACCTTGGCAACTTTGGATGCCCCAGAGGTGGTGGAAGGCATAGCCAAGAACAATCCTTCTGTGTTGAATATGACACATATTCAAGTCTTTGAAGCAGTGATCAATGAACTTGGAGCTCAAAATGTGAAGGTGTTGTTTGATAACCATGTCAGTAAGCCAAAGTGGTGCTGTAATGATGATGATGAGAATGGATTCTTTCATGACAGACACTTTGATCCTCAGGAATGGGTGCAAGGACTTACATTGGCTGCCAAGCACTTTGCTGAAAATTCTGCTGTATGTATTATATATACTAACATCCCATTTTCTCTTTTCATTGTCCAATGCTAAATTTTATTTTATCCAATGATACATACACACACTTTCAGTCACATTATTTCACAATTTTTTGCATGCCTAAATCTTGATTCAGTCACCTAATCCCTTTATGTGAGAAATGTGAGACATAGTGCCATGCATTTAGCATTTTTCAATTGCATATAACATAATAACTTTGCTGTGATTGCTTTTTATTCACAACAGGTTGTGGCAATGAGCTTGAGGAATGAATTGCATGGTCCACGCCAAAATGAGGATGATTGGTACAAGTACATGAGCCAAGCAGCAATAGCCATTCATAGGGAAAACCCAAAGGTGCTAGTGGTTGTCTCAGGTTTGAATTATGACACTGAGTTTCAGTTTTTGAGAAGGAAACCATTGAAGATAGACTTGGGTAAGAAATTGGTCTATGAGACACATTTGTACTCATGGTCTGGAATTGGGACACTCAAATTGAAAGAGATATGGACTAAGCAACCATTGAACAGGATATGTGCCAATAGCATTAGAGGGTTAGACTACAGAGCTGGGTTCCTCACCACTGGTAAGGATGCTGCTCCTTTAATCTTTACTGAGTTTGGGTTTGATCAGACAGGGAATTCAGTGGAAGACAACAGGTTCTTGACATGCCTTCAAACCTACCTTGTTGGTAGAGACATGGATTGGGGTATTTGGGCATTCCATGGGGGCTATTATCTAAGAGGAGGCAAAGTTCAACTTGATGAGTCATTTGGTGTAATGGATGCCACTTGGAGTCATCTCAGATATCCAAACTTCACTGACAAGTTTCAACTTTTGCAAAGGAAGAACCAAGGTAACTATTTTAAGTGTAATTAAATCAATGATGTATTTTGCATGCTTGTGTAGAAAAGCTAATATCAATCAATATTCACTTGCCTTTAACTTTGCTTGTGTTCTTGATGTAGATCCTACTTCCAAGGCCCACACTGCATATATCTTGTACCACCCACTAACTGGTCAATGTGCCCAAGTGAATAACAAGAACGAACTTGAAGTTGGTAGCTGTGAGAGCCAAAACAAATGGAATTATGATGGGTCTCAAGTCCTTTTGGATGGCTCTAAAAAGTGTTTAGCTGCTGCTGGTGAAGGGCTTCCAGCAGTTGTATCTGATGATTGCCAAAGCAAGAACAGTTCTTGGAAACCTGCATCACTTTCTAGGCTTCATTTGGCTACTACGGATAAAGATGGGACACAACTTTGCTTGCAGAAGGATTCCAACTCATCCAGCATTGTGACTTCTCAATGTATATGTGTAAAAGATGATTCTCTATGTCTGGATGATCCTCAAAGCCAGTGGTTCCAGCTTGTTGCCTCCAATGTGTAATTTGGGTTTAGTGGGTTTATGATTTGTATTGCTGCAGTTTATCTTTTTTTTTTTTTTTTTTTTTAATAGCTCTATCAGTATAGAGCATTTATGGTATGTGTGTTCAGTTCTCTGAAATCTCTTCAGATAATAAATTAAGGCAATTTAGCATAAATTTCCTATTCTTCTGTTGAAGATTTTATCAGCAGAACTAGTTGCTGTTCATGTAAATATAATGAACAGACAACTGATTCATCCTTTTAGAATGTTTTAAATAGCCATTCAATTAATTATGTGCTTAACAAACCCCACTTAAGCCATTATGTGCCCAACACACTAAGGTTGAAATAGTTTTTGGTCGTGGTAATCTTTAATCAATTTTATCCAAGTGGGCTACATAATCTGATTGAAAAGAGAATTATACTCCATTTCCTTGATTAACTATTTCTTACTTCACTGCAATTTGATTAGTTCCTTTACCATAACCCACATTACGATGTAGGCCTTGAGCTCCAATTTACATTGCTTTATCAATGGTTGTTAGTGCCTTTATGCTGTCACGTTTACTTTTCTTTGTGCTTGTATGGTCCTCACTTTTTGCTATACTTGTGCGGTCTGCAAAAGCCACTGAATGAGCACCAAAACTAAAACATAAAGTACAATTCCCATGTCTTGTTAAAGCAGAGGACTGTTAAACCATGTCATTGCTTCTCATGTTTTTGTAAAAGCAGAGGACCATGAAACCATGGCATCGCTTCTTACCATAATATATTGCTGCTCTAGGAATATCTAATAATTTTTAAATTGGATGCATTAGACTAATTACACAAATCTCTACAAAAAAAAAAATAGATAATCTTAATTATTTATTAATTATCTTAACAATGATGTGATTGTCTTAGTACATCTAACACCTAATTGAGGTGTACTAGCCGGCGGCTAAGGGCCCCACAAAAGAACATCTAACCTTATCCCATATAGATAACGGCTTAACCGTTTAAGATAAAAGTAATATATTTCTTATCTATTATCAAGATTCCCTCTAACTAAAGAAAACAACCTTATCTCTACAACAGTTTATCTGATAGCTAACCTAACCTATTTGATCTTATGATTCTATCAATATTTCATTGTAAATACTAGGGTTGCCCTGTAAAAAAGGTACCCTATTCTCAATCCTTCTCATATATCCTATTTCCCTCATATATCCGCCAATAAAAGCTACAAACTATTTAAATGTAAAATAATGTATGCATAATGATGTATGTATAACATTATTCTATTGAAAACCTATAGCCATCTTTCTATTTCAACCTTCCCTTTACCCTTCTCTTCCTTCTTCCTCATCTATCACGGGATGGTTTTGGACTATTTTTTGACCTAGAATCACCCATCTATATTGTTTTTTCTCTCCTTTTATCTAAAGAAGTGGTTTTTCCACGTAGATCTGGTTTTTCTTTTGTATTTTTTCGTGATTTCGTCGTCTGATTATGGCGTTGTTTGGTTTTCCGTATTGTTGCGGTGTTCGTTTGGTTCAGATTGACAGATCAGCTTTAATCCATTATAGATCCAATCAAGACTTGGGCGTCAACGTTACAGATCCGGAAGCATGAGTATTCCAGTTACTTTGATTTTGTCACATTTGTAGGCATTTTGCTGTTTTATATATGCTATTAACCTGGGTGTTGTGAGTTTGTTCGTAGATTCATCTTTTTTTATTTTTAGCGATGTTGATTTTGTATTTTTTTAATATATTTTATCAATTTGAATGAATGAATATCTTTTTTAATCAAAATAAAAAAAACAGTATTCTATTAAATTGCACCTTTTAATCTTTATAATTTCGACAGCCAAAAAATATACTTGAACAAAATAATCATGGCTTCCATGATGTAAATTGTAAACAAGAGAAAGAGAAAGAAAGCAACCTGTAACTTTACTGCAAACTACTACAGTAATACAGTATGTATGGTTGTATGAAGTTGTTTGCAATCCGGCTGTAAATATATTTGTGATCAATAAACTACCAAGTTTTTGGGTGCATTCCACGGAAATTTTTAAACTAAGAAAAAATATAAAAATAAAATACAAGAAAAATATAATTTATAAATAATATATACATAACTAACTCATATAAAATCTAAAAAAATATAAATCAAAAGAGAAAGTATTTAAGTTTAAAAAGAAAATATGTATAATTAGTTTAAAAATTTAAATTTAAATATTACAAAAATTACAAATGAAATATGTCGTCGGATGAATGAGAATAACCTAATAGATTTAATCACTCTTTAAAAAATATACTTCAATTTAATATAGACAAAATTAATCTTTTCGTCCTCTAACGTGTTTGTTTCAAGCTGGTCATCTCATTCTTTTTTGTTTCAAGTCAGTCATTTCACTTTTAAAAATGGATGAAATTTTCTTAATCAAGTATAGCTTCGTTTCTCTCTCTTCCCTCTTTCTTCTCTTTTTTTCTGATCTGTTCTTCATTATTTTAATTATAGTAATTAAAAATATTTACGTAACATCTCAGCTGCTTTCGGAATTGATGAGTGTCCCCACAAATAAACACAAGTCTTTTCAGCGTGTTCTATCCTCACTCACACGCTTCCTAGGAAAACTTCTGAGGAGGTTATCCATCCCAGAATTGCTCTAAGTCAATCATACTTAACTTGGGAGTTCTTAAGTGATGAGCTATCGAAAAAAAGATGCAGCTTGTTGGTATAGGTAGTACCAATCAATTCTTTTAAGCCTTCCTCAACTATACAGTCTCATACTTGTACAGTCTCGGAATCCCTCAACTTTGCAGTCTCATACATGCACAACCTCATGATCCCTCTCGTTCTGGTGTGGAATCGGTTTGTTCATGTTCCCTCCGCGTAGAAGCTTTCCAGGAGCCGCTCCTTGTCCGTGCTTTCTCTTTTGCACCGGCGATTACTCTCAGCCCTCGTCGGCCCCGAATGTTACAATTTATCTTGAAAAGGAAAAAAAATTAGATGGAAAAAATAAGTAAGCAGATTCAAAAATAGATTTTAAAAATGACATGAGACGCATTAAGGAGGAGAAAAGTGGTGGAGAATAACCATAGTTTTGAAATCGGATTGGATCGGTCTGTTCGAGGGGTTAGACCGGGAACTGGTCAGGTGTCCGGCCCATCCAATCCAAAAAATCGTTTGGTTTTAGAATCGGTCAAACCGGTCGTTTGAACCGATCATTTTTTACTTTTCAATTTTTTTGAAATTTATATTTTTAAATTATAAAAGTATATATTTTTAGTCAAATAAAGGTCCATTGACAAGTTATGAAAATACATACATGGATTTTTATTATTTATCCTTATTTGTTGATTTTTTATCTTATAAAATATATAATATGATAATTTTATGTTAATTTAAAATATGATTTGTCTTCAATTTATTACTTAATATAATATATAATATTAAAATATATATTTAATTATTCCGGTTCGACCATGATTCAATTATGGTTGAACTATTGAACTTTGGACTTGTGTTTTCACCAGTTCAATAATCGGTATGATTTTTAAAAGATTGAGAAGGATCATATTTAAGAGGGAGGACTCTAATCTAATATATTTGGATTAATTTTACAATTTTTATATAGGTCCACTGATAAAATCTTTTTATATTTATCTCTTATTGATTTAATTACTTAAAAAAATATGAGAGAGAAAATCATTTCCCCGTTACTTGTATCATCGAAGTTAATGAGGTGGTCAAAGGGTGAGTGGGATGTCATTTCCACTCATACACTGAGGGAAGGAACGCGTGCGCGACTTCGTAGCCAAGATTGGTGCCGAAGGCGACGTTGCATTGAGGATCTGTAACCCGCCTCCTGCATCCATGGGGAACTTACTGCCTCCTGATTTAGCCTTTGCTTTTTATTGTTCAGATGATCGATGTACCACAAAAAACGTATTAAAAGGATTAGCACGAAAATATAACACAACTCATTTATAAATAATGACAAATGTACTCGTCACTTTACATTTGTTAGGTTTCATTTTTTTTTTTTTTTTGTTGAATGTTAGGTTTTCATTTAATTATAGCTGATTTTGTCAAAAAAAAAATTTAATTATAGCTGATTTCATTTTATTTTATTAGGTGATGTACAAGAAATATTTTAATATATTTCCAAGTTTATTTATGATGACGTGCTTAAATAGTAATAATGATAATTCTTTATTATTCATTTGCTAATTTCCAAAATGTATTGACTTTTGGAAATCACTTTAAACCATTCAAATTACTCGTTTAAGATTGACGAACACAGCAAGTGGCCCCCATTATATAATTTATTCGGAAAATCATATTTATATACTACCATTTGATACACTTTGGGCAAGTATGGAGTGATAAGCTGGCTTGATGGTTTAGGGGAAGGATATAAGATTTTGAGTGATAAGAAAGTCATGGGTTCAACTGTCCCACTAATGCAACAAATTCTAATAAATTAACATTTACCTATAAAAAAAAGGATTTTGGGCAAGTATATACACTGTATAGTTGTATTCCTAACAATTGAATAAGACCCGCTGATCTTATAAGCATAAGTTCTTTCTGAACTGTTTTCCTAGCTATGCGGTTGGTAACCGGGGCAAACTGTTACGGATATAATGGCTATCGGATAATTGAGATTGGTTAGCTTTCTTTTATCTAAAAAAAAAAAGGTGGCTTTCAAGTGGAGTTCATGCATGATGCTGCTTGTTACAGCTCGAAATGAGTAGAGGGGTTGCTGTTGATAAACTTGAAAGATGTTGAGGAATGCATTCGCAAAAGCATAGAAAAAAGAACAAGCACAAAAAAGCATAGAGAAAAGGAAAGTGACAAAATAAAAGAAGTGGGAAAATGAACATATATACAACAATATGAAGTGTTGTGGGTGTTGTGGCAGAAGTCTCCTAAACTTCACAATTTTCAATTAGCTAATAAAATAATTGCTAAATTATACTTTTGGTCCCTTATCTTTATTTTAGGTTTCATTTTGGTCCCTCTTTTATTTTTTTGTTCCGAATTAATCCTTTATCTTTATTTTAGGTTTCAATGTGGTCTTTTCCATTTAAATTGTGGTACGAAGAGGATATTATTGATATAAATTTTGTAAAATAAGGGACCATTTTGGAACAAAAAAAATAAAAGAGGGACCATGTCGGAACAAAAAAAGGGATCACATTGATATAACTTTGCAAAATAAGGGATCATTTCGAAACAAAAAATAAAAGAGAGACCACATTGATATAACTTTGTAAAATAAGGGATCATTGTGGAATAAAAAATAAAAGAAGGACCAAAATGAAACCTAAAATAAAGATAAGGACCAAAAGTATATTTTAACCTAAAATAATTCACTGTAAAAATAATACAATAATGATACTTGATATGGGCCGAGCACTTCATACAATAAAATAATTCACTGTGAAATTAATAAAATAATGAGTTAAATATGTTTTTAGTCCCTAGAAAATGAACGGATTTTGGTTTTAGTCCCTTAATTTTTTTGGTTTTTCATCCCTCTAAAACATAAAATGGGACAATTTTGTTCCCTATAAAATGTGACAATTTTGGTTTCAATCCCTGTAAATTGTTTCTCTTTGATTTTTCATCCCTCTAAAATTTAATATCACCGATTTTAGTCTCTAGCATTCATTTTAGGGTGGATAAATATAATTTATTTTAGGTTCAAGAAAAATTTTAGGGAAATCACATGCTAACCTGAAACCACAGAGGTTATAGGATGTTACTTCAGATGATCATATGATCTTCTATTAGACATATAAGTAATTAATGGATATCAAATGATAGTAGGGACCAAAATCAAAATTAGTTTATTTTTACGAGATCAAAAACATTTCTAAGCCTAAAATAATGTATGGCCGTCCTGATTCCTGGGACCTAAGCGGATCATCCGATCCGTCTTAGCTTAGAAACTTATAGCAAGTGACTTTCGTATTTTAATGGAGTCACCCCTTTCATGAATCATGCTTACAGAACAGGCCTAGCCAGGAATGTACTATAGTACGTACCCTTTGTACACGCCACTGCATGAGGGACAATAAGGTATAGAGGCCGTACCCCTATAAATACTAGACTCGGATCGTGAGGTAAAGGTTCCAATACTGTGATTCTGGCGCCTTATAATACGAGAAATGTAAGAGAAAAAATGAATGTACAACTAAGTATTTTCCATGAAAATAAGAAACTCCAATCAATTAATCAAACTGGCGAAAGAACCATATATACACCACTGCAAGCAAATATGAAATCTGATGACAAAAATAAACAATTATTGTTGTTGTTGAAACTTGAAAGCTACTAATTTTTCATCACAAGAAGCCACTCATTTTGTAATATTTTCCACTTATCAGTTTACTTTTAGAATACTATTTAGTCAAATTTTATGTCCATATTTTCTATTTTTTATTATCTAATAATTAAGTTTGTATATAACTACTTTGATGGTCCCCAGATATTACTAACAACAAGTACACACAGACATATATGTCCCTTTAATGACGTGTGAAATTAGTGATATAGTCATAGCTTATTAATTTTTATTCGGGACTCCTAAAAACAATATATATTATCAGTTATCGTTATTCGCTACTACTACTAATATGTTACTTTCTAAGGATCCAATTATTGTGTACGGAGTATATATTTTATAGAATGTTACCCAATTTTGTATGTATGGCTCTATAATTTTAAAAAGAAACAAGATCAACGGATGGAGCAGCTTCACTATAAAATTAGACGCTTATAATTTGGTTATGAAACAAACCAAAACCATCTCATAGCTAGAATGCTTTCACTCTAGGCGGGGATAAGAAAACTTCTAATACATACGCGTTGTATCATCAACATGGGAGAAGAAGCAAAAAGGTATAGAGAAACGATAATATCATACAAATTTTGTGCTTTTGTATGTTTCTAAAGTTATTAGATTATAAATCTACATGAGTGGCTTAAGTAGTACAAGCATGTTGAATTTAATAGTTGAGCAACTTTTATGATGTCAATTATCAAAGTTTGAACTGCAGAAATCTTAAACAAAAATTAGTTTCACATGTGTGGAAAAGCCTAGTAAGACCAGAAAAAAGAAAAGCATTACATTATATATATAAATCAAGACATAAAAATTCTAATGTGATCATGCTTGAACCTAAATATAAATTTCAGGATTCTATAAAGATTTTTTATAATGTCAACCAATCATAAATTACCACATCAGCTAAAATGTTTGAATCTTATCCTAACTATTTTAAAAGTCATCTATATCATGATTTCTGATTGATTGACATTGTAAAAAACTTTAGACTGATAATGCATAACAAATAAACTCTCACTACTAGAAATTCATGAATTACTTGCGGATTTTCCTGCGGATTTTTTCTACAGGAATTTCCTGCGAATTTTTCTACAATTTTTATAAAAATAAGGTTTTTTCTTGTAATAGGAAATTTTGACATTGCCTACGAATTTAATTTTTTCCCAAGAAAATTTGCAGGAAATTTCTTGTGGATTTTAAAATTAGCAGGAAAAAAGTACCCACGAAGGTATTACCTATGAAAAAATTAATAGGAAAAACTATAGGAAACCTGTTTCCTGCGAATTTTTGTGTAAAATCTTCAGGTAATCAGAAAATTTTTATAGTGTCTAAATTTAATGGTAAAAAAAAATTATTGTGTGAATATTCATAAGTAGAGATGTAAATTTTACCCGTACCCGCGGATAATATCCGCAACGGATAAAAATGGATATCTTAATAGGTATCAGCGGGTAAATTAAACGGATAGTTTCTCTACCCGTTTATTAATGGGGTGGGGTCGGGGCCAGGTAATATAGTATCTATATCCGCGGGTATCCGCTAAGGGGATTAGAATATTTACATTTAAAAATATGAGGCCAATAGATTGAAATGATACTCATGTGTGAATGGATTAATTTAGACACGCTTATAGATTAGTTTTACTATTTACTATTTTAAATTTAATTTAATGACATGTATAATTATACTGTTTACATATCATATTGTTTAGTATATTTACTATAACATTTTTCAAGCACAAAAGCTTTTCGTACCATCAAGGAACTCAAATGCAAAATTACTTTGAATTTTATGTGAATAAAAAAAATTGTGAGGTGTTGAATATCTATGGATATCTAAAGATACCATCAAATATTGATAAATTTGTTTAAAACCCACAAAATGGATACCTGCACGGATATAGGACGAGGACAGATATAAATTCATCCAACGGGATGGGTAGTGGGGGACTATTACTTATACCCACCCCGCCCCGTTTACATTCCTATTCATAAGACAATAGGGCTCTCTACATAGAGTGAGACAGACTCAAAGGTATACTTTATTTTTATATGTGATTTTTTTATGACTCAAAGTTATAATTGCTTCTTAGCTAATTACGATGTACTCACTTGAAGGGATCATGTGATTAACTTTTCCTGTATTATATATCTTGCTTAGGTATGCGGTAGTGACAGGAGCTAATAAAGGGATTGGTTATGGGATATGCAAGAAATTGGCTTCAACTGGTATTGTGGTAGTGCTTACAGCTAGAAATGAAAAAAGGGGTTTGGAAGCGGTTGAAAGATTGACAGAGTTTGGTCTCTCTGACTTTCTGGTTTTTCATCAACTTGATGTGACTGACCCCGCCAGTGTTGCTTCTCTAGCAGATTTCATCAAAACCCAATTTGGAAAACTTGATATCTTGGTATGTATGAGTATGACAATTTCCTTCCCTCCTTTTCAACTTGTTAGATATGTTATGTATTTGCAACCATTTGGTTTCAAATTCTTAAGGACAAAGAAACCAGATTTTTTTTCTCTTGATTTCATCTATTTGTAGAAGGTTATACGTTTGACATAGTATTGCATGTGCAGGTGAACAACGCAGGTATTCCTGGGGGAATAATAGATGGAGAGAATGTTCTTAGAAAGGTAAGTGTCCTTCTTTCTCAGTAGAAAGCCCAGTGGTCGAATAGAAAATGAAGTCTATATGGAATCAATATATGGAAGTTCACGTGAGAATCATTTGATTGGTATTTGAGGATCATCTCTAGACTTTATATATTCTTATGTATTTGGAAGATGATTTTAGTTTTGGTTATACTCTATGATGTGCTAAAACTTTTCCCAACCATGCGTTTTAAAGGTTACTAATAAGGGGTAGGTATTTAGCATTGTTTTGAAAACCGGACTGGACTGGTCGGTTTGATCGGGAACCGATCAGGTGTCCGATCCATTCGATCCCAGAATCGGCTGGTTTTAGAATTGATGAGAACCGACTCAGAACCGATCGAAGTGGGTTAGAACCGGTGACTAGAACCGGGTTGAACCGGTTTCTTTATTTTTCAATTTTTTTTAAAAATATTTTAAAATTATAAAAATATATTTTTTTAGTCAAATAAAGGTTCATTGATAAGTTATAAAAATACATATACATGAATTTTTATTATTTATCCTTTTTCGTTGATTTTTCATCTTATGAAATATATAATGGAAAAATCTATGGTACCCTTTAGGTACCATATCCGTGCCTATGTGATCCAATTAGATTGTGAGAATTTAATTCAATGTGATATTGACATGACCGTTTAATTAAGATGACGTATTCTAATTGAACATAGGGTATTCAAACTCATGGGTACCATAGCAATATAATATATAACATTAAAAATATATATTTAATAACTTCATTGCTTAATATAATATTAAAATATATATTTAATTATCATCAATTCGACCGTGACATTGAATCCGGTATCTTCACTGGTTCAATGACCGGTCTGATTTTTAAAACATTGGTATTTAGAAACTAGAAAGGCAAAAAGAGAAAAGAGAGATGCTTTTGTCTTTTTTTTCCCCTTTCCAAATGATATAGGTATTATTTAATAGTGCATAATTAGTATGCACTATGTGTAAATATATTTTCAATTTGACTAGCTACTAGTTTTATAAAGACTTGTTGGTTTTGTTAATTAAATCATCCATACTTGCATGGATCACTAAATGGTGTGACTTCAGTCAAAAAAAAAAAAAAACTAAATGGTGTGACTTTTAATTTGTCTTGTAGAAAAGGGGTGAAATATCGGATTGGAATATAATAGTGCGTCAAAGTTATGAGTTGGCTGAAGAATGTGTCGAAACAAACTTCTTTGGTGCAGAAAGAGTAACCGAAGCTCTTCTTCCCCTTCTCCAGCTATCCACTTCACCCAGGATTGTCAATATTTCCTCTAGAATGGGATTTTTGAAGGTAGAACTATTTTCATAACTAAAATAAATATGCATTTCATAATTTCTCTGTTTTATTTTGTTTGAAAAATATTGTTACGTCAAAACACAGAAATATATGTATTCTAGAATATCTTCTATCTTTTCTTTTTTAGCTCTCAACACTTGGTAATAGAAAAAAAAGTATTAACATTTGTTTTTGTAACAAATTCTAGAAGAAAAAAAAACAATTTTAAGAAGTAATGCATCAAACGAAAGAAATTGCTTTTCTTTAATGGCAGTTATATGATCTAATATCTATATATATTAGAGATATTGTTAGTTGGTGAGAAGTGAGAGTGGAGAACATCGACACGATAATGGGTCGCAGTGTCACTATCAAATCGTATACTAAATTGTTAATTTTACTATTTTGACTCTGATCGGATACCATGTTCGTAAACATGCATGACATCCATAGAATGATGAAAGAAGTTGAGAGAAAAGTGATTACAAGGTGGATTATATCAATCATTTATATAAGTTAATGATTTAGCAACTAACTATCAACAAACTACTACTTAATTGATACGCACTTACACAGTCAATCAATCATAAATCATACTTAACATGATTTGTGATAGGTTAACACTATAAAAAAACTTTACGCTTATAGTGCATCAAATTTAAACTCTTATTACTTTTCTTCAACTATTCCCCAACTAACTATATCTCATGTAATCTATAAGGATTTAATTAATTCGCACTTACACTATCAATCAATCATAAATCATACTTAATATAATTTATGATAGGTTGACACTACTATAAAAAACTTTACGCTTACGGTGCATCAAATTTAAACTCTTATTACTTTTCTTCTTTTGTTGTTTTAGAATATACCAAATGAATGGGCAAGAGGAGTGTTTGGTGACATTGAAAAAAACCGTAAAAACGAAAAACTTGGTGAGGTGCTTAGAGAGTTTCTGAAAGATTACAAAGAAGGATCTTTGGAAACCAAAAACTGGCCCCCTGTTGTTTCTGGTTACACCATGTCAAAAGCAGCTTTGAATACCTACACAAGGATGCTGGCTAAGGAGTTCCCTCATTTTCGCATAAATTGTATATGCCCTGACTTTGTGAAGACTGATTTGAACCAGAATACAGGGTTTTTAAGCATTGATGAAGGTGCTGAAAGTCCAGTTAAGCTTGCATTGTTGCCAGATAGTGGCCCTTCAGGCCTCTTTTTTTCAAGGGATGAAGTGGTTTCCTTTTGAAATATATGGCTACTTTTGGCCCTACATACTATGTGTGTTTGTGGTACTAGCAAGATTGTGTGAAACAATAATTTGAAGACATGAAACTGTTTAGTCCCGATACGAGTGCTAAGAAATAATCTCGTTTATAGTTTGCTTGGGATTAAAGAAAAATGGATTTGCTTAATGTAAATTAGATTTACTGCTTGGAATATTATATTTGATTGGGTAAAATATACTTTTGTTCCTTTATCTTATTTTCTAAATTCGATTTGGTTCTTTATCTATAAAAAGATCTATTTTAATCATTTATCTTACAAACGTTAACTATTTTGGTCCTTTCCGTTAGATTTACACTAACAGTGTTAGTGAACCACCGTTAGTCACCAGAAACTACCCTTCGTCGCCGGATCTGGGTTTCCTTACCGGAATCTGGGTTTTAGAGAGAGAAAATGAATTTACTTCTCCTTTTCTCTCCTCCTTCCTATTCCTCTTCTTACAAAGAACCATCAATGTGTTTCTTAGATAATTTTATTCGATATTATCATGAGATTTTTACTCACCGAAAATTATGGATGTAATGTAGGGCAAATCATATAGGGTCATATAAATTTTTAAGATTAACCAAAATCCCCTAAATTTGGAAACCCTAACCCCAATAGCAGAACAAAATCCATATAAATTAAAACAAAATGATAAAACAAAGAATGAAGAGGAAATGAAAATGAGAACCTGTGACTATCTCAATCTCTTCTATGTGAAGAGAATGAGATAGTGAGTGAGGGAATGAAGAGAAGAGGAGAGAAGAGGAAGAAGGAAGGAGAAAGGAAGAGAAAGAGGAAGAGGGAAGGAGGAAAAAGAAAGAGAAGGTAAAAAGGATAAGCAAATTCTTTTTCTCTCTTTAAAATCCCTTATTCCGGTGAGGAAACCCAGAATCCGGCGATGGATGGTGGTTTCTGACGACTAACGGTGGTTTACTAATACCATTTATGTATATCTAACGGAAATGACCAAAATAGTTAACGTTTGTAAGATAAAGGACTAAAATGATTCTTTTTAAAGATAAAGGACCAAATCGAATTCTGAAAATAAGATAAAGGACGAAAAATATATTTTAACCTATTTGATTCTTAAAAAAGGAAATGTTGCATAGTATTAGATTTTTTTTTTAAATTCTTATTACGCAGTTTGATAAATGTGTACTACAATGAGTTTTCTCTCTCTTCCTAGTTAAGCATTAACATAAATTGTGATTGGTCGATACAAATTTTGTTACTTTTCGTACAAGAACTACAAGTTTCAAGAAAACATATACAGAGTTTCTCTATTATAGTATCAGTGTACAAGATTGCTTAAAATTCTTTTCCCTTTGGTCCGTTCTTATAGGCCTTAAGGTAACGGCAGCTTTGAATGTCTACATCCTCGGCATACGGGATTCTCTCCTCCTCATTAATGCCATTAAGTGTCATCAAGCCGTCTGATCATTGTGTGTGGAGAACTCAGCGACCCGTTGAAATTCAAATATGCGTTCATGGGTTGGGCTTCATGCGAGACATCTACGGGCTTTCATTTTCATGCTCTCAAATTAATTTTCATACCCCCTATTTTTAAAAATCCAAAACTACCCTTCCTGCACCTCACTCAACTCTCTTTCTCTCTCTCTACCCTACCACTCTCTTTGCATGGGGGCCTCGATTTGTTGATCGCACTGCCTTATTTCAACGTCTATTGCCAGACAGAACAACGCAATATCATATTCTTGAGTGATTTTGTAAAGCAGGTCTTGTAAATGATGACAATTGTTGTATATAATGTTGTGTTCAATGTAAATGTAAATGTAAATATTCATTGATATATATATATATATATATATATATATTAGTGTTTTAACCCGTGCAAAACTGAAGAAACTTTTAAATGATTACCCGTCTGAAGAAGCTTTTAATTGATCACCCGTCTAAAGCTGTAAAAGATCACTTGTCTGAAGCTTTAATTTAATTGATCACCCATCTGAAGAAACTTTAAAAGATCCCCTGTTTGTAGCTTTAAAAGATCACCCGTCTGAAGCTTTAAAAGGGTGAACATTTAAAAGGTTCTTTAGACAGGTGAACATTTAAAAGGTTCTTCAGACGGGTGAACATTTAAAAGATTACCCGTCCGAAGAACCTTTCAAATGATCACTTGTCTGAAGCTAGATCACCCATCTGAAGAAGCCTTTAATTGATCATCCGTCTGAAGCTTTAAAAGATCACCCATCTGAAGAAGCTTTTAATTGATCACCCGTCTGAAGCTGCTTTTAATTGATCATCCGTCTGAAGCTTTAAAAGATCACCCATCTGAAGAAGCTTTTAATTGATCACCCGTCTGAAGCTGTAAAAGATCACCTGTCTGAAGCTTTAATTTAATTGATCACCCGTCTGAAGAAGCTTCAGAAGGGTGAACATTTAAAAGGTTCTTTAGATAGGTGAACATTTAAAAGGTTCTTCAGACGGGTGAACATTTAAAAGATGACCCGTCTGAAGAACCTTTTAATTGATCACCTATCTGAAGCTTTAAAAAATGACCCGTCTGAAGAACTTTTTAATTGATCACCCGTCTGAAGCTTTAAGAGATCACCTGTCTGAAGCTTTAAAAGATCACTCATCTGAAGCTTTAAAAGATGACCCGTCTGAAGAACATTTTAAATGATCACCTGTGTGAAGCTTTAAAAGATCACCCGTCTGAAGTAGCTTCAGAAGGGTCAACAATTAAAAGGTTATTCAGACGGGTCATCTTTTAAAGCTTCAGACGGGTGATCTTTTAAAGCTTCAGACGGGTGATCAATTAAAAGGTTCTTCAGACGGGTCATCTTTTAAAGCTTCAGACAGGTGACCAATTAAAAGATTCTTCAGACAGGTCATCTTTTAAATGTTCACCCGTCTGAAGAACATTTTAAATGTTCACCCGTCTGAAGAACCTTTTAAATGTTCACCCTTCTGAAGCTTCTTTAGACGGTGATCAATTAAAAGCTTCAGACAGGTGATCTTTTAAAGCTTCAGACGGGTCATCTTTTAAAGCTTCAAACGGGTGATCATTTAAAAGGTTCTTCAAATGGGTGATCTAGCTTCAGATAGGTGATCATTTAAAAGGTTCTTCAGACGGGTCATCTTTTAAACGTTCGCCCGTCTGAAGCTTTAAAAGATCACCCGTCTGAAGAACCTTCAGAAGGGTGAACATTTAAAAGGTTCTTCAGACGGATCATCTTTTAAAGCTTTAGACAGGTGATCATTTAAAAGATGAACCGTCTGAAGAACCTTTTAAATGATCACCTGTCTGAAGCTACGGGTGATTGTTCAAAGTTTAATTTTTTTAAGCATAAGTTTTGGTACACTGACCTTTTATTTCTAACTATAATTAATTGTATATTATACTCTGCATTTGGGCATGTAAATATATATATTCAGATTTGTAACTGTATATATTCAGATATATATAATCAAAGTAAACTGGTTAATCAAAGTCATTTACATTAATTAAATAACTACATACAATCAGCTACGTCTACCCCTAATGGATCCACCCCTCCTACTGGACCCACCCCTCCCGCTAACTGCCGCCATCCTCGAATGCGAAGGAACGTCATCCGTAATAGGAGTAGCAGCCAAGTCCAGTACAACCCTCAATGAATCCATGTTAAAATGATTGTCCTCTACCATGGGTCGTACGAGCTGAGTGATCGTATGCATTCTTTCCCGGTACCGCTGCAAAATACAATGTTATATTCTATTAGTAAATGAATCCGAATATAATATAATTATAAATGATTGTTTAAACAAAATAACTTACGTCCCGGACTTCCTCCTGAGACTGTTGATGGTCAATCTGATGGTCCCTTCGTGCAGATGTAGGCATAAGATAAGGGTGGGAAACCCTGTGGAGCCATTCTAGGTAGCCACTAGCACACTTGCCTCTGGACACAACGGGTTGTCCCCTAGTGTCGTCATCAACGACATGCAGATGCCACTCCTGGAAAATTTGGTCAATCTCATCTGGACTAATGGTGCCGCCAGTAACCTCAAGAGGAGATCGGGGAATGCCTTGCACATATCCGAACTGTCTAAGCACTCTCTCGGGCGGATACGGCCGCATAGCCCGACCACCTCTAAGATATCCAGAAAAGAAAGCTACATCCACAAACGGACGATGCGCTCTATGCTCTGTGTATGGTGTCCACTCGATCAGATCGACCTTTACTTTATCCAGGAATGTACGAAACTGAATCTCTGATCCAGACTTGAATTTATATGAAGCCCACCTCCACACTCGTGGCGTCTGCTCCATGTAATCAGTGAGTGGGATGGCAGCGCCGATCATCGGAAAATGTTCCAAGATCCATGCCTAAAATACAAACAAACAATGGTTATATAAACAATATTATACTGATGCTTTGTTCAATATTAATAAACATACCCACTAAAACGTTCATTTTACCTACATCAACGTCATATAACCTGCAAGCTGGCGTGTCTTCATTTTGCTGGCGTCCCCCAGCTAATCATACAGATATGCAAGGGCAGATGCACCCCATGCATAGTGATGGACGCGGTGCAGATCACGAAACAACTCCAGGTAATGGACTCCCACATAAGTCATACTCTTGTCAGCAAACAAAGTCGACCCAACTAAGTATCGCAGATATATCCTGGCAGCATGCTTCGGCCAATTATTACTGACGAAGTTGACATACCATTCTCGCATGGTTAAGAAGCGGATATTTGCCCCTCGGATAGCCTCTATCTCAGCGTGGGCATCGGCATAATCCACTCCTAACAGCTCAATGAGAAGGGCGATAGCACCATTCTTCGTAAGTCCGGTAACTGAGATAAGGTCACCAGTCACGGGGATGTGCAAAATGGATGACACATCATCCAGCGTGATGGTCATCTTGCCACAGGGCAGGTGAAAGTTGCTAGTGTCACAATACCACCGCTCAGCAAATGCAGACAGTAATCTCCTGTCGACTGTCTCATATGTGCAGCCTATAAGCGGGGTCAGTAAAGAACGGGTGACATGGTCCTTTACAGCCTGTGGCAAACCACCCAACCAAGGCAACTTGAAGACATAGTTGCTCACCCTCAAGGGATCCCACTCCTGCAACGTA
This sequence comes from Ammopiptanthus mongolicus, assembly GCA_039655645.1. Taxonomy (NCBI): domain Eukaryota; kingdom Viridiplantae; phylum Streptophyta; class Magnoliopsida; order Fabales; family Fabaceae; genus Ammopiptanthus; species Ammopiptanthus mongolicus. Next base: position 21,358,981 of record CM077348.1, on the reverse strand, counting down.
CAAATTTACTTAAATGAGATTTTAAAAATATCAAGTTAAAATGAATACAACAATTGAAACTGTAAATGTTCTTCACTACGTACCTCACCACGCCATATACATCGTGCTACGTGGTCAGGATATGATCTCAGTAAGGACAAATCCTCAGGACCCCCATCATATGGTCCACATTGTGCAGGGGCATCTGCAGATGCATCTACCGGCTCTGCACCAAAAGATGAACCCGCACCATCTGCATATTCTACTGCACGCCTTTTCCTGTCGGACGCCGTGGGTACCTTGCGCCTTTCGGGGGCTTGCACATCGTCATCAACCTGCTCAGGATGACTGCCCACAAAACTAGGATTTTTTGTTCTTCCCATTTCTGCAAAATCAAGGCATTAACTATTAGGTATTTAAAACTTCAAACTTTAAAAACCAAAAGCTGTCATTAAAAAAATTACCTCCCGTATAATGCCATACGGTACTGTTTATCACTAGCCAATGCACTACCGTGTGAAATCATACGATATGTTGATTTTTTAGCCAACCGTATGAACCCATATGGTACTGTATCAAATAATTGGTATAGACTACCGTATGAAATCATACGTTTGCATAAAAATTTTGCTCAACCGTATGATTTCATACGGTACGTATATTTTGGAAGAAAAATATAATACCGTATGGAATCAAACGGTTATATATTAAATTTATCCACACATATAATTCCATACGGTAGGGTATACCATTCTTTGGTACACTACCATATGGTATCATACGGTTGGCTAAAAAATCAACCTATCGTATGATTCCATATGATACTGTATTTGGCTTCCATATGTACTACCGTATGCTACCACACGGGAGTGTACTCATTTACACCCCCGTGTGGTTTCATACGGGAGAAATCGCGAACCAGAAAAAAAATTACGAGGGAGAGTGATATAACCTTGCTATATGCAGTGGCATAGTGAAGCGGCAGTTAACCAGCGTTGAAGCAGGATTTACAATAAAGCAACAGCGAGGGAGAGGAAGAGAGAGGCGAGAGAAGAGAAAGAAGCCAATGAAGAGTGAAGAAAGGGAGAAAGAGGACGAAGAGTGGTGGATAGAGGGGGGATTGAGGGATGGAGGGTGAGTTGGTAATTTTGGTAGGTTAAAGGAGGTATAAAAATTAATTTAGGGGGTATGAAAATTAAAGCCCGACATCTACACCTTAATGGACTCTTCTAGGCCCAAAATCTGTAAGCCCAATACATGATTGCTAGTGCTAGTAGATGGAACATGGGCCGAGTGCTTCTACAATTACGAAATAGCAATGCTCATTTTAAAATCCTATCAATTTGAATGTTTAGATATAGAAACTGTGTGAGATTTATAACAAATTGTTTTCACAATTTCGGGAACATGTTCTCCCCCTGTTTGGAAGAGGAGTAAATCGATGTTGATGGTTAAATTTATCCGTAATTTTAATTTTTGGTAACCAGACACAAGTACTAATAATATGTGTTCTACCCGTTAAAAAAGGAAATTAATATGTATTTTCGATAACGGTAATGCTCAACCGCAATATCTGAACATTTCAATTTTGTAACGCTATTCATCACATAAGCCAAACTCTTGTTGTCGTTACACCACGAAGCGGACACTTCGAGCTGCATGCGGCTGATTGCAAGCAAAGGCAGCTAACTCGTTTGTTTCTTCACGACTGACAACTGGGTTAAACGGTCTATAAAAGGATACTATTCACAGGAAAAAAATAAATAAAGGCAGAGCGAAGAATAAATAGAGAGTTGAATAGAGAGGGAGAAGCAGAGGCAGGGAATGAAGCGTGGAATAATAGTTCAGAAGATGTAGAATCATCAGGAAATAGGGAGAGCTGGTTCTTCCTCTTGGTGCTACAAACAAGTCAGGTACTCAGTTCTGCTTTCTTTTAATTCCAGTTCTAATTTGAATATGTCATTCTGGTACTGATGTTTTCAGCTGAGTGTCCTCTGGGTAGTCATATTTATTTTCTCAATGGGTGACCATGACCCAAAATATTCCTTTTACTAACACCCATCCCACTTAACAAAGATGCAAATGCACCATTTGTTTTTTTGGTTTATTCAGGTCCCACTGCGCTTAATTGTGAAGACTAATCCCTTGAGATACTAGACGCGATATTATACAAATGCATCATTTAATCGGATAAAATCTATTTTTTTATTATAAAAAAAAGTGTCTTTAAAATGAGCGCAAGCATCACTCCTAATTTAATCCAAAGTGAATTGAAATTTTAATCAAGTATATTTGCACCTTAAGTTATTTTCTAAGTAAAATAATTATTTTATTGCTTTTTTTTTTTTTGTGTGCTTATTTTATCACATGACTCTTTTACACCTAAATCTTATTCATCTATCATCTACTCATTTGTTTTTAAGATAGAGAATATGTTGGACAAATACAAACCCAACACATCATTCTTAGACATATCCAATAATCCAATAATAAAATAAGACACATCAAAATTTAATATATTTTTATTTAGAAAAAAAAAAACCCTTTCGTCTCTCCCACCTGGCAGGTTCCTCTCAGTGATTTGATTATTGGGTATAAAGTAGGTGTAAAATAATGGTGAGAGAAAATCATGATTCTCTCAAATACATTGAATTCATAAACTCATATATATGAGGAGCGTAAGTAACTATCAACACATTTTTTAACACTCTCTTTTATTGGTTAAAATTCAAATTGGTCTCATTATTTTGGAAATGAGTTCCACTAATTCATATTGGTCCGACTTGAATTTTGTAATACCCACAAGAATTTCAACTAATAGAAGAGGATGTGTTGATAAGAGAGTGATAAAGTGTGTGTTGCTAACATTTCTTCACATATAAACTCCCAAATATCACAATTATTAAAATATAAAGAAAAATTTTAATGATTCAAAGAAAAATATAAAAAGGATAAAATCTTAAACTTTATCTATTAGTCATTTAAAAATTGAAAGATAAACATGAAAGGGTAAATTTGTACATACCCCCAAAAATGTACTCCTCTCTAAATATATTGCTTTTATTGGAAATAATTTTCCTTTAGAGCATCTCCAATGGTAAACCATTAAGCAACTCACATTGGTTTCTTAAGTGGATCCCACTGTGTCACATCACATTTAAGCAACCCATCTATTTTTCACTCCAATGGTACATACAATAGGCAACTCGACAAACAACCAGTTTTTTATATTTTTTATTTGAACCCAATTTTATTACCGTTGCATTTGAGGCCGAATTATGACACATTTTTTTGGTATTATTTTATTACATATTTTTATTACCCATTACCCATTGCTTGAACACCATTCTCTGGAAGCTTCTCTCGCACATTTTCCTAGTCACGTCTCTCAATCTCTCACATTCTAATTCATTCTCTCAACTTCAATCCTGCTCTCTCCATCATCCCCCATCAACTTCTCATCTTGCTCTCTCCATCATCCCCATTAATCTTATGCAGAGACCAATCGCCTTCCATCATCCCCCATTCTTTTGCGCCATCATCTCAGCCCTCCTCCTTTTCCCCGTTGGTCTCTGCGCCATCATCCCTGGTTCTTGAGAAACCCCAACCATTGATTTTCCCTTTCTCCAGCATGCCAAACCCCATAGTGGAAACCTCGGATCTTCTTTCTTGTTAGCAACCGCCATCCCTCTCTCTCTCTCTCTCGGTTTGACGGTTTCTCTGTCATCCCAGTCGGCTAATGTAGGTGTGTCCAAGCGAGCGGAGGGGTGCGTCCAGGCGACCAAAGCCGTGGCCCGATGGAGATGCAGCTGTTGCAATGGTTCAGGCGACTTGCATGTATTGGATTTGTGTTTTTTGTTATTTTTTACATTTGAAGTTTTGTGATTTTTGTGATCTATTGAATCTGTTTTGTTTGTATTTTATTTTTGAGTTGAAAAAATATTGCTTTTGTATATTGGTTCTTCATCTTTGTTTCTGTGAGCACCGCTTTTTTCCCTCCTCTTTCCTGGCTCATGTTGTTTTTCTGGTTGATGAAAATGAATATAAAATGAATATACCATGTTAAGCAACTGTTCCTTATATAAGGAACGGTGCTTAAATTTAAGCAACCCTCTCCGCCACGTTGATGAGCTCCAATGGCAAAAAAAGATAAGGAATCAAAACTTATCTTTAAGGAACCCTTAAGGAACCTGCGATGGAGATGCTCTTAGAGGCTATACGTTTGCTTCTCAGCGTGAACCGCAGACGCGGGTGGAAATGGATAAAGGATTCTAATTTCTATAGGTACCAAGAAAGATTACACGTGATAGGCAGGATAATTACTCGCTTTAATTTAATGGGGATGAATGCGTATATGAGTACTCTATTATACAATCCCCCCAACAAACATATATATATATATATATATATATATATATATATATATATATATATATATATATATATATATATATATTATAATATTAAAAAATAAAAAGTTTATAAATTAGTTTTTCTGAAAATTTATTATAACATTTACTTAATGCTCAAACAGAATAATGTGCATTGTATTTAATTTAGTTAAATAGTTTTGTTTGAAATGTCTTTTATAATTAGGTTTGGATGATTTTTGACTAGTTTTTTAATTGAGTTATAATTATATTTTTAATCAATGTTCTTTTTTTATTTAGTGATTTTTCATAGTTAATTTAAGTGCAAGTAATGGCACATATGAATATTTAAGTATCCAGCAAATAAGAACACGAGTATTAAAGTTGCTACTTATGCTGATATGAATCCGAATATGAATATTTTTTAAAAACATAGATATGGGAATAAGTATTTTAGTATCATATCCAAATCTTATTCATTGTCATCAGTAATGAGAGAGGCCTTTTCACCGAGACTTAGCCTTGTGTATGGAAATTATCATCCTATCAAAAAGTATGATTTTGAGTATGACTTATATAGGCTACAAGATGATGTTTCTACAAATGGATAACGATTTTGCCACTACCTTCCGGTTTTTGGGTTTGCCCAACAATTATCTCCGTCTTGCAGAAGCTTGGTATTTGGGTGCATGTTAACTTTTTTTTTTTTTTTTTGTTTTACCATTAAGGAGTTGGTCCACCGACTCTATAATTCCCATGGCAATCTCTTCCTTATGGTTTTGTGGGAAATATTATGCAACAAAAATAAATCTGACTTCGAGGTGCGGGGAACTTTTTGGACGAGCTCATGCTATTGTTATAGTTATTATATACAATTCATTCTAGTGTTTAATTGCTAGTTGATAAAGATAAACCTATTTTTAGTCCAAAAAAAAAAAAAAAGATAAACCTACACTTTTTTTTTATATAAAAATAAAATTTATATTAGGGAAAGTCACGTCATCGTATAAGGTCAAAGATGACCATCAATCTTTATACGGATTTATAGTGAAATTTATATATTATCTATCATCTTGCGAGATAAACCTACACTTTAACTTTTAGTTTGTTGGCATCTTCAATGAAATTATGTAAACTTAATACTGATTGATGAGGTTAGCCAGATATAGTGAATTTTTTATTTATCCATAATTAGTTTTTTTTTATCCTTTTCTAGTCTATCAAAAAAGGACTGTACATATTTTAATCAAAAAAAAAAAAGGACTATACATATTGTTAGAGATTTTATCTCTATAAAGCTATTTTTTAAAATATTATTATATTGGGATTGGAAGTACAAATTTAGACAAATCCAATTTTAAGGACTCTCATTAAAAATGTAGGTATAAATATCAGTGTCAGTCAAATCATAATTAAAGATAGATGGATCGTAGGTAAAACCCATTAACAGTCAAATACATATACCTATGAATTTTAAACATATAGTGACAGATTTTGTCTGTTATTGAAATGCAAATTTCTTGTAGCGATATGAAAAATACAAATGCTAACCAATGCCTGAAATTATGTATTGAAAGTGATGTATTCAATACATAGATTCATTGAACATTCAAAGTCACATTTTTTTAATAAATTTTTTATCTTTAAATTTCTTAAACAATACCTTTAGGACATTTGTTATCAAGATCTTATGAAAAAAAACTGATTTTGTTATAGAAAGTTGTTCCCTCCATAATTTTTTTGGTTCGGAATCCTGAGTAATTAGGATCTTTGGCTTCCCAATGAAAACACCCCAGTGGATCCACAGTTTCAGCCCTTTAGATTGACTATGGGACTAATCCCCAATTCGATGACGACCAATTTTTTACCCACGGGATTTGATTGCCTCCCTTAACCAAACACGCTAAACGTGGAAGTCTTGGATAACCCATGACCTGATTTGTTAAAACAATAACAGTCCTTCTTACCGTGATTGGTATAAAAATAAAATCCTTCCTTAACAGAGAAATTCTTAAATACATCGAAAGCAAAACATTCACTTGTGTATTAAAAAAAAGTGACCTTAGTTAACCCAAAATAATAAAGAACCATATTGTAACTAATTTCAAATCTCTCAACCCCATCCTTGGTGTATTATTAATGGAGTAAATATCCAATCTGGTCCTTAAAATTATAGGGTCGTATCAACTTAGTTTTCCACATTATCAATATTTCAAAATGATTATTGGAATTATAAAATGTTAATCAAGTTCGTCCCTCCATTTGGATCAGTTAGCAAATGCATCTTTGACATTATTTAGTTAGTTTCAAATGCATCTCTGACATTACCAATTTAATGTCATTATAGTCCATGCAAATACCAACTTAGGGACGGATTTGATTAACTTTCTGTAATTCCAGAGATTATTTTAAAATATGGATAATATAGGGGACTAAATTGATACGACCCTATAATTTTAGGGATGAGAGCGAGTATTTACTCATTATAAATTTCCTAGAACAACTTTTGTCATAGTTCATTCTAGATCCAATATTGGGCTCTGATACATATTATATATCAATTGTGTTGGTTCCCTGACTTTTCAACTAACATCACTGTTTCATCAAAAAAATGGCAGAAGCAACAAAAAGGTCCTTTTTTTTTTTTTTTTTTTGTCTATATATCTCCCATTCCATATCTTTCTTTCATGTTAATCTTTTCAATTTGTTTGTAGTTCTAGGTATGCTGTTGTTACAGGAGCAAATAAGGGTATAGGCTTTGGCATATGCAAGCTACTGGCCTCTAATGGGATCACAGTGGTGCTAACAGCAAGAGACCAGAAGAGGGGCCTTGAAGCCGTTGAAAAACTGAAGGAGCTTGATCTGTCTGGCCATGTGGTTTTTCACCTGCTTGATGTGACAGATCCTGCTACCATTCCACCCCTTGCAGATTTCATCAGAACACAATTCGGAAAACTTGATATCTTGGTAGAATATTCTGTAGTACTTTTGCTATTGTGTTTCCACTCTTATGCTTAATCTTTCTTACAATGCACAGTTATGGATACTGAGTATTCTACTAAGAAAACAAGGACACAGTTATGACAGGGTATTTAAATCTATTTAAATGGATGAAAATTTGATACATAATTTAATTTTATATAAGTATATAACTATATATGTTTACATGTACATCCCAAAAATAACTAAAATAATGTCTTGTCTTTCACTTTGAGGGCCATTTCAAATTGTTTTAGCATCTAATCTGGTACACTTAAAACAACATGCTTCTTATTTGATAGGCATAAAGGGAATGAGTTCAAATTGAGAAACTGTCTGATAGAAACATGCCTATGTGAACTACTGTAGGTAAATAATGCAGGGATTAGTGGAATAACTGTAGACGAGGATGCTTTAGCAGCTTCAGGTATTGAGGTATGTTCTTTTTTTTTTTTTTTTTTTCTTTTATATAAGCATTGAGGTATGTTCTTTAATCCACATACATTTATTTTCCTTCTAAAGATAATCCCAAGTACCAATGGCATTTTGCATGCAATGATCGTCCTTAAAGTTTACAAGATTTGCAATTTAGTTCTTAAGTTTAAAATTTTAACGTTTTCAAAATGTTTATCCTAACAGATTTCCATTTAAAATTGGATGATAATTGTCACGTGTCATCAGGATTGGCTCTATCCTAATAATAATGCAACTAGAATAAAGTTATGAGAGAGGCTAATACCATCCCTGATAGAAGTAGAAGACCATTTCGGTTTTTGGGCAGTTGGTTGGTGGATAATAGCTTTCAAGACATTGTTAAAGATGCTTGGGCAGGCACAGGGGTTTGGAGTCAAGCAGGGCCACGTCTAAAGATAAGGCTCAGGATCACTTTGGTAACATCTTTAAAAGGAAGAAGAGACTCCTGGGGCATTTGGAGGGAATAAACAGAAAGCTGATTATGAAAAAACAAAATAAATTAAAATATATTTTTGATCCTTTATTTTATTTTTTGGTTTCAATTTAGTCATCTAATTAATAAGCGCTCGTGTCAATCAAAAAATATTATGTAGTTTGAAAAACAATTTTTAATAAAATGATTAAGCTCGAAAGTTTTTATTACGATTCAAATTGGTAAGCTTAACAGTTAACACTATCAACTTTTGAATGAAAACCAGTGTTGCATTTGCAAATCCATATATGTCGAGTGACAGAGATAATTTCTAACCAGAACAGTTCTATTGTTTTGATCTCCTATATCATAAAAAAGGAGAATGTTAGTACAGATCATTCAAGAAGCCAAGTTTATTTGATAACTTGTTTCAGATATTTTTTCCCCAGGTCAATCCATTAAAAGAATTAAGCATCCTGTTATTTTTGCAGGAAAAAGGTCCCCTCGGTGTTGATTGGAGTAAAATAATAAAAGAATATGACCAATCAGCTGAACCAGCTATTAAAACAAACTACTATGGACCCAAAGAAACATCTGAAGCACTTATCCCCCTTCTTCAGCTATCAGACTCACCAAGAATTGTTAATGTTTCTGCCACAGTGGGAGGGCTTGAGGTACGTGATCTTAGAGTTTGACCCAATTTAATCAAACTCCGTAGTTTACTGTTTTGATCATTCTTACCGCGCAAGTTAGTAAAATTCTTCTTTGACAAGGACAGGATTGCTTCTTAAGCATTTTTGTTCTTTATTTCTTTCTTTCTTTCCTGATAAAGTAAATAAATGGTTTCATGAAAGGTTCAGGTATTATATTATAGGTTCAATTACTCTGGCAGGATCATCAACTATTTGAGAATTTTAAATAAGATCCTATATTTTAAAATTTTGTAATTAGGTCCATGGTATAGGATTTTTGAACCGTAAAGTCTGCTGACAGAACCCTACCTTAGGGATTTAATTACAAATTATTTACAAATTCAAGGATCCGAATATAAAGGTGAGACCCAATTATAATTTTTTTACAAGTTTAGAGACTCAATTACAAATTTTTAAAGTATAGGAATCTATTTAAAAATTCTTAAATAAATCAAGGACCTACATAATAATTAAACCTATATTATATATGGCCCAATATATAAGGATGTATTGAGTTTTGAGAATGGCTAGACACTGGTAGTATTGCTAGTCTTCATGTCTCTCTGGATTCTAACAATATATATTTGTTATCGAAACAAGACCTATGAGTCTTAAGTACAACTGACAACTGAATTTATCTTCACTTTTATCTATGTTACAGTTTATACCAGATGGATGGGCTAAAGAAGTACTTGGTGATATTGAAAGCCTTACCACAGAAAAGATCGATGACATTTTGAATCAGTTTGTGGAAGATTTTAAAGAAGGTTCATTGGAGACCAAAGGCTGGCCTACTCATTTGTCTGCCTATGTTGTCTCAAAAGCAGCTTTAAACGCATACACCAGAATTTTAGCAAAGAAGTATCCATCCTTCTGTATTAATGCTGTTTGCCCTGGCCATGTGAAAACAGATTTAAGCCACAATAGTGGACAATTCACTCCAGATGAAGGTGCTGAATGTGCTGTGAGGCTTGCCTTTCTACCTAATGGTAGTTCTTCTGGTTTCTTCTTCTGTAGAAATGAAGTTAGACCATTTTGAGTAAAGAGTGTTATTATGGACAAACCTTTCCTTGAAGTATCTTAAATTTGGTTTGCCAATAATGGTTAATGTTTGGAATAATGTTTGATGGAGGCCAATCACATTACCTCATATCTGTATGAAATGACAGAATTAGAATGTGGATGTGCGAAAAAAAATGGTGAAATCAATTGTGATCAAATAATGAAAGGTGTACAAATGTGAGGTGATGTAAGTATAAGTATGTGGCTAGCATTATTTGTTTGTTTGATGTAGTAAACACTTTGTTCAACCGTAGCATGTGATGGGTGAGTACATTGAATTTAATAAAAATTGCTCACTTATCCTTCAACTTTTAAGAATCAGTTTAGCGCATGTTTGGTCACGCAGTGGGTCTTTGCCCGACGCAATTATGGAAGAAGCAACCTCTTGTAGCTTCTACGGTGGAACGTGATTTTCAACTGTTTTGCCGTGGATCCAAACATGCTATTAGTGGGGTAAACAAAGTTTAGGAATAAAATTTTCATAGATTTTTTATGTTAAACCTCAAATAAACTTTTTATTCCAATTTTAATGAGATATCAAACTAACTTTGAGAGATTCTTGTTGTATAGGTTAATGAGGGGAAGTCTTACTTCCATGTTCATATAAGCACTATTTGTATTGAGTGACATCTTCCCCTAGGCACTTCTAGCTCTGATTTTCACAAGGTGATTTCTAGAGCATAGACAATTACATCATTACCATTGAGTTTGGCTGTGTATGGTCAGATAAAATCGAAAAGCTTAATGGTGCATAATCCAGTAAGTTAAGCTATGGCAAAGCATGTTTCCTAAAACCAATTATTCTGAAGCACGTCAATTTCCTGAACCAAATCCAACACTTGATATTAAACTTAACTATAAATTTTCCTTTTGTCTTTTATGTATAATTTCATGGCAAAAATATCTGCCGCGCTGCCTCATGGATATGACGAAGTCCACACATATAAATACGTGAGTATGTGACAGTAACTTCATTCCGTTTAAACCAAAGAAAACTGTGGACAAAAACTAGCTAATCAATAAAAGTAAGGTTGGAAATTTTATTCCAAAATAATTTGTTTTAAAAAGGTTTTAAATTTCTCTTTATTGTCATTAAATTTCTCTAATATTTATGTTAATGATTTAATTTAGTTTATTATCTTTTAAAGCTTTTAGTTGCTTTGACTTTTACATTAAAATATTTCCACATGCTGATATTTATATTCACTTTAATGCATTTGAATAGCTAGTTTATTAAAATGATATATTATTACTGTTGAATCATAAAAATATGGAATTGGTTGATATTTTGATTCCACTTACAGCAAGTTTTTTTTTTATCAAAACCAAGGTATCTAGCGCGCAACAACGATGACTAATACCACGAGAAAATTGAGGTCCATTTAGAGGGTCGTCTTTTCCTAACAATTGTTTTTTCATACACATCTTTCCGGATACACTGGTCAGAGATTGAACTTTTCATCACATGTTCAAGGGATTTGAGTACCTACCACTCATGTCACACCATATTGGTAAGGCATTCAATGTCTTTTATGCTCACATCACGTTTTTTATCTATTTATTTAGGTAGCATTTGACCAAGCTTTTTTTAAATTCTCTTCTCCTTAAAAATAGAAGCTGGGTCAAACATATATCAAATAAAAGCTCTACTGGAGCTTAAATTTATTAAAGAAAAGGAACTTTGAGAAAAGCCATGAATAGGAGCTTCTAGCTAGCTTTTGCGGAACTTTTCCCTCGCTAAACTCCGTTCGATTCTCATCTATGCCACTTTAGCGAAATGTCAATGCCATTCTCTTCCACGGAATTTCCCTGCCCTTTCTCCTCTTCCATCCCCATCTCCATCCCTCTCCCTTTTTTCTCTTTTTTTTCTTTTCTTCTTGTTGTTGGCCTATTGCTCACCCTCCCTCTCCCTCTCCCTCTCTCTTTACCCATACACTTTTCTCTCCTCTGCCTCTCCATGCCTCTGTGACTCCCTCTCTCCTTCGTCGCTCCATGGAACAATCGAAAGTTTTTTTCTTTTTCATCCTCCTCCATGGAACAATCTAAGGAATCTTCGGTGCATCCCAACAAAGTCATAGCAGATGGAAAAACAACCTGGACACGGAGAAGCCAAAGACCACCACTATTTAACAGTTCCTTCATCTTCTACCTATATCCACAAAATAAATTTGTTTATTCTTTCCACAGTATTGGCACGCCACCCATCTCTACCTTCTTCTCTTTCCACCGATTTAGGGAGTTCAGTTAAGAATATCTGTAATTGCCTAAAACAAATTATACTAATAAATCAACTTTGAGCAAAAGTGTATGCTCTGATCCAACTAAAGCAACAGTAACCAGATGGGGATCAAATCAAATTTATTTATTTATTTTTGTTAAGAAAAAGGTTGATTTATGCTGAAGTGGGGATGAGTGGAACTGTGGAAGTATAGAAAAATAAAGGCTAAAATATCATTTTGGTCCCTTAACTTATTTTTTAGTTTTAATTTGATCTCTTAACTTTTAAAAGTTTCAATTTGATCCCTTAACTTATCTTTGTGAACCCAAGTTAGTCCCCTCAGTTAATAACATAAGCAAAAGTGACGAAAGTGTCATACATGTTAACAATTTAAAGGATCAATTTGAAACTCATTTAAAATTTAAGGGACCAATTTAAAACTCATTTAAAAGTTAAGGGACCAATTTGAAACTCATTTAAAAGTTAAATGACCAATTTGAAACTTGTTAACAATTTAAAGGACCAATTTGAAATTCATTTGTTTATGTCATTGACGGAAAGGACTAACTTGTGTTCACAGAGACAAGTTAAGGGACCAAATTGAAACTTTTAATAGTTAAGGGACCAAATGGAAACTAAAAAATAAGTTAAGGGACCAAAATGATATTTGAACCAAAAATAAATAAAATCAGACTTTCATAAAAATATTTTGAGCCTGTTTGACAAGACACTTAACGAGCTTATAGCGAATGAGAAAGTAGTCCCGTTTGGTAAGCATATTTGTCACGAACTTATAGCGTTTTTTCCACGAGCTTATAACGTTTTTTTCAGACGCTACTTGAAGAGCCTGTTTGGTAAAATTAGCTGTTAGCGGATAAGCTAGCTGATAGCGGATAGTTTATAGCGAATAGTGGATGAGGTAGCTGATAGCAGATAGCGGATAAGCTAGCTTATTATCGATGAAAGTGTTTGGTAAAACTAGCAGTTGAACTGGCTGAAAAATATAAAATGACATAAAAGGACATCTTCATTAATGATTTTACATAAAAGAGAGAAGAGAATAAAGGTAAAATTAAATGAAGATAATAAGGATAAAAGTGAAAAGAAAAATGAAACGCTATAAGCTATAAGCTCAAACGCTACTTCAAGTAGCGTCTGAAAAAAACGCTATAAGCTCGTGAAAAAACGTTATAAGCTCGTGACAGACGCGCTTATCAAACGGGGCTACTTTTTCATCCGCTATAAGCTATTCGCTATAAGCTCGTTGAAGTGCCTTGCCAAACAGACTCGAAGTAGCGTTTGAACTTATAGCTTATAGCGTTTCATTTTTATTTCCACTGTTATCCTTATTATCTTCATTTAATTCTACCTTTATTCTCTTCTCTCTCTTTTATGTAAAATCATTAATGAAGATGTCCTTTTGTGTCATTTTATATTTTTCAGCTAGTTCAACCGCTAGTTTTACCAAACACTTTCACAGAAAATAAGCTAGCTTATCCGTTATCCGCTATCAGCTACCTCATCCGCTATTCTCTATCAGCTAGCTTATCCGCTAACAGCTAATTTTACCAAACAGGCTCTTTATTAACCAACTTTTAGCTTAAAAGTAGCTTTTAAGTTACGAAAAAATTAAATTGCTAAACAACTTTAGCTTTTAATTTAAAAGCTCTTATTTCAAGCTTCTCCTTTAAAGTAGCTTTTAAGCCCAAAAAAAGCTAGGCCAAACGAAACCTTAGAAGGATGGAAAGCAGCCTTTGAGAGATTTGGAAAACAATATATTTGAGAAGTTTAGAAAGCATACAAGGAGAAGAAAGAGAAAGGGAAAAAAAATTTCATCTTATTTTCTATTAAAAATAGACATATTCGATTGAGACATGATGTGGTTAAGCAGCTGCTAAAATTAAGAAGGAATTACATACATTAATTATATGAAGTTAGAAATGAATTTGATTGATCCTCCGACAAAAGCCTATGGAAGGAAATTAATAAATGAAACATCAGAGGGAATGTGACTTCAGCTAATGTGAAATTAAGTAGCGGTGATGGAACCCAAGAGCGTTTGGATGAGATGACAGAAGTCTCTTTCAGCTTAACCAATGGTCTCGAGTTCGAATCCGAGCTCTGGGAACTCATCAGATTAAAACTCTTGAGGGAAAGCTTTATCGCCCTTATTGTCCTATCCGTCTCGAGGGATTAGTCTCTGCAGTTGTGTACAGGATACCTTTTAAAACCAAAATAAAAAATAAAAAATAACGGTGATGGTAACCCAATCTTTGATATTGGAGATCCCATGAATAAAGTTCGTAGGGGTAATAACAAATCACTTGTTAATTCTGCTAACACTGTTAATTCTGCCAGCATTATGATGTAAGAAGTGCCTGACTTCATTTATTGAGGGGATAAATTAAATTTTTTTAATAAATTTCATATTCTTTATGGTGGTGTATAAAGTGTAATACACTTGATAAAATTAACTATATGAGTGAGGAGTAAGGCCGCTTCTATGAAATTGTGGCATAATTTCTAAAGCAAACTCATGAATTATCAGACATGCGCATGACCTATTAGCGTAAAACAACATCAACATCGAGAATTTTGAGAGTGTAGTGTAATTGGTAGACCTCATCATACAGCAAAATGTTTTGGTTCATAGAAATTTACTTCACCTACTCACTTGTATGCTAAATCTTATCAGTCTTGATCTGATTCATAGTCCAAAAAACACCAGATTCGAAACATTAATATCCATGTCATCAACTCTGAATTTTATTAATTCTTTTTGACAAATTATTTTGAAATATCTAAGAAATTGTTGGAAATTTTATTCCAAAATAATTTGTTTTAGAAGGTTTTAAATTTCTCTTTTATTGCCGTTAAATTTCTCTAAACTCCCTCTGTACCTAATTTTTCAGACTCAAATATAAGCAAAAGTTAACTAAATTAACCTTATTTAATGTTAGTGTTTCAAAATACCCTTTGGTTAATTTTTTATTTTATTTTTCAAGAGTATTATATACTCTTATGACACAACTTCCAAAAGCATTATACACTCCTAAGAAATGATAGTTTAATAACTATAACTTATTTTTTACACAAATCAAGACAAATAAACTAATATAACTAACTTTCTTAATACGTGTGAAGTTAGTTTTTTTTGTTTCTATATAGGTCCGGAGGGAGTATTTCTGTTAATGATTTAATTTGATTTATTATCTTTTAAAGCTTTTAATTGCTTTTCCATAAAAAAAAAGCTTTTAATTGCTTTGACCTTTACATTAAAAAAATTTCCAACATGCGGATATTTATATTCACTTCAATGCATTTGGCTAGTTTATTGCAACAACATATTATTTTTCTAACAAGACAAACTTAAGGAGATATATAAAAGGCCAAATTATGTCCTTGGCTGCTGGTGATGTTGTTGCATGTTTGAATTTCTTCTTCCTCAATTTGATCCCTAAAATTATAAGGATGTATAAATTTGGTTCTTATATCAATTTGATCTCTGAAATTGTAAGGTCATATCAACTTGGTCCCTGATAGAGGGACTAGATTGATTAACATTTGACAATTTCATGAATGTTTTTGAAATTTTGAAATATCAGGAATCAAGTTGATACGACCTTATAATTATTTCAGGGACCAATTTGAGGATTTACTCCTTCAAATAACAACAAGTCATATTTAAAGAGATAAACTGAAACCCAGTTTATAGCAGCTAGTTATAGTCCCCTCATATCATATTTCCAGGCACTTCCCTCTTTCATTAGCAATTAGCAATGGCTGAATCAACAAAAAGGTACCATTTTCCTTGGCCTCCTGAAGTTAACCACATGCTTAATATTAACATGACTGTAATGACTAATGACTGAGATATTACCTTAACTTGTTCAACTGGTTTCCAGGTATGCTGTTGTCACAGGAGCAAGTAAGGGAATAGGATTTGCAATAAGCAAGCAATTGGCTTCTAATGGGATCACTGTGGTGGTAACAGCCGGAGATGAGAAGAGGGGTCTTGAAGCTGTTGAGAAACTCAAAGAGCTTGGTCTTCCTGGCCATCTAGTTTTTCATCAACTTGATGTGACAGATCCTGCAAGTATAGGATCACTTGCAGATTTCATCAGGACTCAATTTGGAAAACTTGATATATATGTATGAAAACTCTCATAGCTTTTTATGTTGTGTTTCTACTCTTTTCATCAACCTTTGTAAGAGTGGAATGAGTAACATAAATAAGGTATGGGCTAAGTTGTACCACCACCAAATATGGAGTATGGTGCTCCATAAATTGAATGCAAGATGAGCCAATTAAATTGCCACATGAGCATCACTTTTTACCCTTTCAAAATTTGACCAGTCAAGGGTATATGTATAGGTCAAATGCATATAAAATTATGTATTTTCAATTTTGTTCCTATAATTTTTGTATTTGCACCTTTTTTTTTTCTTTCAATAATTAGGCCTGAGGGAATGTTCGTTTTTTGTTTGCATATTTTTTTGTTGACCTGGTGAAATGGGACTCAGTAGTGGTAGTGTAATTAGGCCTTCAATTTTGTATTCAGCTAGGCCGTTTGTGGCTGGTGTTTGTATGATGACATAGCAGTAGCGTCGATCTCCATGTTTCGATGGGTGTTGTCGTTTTTACCAGGTTAGGAGGTTGTATAGATGCATGTAGCGTCGATGTACTAAAACAAAGCATTTAGTATCGTTTTTACCAGGTCAGGTGAGTTGGTGCAACCGTTCATTATCATGGTTGCCATTTCGGGTGTAATTTCGGGTGTGGAAGATAAGATCCATTTTGAAACGAGTAGGGCATGAAATTATTGGACTGATATTAAGCATGGGTACCAGGCCCTTTTTTGTCAGTTTTACCCGGCCTACTACTTGTTAACTTGTTCGGGCCATTGGAAATGGATGAGGACCCCAGTTTATTTAGTAATCATTGAGGCAAAAGTGTTGATGATGGCAAACGGCCCAACATAGGTCCACTAGGTGAGTTAAATTAATAATAAGAAATAAAAATAAATAATAAGAAACAATAATGTTAGCTCAAAATGAAGAAAGTTCGACATATCTTCTTAGTGACAAAAAACAACCTGTGATGGTAAAAATAGAAGAGAAATATATCAAATAAAGTTATGAACATTTAAATGAAGCAAAATGAATCAAATATGGAGAAATATGTAGGGCTTAGGTTTAATTGAGGTTTAGGTTGTTTTTTTATTTGTTTTAATTCCCTAATTTTATTTTAAATTATATTTATGATGTTTTAATTTGCATGTTTGTAATGGTAGTGCTTAATTTCACTCATGAATTTTTTTAGTATAAATTACATGTTTAATTACATAAGATTTAAAAAATAAAAGAGGTCACCGTATAATACTTTTTTTAGTTTAAGTTAGAAACATTGACCCAACTCCCAAGGACCTAGTCAAGTAAATTCAAATAAATAAATAAAGTGAAATAAATAAATAAATATAATAAATAATACAATAATATAAATAAAATAAATTAAGATAAATTGATTGTTCTTAACACTTATAACAAGTGTTAAGCCACATAAAACTAATGCATAAATAGTAAAATAAAATACTAATGCATCCGTTCACGAGCCTTTGGATGAAGAAGACGAAGTCATTGATTTAGGAGAAGAAAATGTGAACATCTGATCTGAAGATGATGGAGATTTTTTTGTCAAATTCTAAATAAAACTTAAAATCATGTAACCTTTATAATTAGATCATGTAACTTGTCAAAACTATGAATGGAACTTAGATAATTATTGTTCTATCGTAGATGATTATTCGTAATTATTGTTCTATCTTAGATAATTATTGTTCTATCTGAATAAAACTTAAAATGCAGAAGCTATGGAGCATACAACAAATGCACCAGCAGCCCCCTCAGCAGCCCCCTATCCAGATCAGCTGGCCGGTCGCACCAGGGTCGATGATGATGACGAGGACTCTTACGATGATCTTATCCCGTCTCCTCATCATCATTATGATAAACATTATTAGATTTTCTTATTAGTTTTTTTATTTATATTTTTATGTAGTGTAAGAATATATGTTATAAATTATTTGGATATAATTTTAAATGTTTTAATGTTATTTTGCATTATTTATTTATTTAATATTTATAAATAATTCATAATAAAGAAAAATATTTAATAAATATAAAATATAATTTATTAATAATTAAATAATCAATTAAAATTTAAATTAAAAAACATTTTCTGAGCCGTCGGTAAAGTACTCATACTATTACCGACGGGCTAAACCGTCGGTACAGTTACCGTCGGTAATCATTACCGACAAGCCTCTTTTCGACGGATATCAAGCCGTCGGAAATATGTTTTTACCGACGGTTTTAGGTCATTACCGACGTTTTTTGGCCGTCGGTAATCAACTATTTTCTTGTAGTGTCTCCAGGGTCTTTTATATATAGTCTTCACAACAATAAATTTGTTGTGAGACATTATTTCTTCAACACTTGCTTTTCTTCAAATCTTCTAAGAGACCATTAATGCAATATAGTCGTTTTGATGGAGCATTAAATGGTTTGAAGAACATTGAAGGAACTCATATTGATATAAACATCTTTAAAAGAACGGCAACATGTTCAGAGCAACATCAAAGTCTTGTGCAGCGCGAATTACCTCTTTAGTGCAATTAATCAGAATAAGCATTTGTAAAATGACTTTTGTTCGTACTAAAGGTGTTGCATCAGGTACTATGAAACATTGATATTACTTTATTCCTTTTGACTTTAAGGAAATTATCCTCGTATAACTCAAAGTCTTTAATAACCTTATTAAATATGCAATTACATATTTAATAGTTCTTCTGATAAATTATTCAAAAGAGTTGGATCAAGACGCTTTGCAGACGCTTGGTATGGAGATTCTTCATTAGGACTTTTTATTAGACGCTTGTTGACTTACACCTGTCTTGCATGTGATGTTCTTTGAGTAAACACTTGAAAAGGGTATTGTTTTTTACTTTAGATAGACGCTCAGACTTCGCGGACGCTTCTATGTTGAACTCCTCAAATGCTTTCATGATTTCTTAGATAGACGCGTATTTAAGTAGCGACATGTCTTGCCATATGAGTTCGTATCTTTTGAATAAGATAAATGTGCACTTAAACAAATTTATTAGTAGACTTTATATGGTTCATTTTTAATTATTCTATAAATGTTTGAGTTCATCAAAACTTAGGATAAAAAGCTATACCGGACGCTTGAAGAGTCAACACAACTCTCCGAACCCCAACACACTGGAGGAAGAAGACAATTGACAATTTCAATAATATAGATATATAAAGGTTTAATTTTGAAAGGATACAAAGGTATTTTTTTGGTAAAAAAAATCACATTGACCCGTGGTTGGCCTGAAAACGATGGTTGGTCAAGGTGTCGAGCGGTGGTTAGTAGTGTCAATGGCAGCGACCTTATTGTTGTAGGAGGTGCTAGAGAATGATGGAGTTGTGGTCGAAGAGCTCCACGTGGACGACCATGACGACGAGGATGTCAGTGACTTTGTGCGCCAATAGAGCCATCAAACCCGAACCACTTGCTTTGCTGCAAATTGCCATTATCACAGCTTCGTGCCACATCAACCCAACCACCATGTTGCATGATTCGTCAAAAACACCATCTCCGAAACACAGACCGTGAGCTTGTTTTCCCCAAAGCCATCAATGCACGACCTAGACGCAGACAATGGCGGATCTTGAATAAAAAAAATATGGGGAGCCACTAGCCACTACTAAAATGATTTACTCAGAATTCATATTTAATCATTCATAATTTTATCTCTCAAATGAGTAAAGCGAGTGAGCATCCAGTATGCGAAATTCTAGCTAGTGCTTATTCATAGGGACAAATCTAGGGAGGGACGAGCATGAGTGCTGGTCTCTCCCTTTAAAACAAATTTTGTATAATTAATTATTTATATATGTGGTATTTTTTTTTAAAGTAAATTCTAGAAAATATTGGCTAATATACATATATATGACTCATCCCTCTCACGCTTTATCAACATGTCCCTGCTTTATCAACATGTCACTACCTGCTCATCTTGCAATGATGTGAAGAAACAAGTTGCAATGATCCTAATAGTGTTGGGTTGGAAACAATGCTTGTTTTGTGGGGTTTACATATAATATATGTTGTACAAATTATTTCGGAAGGAGTCGTGGCTCACCCCGACGTCGTAGAAGATCCGCCAATGGATGCAGAGCCACACTTCCTCTGGCACCACCATAGCTGTTGCCGGAACCAGCCGCATCTCCACCATTGCAGCACCAGAGGAGATACAGCATCCCAATTGCAAATAAGTCTTTTTCCTTAATTGCAAATAAACCCTCTTACGGGTCATATTTTTTTAAATGCCCCAAAGTTTTACTTTCTGTACCCGGTAATCCTCGGGCGCCACCTGTGGTCAAAGCCGCCTATATTTTTTTAATGCCCCTAAGTTTTAATGCTTCCTCAGCTGCTAAATGCTAATCAGCAACTTCTTCTTAGCAACCTCAACTTTTGACTTTAAAGTGGCTTTTCATGTTCAGTCGTACGTCCAGACGAAGTGAGACAACAACAGCACTTGCTCCTATTGATGATATCGTTAAAATCCTATATATAAAATACAAACTTAGAAGAAAATTAATTAAAACCCAATTTTTTTTTGCTTGGCAAGTGCCGTGTTTGTTTGAACTTCTACTAGAACTTGATCGACAAGTCATAATTGAAGACATAAACAGAAACTCATTTTATATAAATAGCAGCTAGTTATATATAGTCCCCTCATATCATATTTCCAGGCACTTCAGTTCCCTCTTTCATTAGCAATGGCTGAATCAACAAAAAGGTACCATTTTCCTTGGCCTCCTTCTATTCAACTTAATTACCTGCATGCTCAACTATAATGACTCATATATTACCATAATTAACTTGTTAAACTGGTTTCCAGGTACGCTGTTGTCACAGGAGCAAATAAGGGAATGGGATTTGCAATAAGCAAGCAATTAGCTTCTAATGGGATTACTGTAGTGGTAACAGCCAGAGATGAGAAGAGGGGCCTTGAAGCTGTTGAGAAACTTAAAGAGCTTGGTCTTCCTGGCCATCTGGTTTTTCATCAACTTGATGTGACAGATCCTGCAAGTATAGGATCACTTACTGATTTCATCGGGACCCAATTTGGAAAACTTGATATCTTGGTATCAAAACTCTCATACCTCTTACTCTTTTTCTGTTTCTGCTCTTTTCACTAACCTCTGTAACAGTGAAATGAGTAACGTAAATAATACCAACGCCCTTATCCGAAAAAACCCAAGTACCTAAGTCTCACCATCATTAAAGTTAGTACCTAATAAAAATTTATAAGGCTTCACAATTCTTATTTCTTAAATTACCTTCTGAGATTAAGTTAGATCTTCTCGGGAGGGTGTAGATCTATCCCTGATGCATCTTTAGTTTTTTTTCTTAAGTTTTCCTAAACAATTACGTAGTATAGTTTAATTTGATTTAATTTTACGAGTAAGAGAATATAGACTATCCTTATCTCTGTGGAATTTTTTTCATAACTTTTTCTATTTATGAGTTATAGTTTCTAGTTCATTAAAATTTGAATGATGGGAAATTTTTGAAACTTGAAACTTTGTCTAGGTAAACAATGCAGGGATTGGTGGAGCAGATATAGACGGGGAGGCTTTCGCTGCTGCAGGTGTTGTGGTATGAATGTTTCTTTCCCCTTTCATGTATTTACCCAGAAAGCAAAGGCTATTTTATTTAAAAGTATTTTGAGAATAATTTCTAGTTTTGGAAATTAAATTTTGTTTAGCTGCTAGTGGATACCAGGTTAGCTTTGTTAGAAGTTTAAATAGGTGTTCGATAACAAGTCAGAACCTTGGCAACTTGCATTTGTAGCATAAGCTACAATTTGTTGCTTTAGTAAAATCACGTTCCGGACGTGGCTTTTGCTCCTTCACCACCATTCCAAACAATTACTAAGTGGGTTTTGAGTAGGACGGATCCATAAATTTGATAGGAGAGGCCTAGACTAAATAAAAAATATTATATGATGATGTATTATTGTGAATACATGATATCTCTAGGAGTAAGTCTTGGGCACTTACTCCATGTAATAATTTTTTATAGAATATAAATTTAATAAATCTAACCATTGAATATCATAATATTATCTTAATGATCATGCATATCAAAATTTAAATAAATTGGTATTTAAAATATATAATCTTATAGTTGATATTTTATTTTTTTTAATTTATTTTAAATAAAATATTATACGTTAAAATAAATTTATGCAATAAAGTATCAAATAATTATTGAATTCTTTTAAATTTTTTATACATGATATACTCAATTAGAACTTTCATTTCAATGGTTAGATTAATAAATTTCAATATTCATAAAAAGTTACTAAATAGAGTAAGTATGACAAGATTTATTCTTGGAATAAATGGATGAATGAGATTGAGAATAACTCTCTTAAAGTTACTCTTAAAGTAACTTGATCCCTCCTATATATATATATATATATATATTGAAGTCACTCACCTGTGGTCGTCCCCCTTCCCTCCATATATCTCTAATTTTGAGATAACCAATAAACTCATCAGCTTTTAGTGTTGGTCCATTAGTGTGGTTTCTCTTTTAATTCCACTCGAAGCAAACCTCCATGTGTTTTCAGCTCCCTTGTCAAAACATTAAAAAAACCATGTTTCTTGTTTTTGGTTGCAGGAAAATGCTGGGCGTGTTGATTGGAGTAAAATATGGATTTCAAACTATGAATCAACTGAAGCAGGTCTTAAAACAAACTACTATGGAGCCAAGGATTTGACCAAAGCGCTTATTCCCCTTCTCCAGTTATCACACTCACCAAAAATTGTCAATGTTACCTCAACCTTGGGAAGGTTGGAGGTATAAGATACTAATAACTTTTGCTACTCTCTTTGGTAGCCCATTTTGAAAAGAACTTTCAACAATTTTAAAGCCTTTAATGCTTCTATAATTGATTTAATGTATTTGATATTTTACTGTGATCTGTTAGTGCAAGTAAAGGTGATACTTATTCTCAAGTAATTTTGTGCAGAATATACCAAATGGAAGGCCTAAAGAAGTACTAAGCGATGTTGAAAACCTTACTGAAGAAAAGATTGATGACATTTTGAATGAATTTCTAAAGGATTTTAAAGAGGGTTCACTAGACACAAAAGAATGGCCTCCTGTTATGTCTGCTTCATATACTGTTTCAAAAGCTGCTCTGAATGCCTACACAAGGGTTCTGGCCAAAAAGTACCCATCATTTTGCATCAATGCCGTTTGCCCTGGCTATACGAAAACGGATATAAACCTCAATACTGGAACTCTAACACCTGATGAAGGCGCTGAAGCTGTTGTGAGGTTGGCACTGCTACCCCATGGTAGTCCTTCTGGCCTCTTTTTCTCAAGAAGTGAAGAGGTATCATTCTGATCAAGGATTGTTGTTAGAATACAACAACACGGTTTAATCTCAATGGAATAATATTTGAAGTGTAGTTATGTTCTAGACAAATCTACACTTAAAACTTGGCATTAACTTTCGATGGTCAAGGTCTACATATTTAAGTGTCGATTGGTTTGAGTAGACAAGGTTTAGATCGATGTATTTCTTCATGTTTTAAACTAGTTTTACATTTTGCTAAGTCAATGAGTTATGGTGGAATTTATGTGTTTGTCTGTTTTATTTGTGCAAAATAAAGCAGATCAAAGGAAATTTTCGGCCGGAAACGGTTCTCTCTATTTTTATTACACTCCAAGAGTTCAGACCAATGTATGTCACTCTGTATCACACCACTCACCAATGTTGAAGCACTCAAGCCGATTTTATAGATCAAGTAACTCGGTTTACAATGTTTACTGTGTAAAAATAAACGTTGCTCATATACTGAATTACTTCTGAATGTATATTGATTGATCATCTATTTTGCACTTGGTGCATGCATATATATATAGCTAACCAATAGCGTAATGACTAAGCTACTAACAGAGATACTAACAGAGATAACTAAGTCTGTATAGCTAATATAACTAACTCTGTTATGTTAGTTATTCTACATACTGGTTAGCATTTTTCAACACAAAATGGGTTATCCGCCTTGTTATGCTTCTCAGATTTAGCTAATTATATTGTATAAGGGTCGACAATTTTGCACATGCACAACTAATATTGGGAAAAATCCAAGTCCCACATTGACTAGAAATAGTGCTTAACAAGAGCTTATAAAACTTGGACACTCTTTACCCTACAAGTTGGTTTCTGAGATTGAGTACTTGAGTTAAGTCTAAAAATCTAAGAAGGTATCATAGCTATCCTAGATCTATTGGGTCACCCACCAATAGTGTTGGATGTGAGGGAGATGTATTTAAAAAAACCCAAATTCCATGTTAACTATAGATAATGCCTAACAAGAGCTTATAAAGCTTGGACACTGCTCACCTACAAGTCGATTTTTGGAGTTAAGTTATATCCAAAAGTCCAACAACAATTTAGGAAATTCTAGAGAGGGTTTGGTCCTCTACATCAACTTTGATATGAGGACTAGGATGGTTGTTTATATTTGTAGAATCTATATCATTTCTTCTGTTTTTTTTTTTTTTTGAAGCAAATCTATATCTATATCATTTCTATAACTAGGTTATATATGTGATACAGTTATAATTATCACGGAAAAGGAATAAAAAAAACATCAAAGGGGCTAAATTCATAAATATATATGTAACAAATATTTTTTACAAGATATTTATTTATAAAATACATTATATATAATTAATTTTACAAAATATATTAAAGAAAGGGTCATCCTGAATTACCACGTAACTTGCACGTATTCTTGCTTAAGACCAAGAATATTTTTCTCTGTCGAAACAATTAACATGAATTTAGAAATGGACCAAGACCAAATGATGGACCCATTCATCAAAAAAAGAGTATTCATAAAAAAAAAATGATGGACCCTGATCATGTGAGATGTGACTACTTTTGAATTTTAAAAAATTTTATGTTAGCACACTAAAATAATAACAAATTAGAAAAATAAACATCCCTCAATAAGACATGGTACACCATAAAATAAAAGTCAATAAGACTATTGTTCAACCACGTATATATGATTAAGACTTCTGAAACCTGCAATCTAAAGAAATCCGAGGTTTTGAAGAAAATAACCATTAACAAGAGACTAATGCCATGCTCAATACTTAGTTTTCTTATCAAGCAAGCAGACTCAGTTCTCACTCCCTGCATGATCAACTCTAAAAATTTATTCATTTATTTCCTCCTTATAGTGTTCTGACTTTTCTTTGATAAACATTGGCAGAAGCAACAAAAATGTACTGCTTTCTTTGTTGTTTTTTTTCTTTGGTAAACTAAAAAAAGTTCTTGTTTGTTCAACTTTCATCATGCATGTCCTTCTCCTTCCATTACGTCTTTTACAACCACTGTGTTTGTAATGCTTCTTTTCCGTAACTGTCTTGAAATGGTTTCTAGGTACGTTGTTGTCACAGGAGCAAATAAAGGAATAGGATTTGCTATAAGCAAGCAATTGGCTTGTAATGGGATCACTGTGGTGGTAACAGCCAGACATGAGAAGAGGGGTCTTGAAGCTGTTGAGAAACTCAACGAGCTTGGTCTGTCTGACCAAGTGGTTTTTCATCAGGTTGATGTGACTGAACCTGATAGTATTGCATCCCTTGCAAGTTTCATCAAAACCCAGTTTGGAAAACTTGATATCTTGGTATGTATGACTAAGCTTCACCTTCTACTTAATTGGTCTTCAATTTCTACAATTAAATTTTTGTTTATACCATAAGAAGGAATAAAGGAGAATCATGAGTCCTAAAATCATAGCCAACACAAGACAAGAATCACATGCATCAAGTAGGTTTTCCTAAGAAGAACATTGTTATGACAGAAGAACTTGAAGAGGAGGATGGACTAGAGGAGGACTATGATGAAGAGCTTGAACCCACTCCAAAATTAAGGCCCAAGCATAACAGAGACAAGCCCAAATGGATGGGAGACTATGCTATGCCACTAATGAAGAAGATACACCAGAAACCACCACCCAAAAGACTCACCTAGATAGGGGAAGATTCTTTTATGTTGTGACCGTTATTAGCCTATGTTGTATACAGCTGTCAAGCTGCTAGATCCTTCTTAGATTTTCTCTCAGCTCTCTATGGGTAGGATTCAACCAAGTGGCTCTTGATCCACTCTTGTAGGAGGTGACTAATATTATAAATAAATTACATCTATCATGAAAAGTCTAAGTTTATTGTTTCTTGCATTATTGCATTTATTTCCTTACTCTCTTCTCTACCAAACCCTACACCATTGACGATTACAGATAGAGAGAGGATGGAGACAAGTCCCTATCCACAAAACACATGGATTATATTACAATTTGCTAACAAACCGGTTTACCAAGTCTCATGTTAACTTTTTTTTTTTTAACAAACCAATTTTAACCATTGAATACTATATTAATAAATCTAACAGTTATTTTAAATGCTTCACCCATGTGCCACATTCTAACATGCTTCATGCTAGACGTTATTCATTTATCATGTCTCGAAAATTCGAAAATGAAAGTAACCTTCACTTTCAATTTGATTTTTTTAAAAGCAAATGAAGAATACAAGACAATGGGTGTGGGACTTTTGGGTTTTTGATCAAACTAGTGTTATTTTAAAAATTATTTATCAAAATGGGGTTGTTTTATAACAATTTACCCAAATAGGGCTGTTTATGCCGGTGTGGAAATTTTTTTTTTTGTTGACGTGGAAGCCGCTCTTGAATTGACGTCTTTCATAAATATGCCACATTTCACACACTCGTTGGTTCTACAGAAATTTTTTAAAAAACAAAAGTTGCAGTATTTCTTGCGCGCGTCTGCGGAGTCACTCATCTGCTGTGAAAATCCATGCTGTCAAAAACAATCCTATTTTGGTTAATTATTACAAAACAATCTCATTTTGATTAATAATTTCTAAAATAACGCTAATTTGTTCAAAAAGGTCTGTATTTTTTGGTTTTACAAAAGAGGTGTATTTGAAAGGGTGGGTGAGTGAATTTCAGTTTGTCAGCTTGTGGGCTTTGGGTAACGTCATGGTTTTGAAGAGGCTATAATAAAAACACCTATTTTAAATTTTATTTAGTTTGGGTAACGTGATGGGACTTTGGTAATTTGAGAATCTATTTTTAATATAGCTAGTATATTTTGAATATTTATCACTTTAAGTTTTATTTAGTTTTTTTATTTTTCACTTAAAATAATGATATGTTATTAATATTTGTAATTTTATATATATATAATCTTGAATCGCTCTCCTTTCCAATTCTTCGATTAGACCGATTTTTAAAATATTGGTTTGAGCTTGTAAAGCTTTGGTTCAGTGGGCCCATAAAACTAACTAGAATAAGTGATATTATTAAACCAGACAAAGCAATAAGCAATAAAACAAAAAACACACAGAGAAGTTACACCCTATAAGACAAGTAAGCTTCTCTAGAATATATAAGTGCACTCCGAGTCCACGCAAAAGGTCACTAGTAGGTATAAATTTCGTTTTCGTATCAACCTTTAGTGCTCTTTTTTATATATTTTTTGCAAGCATTTCTCTTTTTTGTTAACATTTGTTAACAGTAAGCAAGTTAAAAAAATGTGTATGTGACTGTATATGTCATTTATGGGTTTTTTTACGTAACTAGTGTAATTTAGATATGTGATTATAAGAATAGTGTAGTTTTAAAAAAAATTACACATTTAAGGTAAGTCGTGCCTGGGATACGCAATTTACATCTACAAGTCGTATATCAAGTTTATGACTCACTTTTATAATATATAAATTAAAAAAAAAAAAACAATATGTATGGAAGTCATGGACAACACATACGACTTACATATTTTAATTTTTTTTTTTATGCGAAAGACAAGTCGTAGGTATGAACCACGACTCCCTTTTGGGTCATTTAACTTTACCACCACGTCGTTGATGACAACTATGACTTTGGTGTTTTTTTTTTTAATTATATATTCAGATACTATTGCCAAGTTTCTTTGCTTGAACTAACACAAGGAACTCTCCTCTGTATTATTTTATAGCCATGAGGATTAAGTACATACTGATTTTGTTATCAATATATACTGTGCACTATATCAAAAAAGAAGCCAAATGTTGACCAAATATGACCCAATAAGATTCCTATAGCTTGTTAAAGCATGGATACATACATGCCAATAAGATTCCTATAGCTGAAGCTAGCACATGGCACATTATCTTTCAGACCGGAAACACACTCTTGATGGACAATACTCGAATAGTACAAAAATAAAACTATGGCAAAGTTGTGGTTGCCACCAACTACTTGGTAGTAAAAAAAAAAAAAAAAAAGGAGTCGTGGTTAATACCTACGACTTGCCTTTAGGAGTAAAAAAAATTTAAAATATGTAAGTCGTATGCAGTGTCACGACTTACATGCATATTGTTTTTTTTATATATATATTATAAAAGTGAGTCGTAGAAATGATGTACGGCTTCTATACGTAAATCATCAATCCCAGGCACGACTTATCCCAAAATGTGTAATTTTTTTTTTTTTTAGAATTATACTATTCCTGTAATTACATATCTAAATTACACTAGTTACGTATAAAAACCATCATTTATGTTTTTACTTTTTATGTGTAACTAGTATTTCTCGTAAATTCTGTCACGTTTTTCTGTCACATTCTCTGTTTCTCACCAATGATAATTTGCCACTTCATAAAATAAAATCATAATTCATTAACACATATGTACATCCCCAGCCTTTGATTGGTGGGGGACATCGAGACCCAATTTTTTGGGACAGGAGAATTTTATTCGTGTTAATGATGGACCTAAAAATTTTGGTTAGCGGAGAGAAGGATTAATTTACGAGTAAACACCCAATTTGGTCCCTGAAATTATAAGATCGTATCAACTTAGTCCTCCACATTATCAATATTCCAAAATGATCCTTGGAATTGCAAAATGTAGCAAATGCATTCCTGACATTATTCACTTAGTTTTAAATGCATCCCTGACATTACCGACTTAATGTCATTATAGTCCATGCAAATACCAATGGATGGACGAATCTGATTAACTTTCTGCAATTCCAAGGATCATTTTGGAATATTGATAATGTGGGGGACTAAGTTGATACGACCCTACAATTTCAGGGACCAAAACTGAGTATTTACTCATTAATTTACCTAGCAAGTGCACTTGTATACAATAGGCAAACTGTGACAAAATGAAAACTTATGGCACCCTACAATCTCATGTTCAAATAAACATGTTTAGGCCAAACTTTCATAGAAAAACTGAATACTAGAGATGATTTCGATTGAGAAGATAAAATAATTGGGACAAAGTTTAATAAAAATTATGGGGACAAAAATATATACATTATATATATGGTATTGGAAATTTCTTTTTAGTGAGTGGGTGTAAAGGCCCGGACTGCTTTAAGAATTGCCGACTGTCCACACAAACCAACACGAGTCTCTTCAGCATGCTTTGTCCTCACTCACACGCTTCCTCGGAAAACTTTCCAGGAGGTCACCCATCCCAGAATTACTCCAAGTCAAGCACACTTAACTTTGGAGTTCTTATGTGATGGGCTACCGAAAAGAAGATGCATCTTGTTAGTATAGGTAGTACCAAACAATTCTTATAAGCCTTCCTTCAACTGTACAGTCCCATACCTGCACAACCTCAGGATCCCTCTCATTCCGATGTGAATCGGTTCATTCATGTATCCCTCCGCCTAGAAGCCTGCCAGGAGCCGCTCCTTGTCCGTGCCTCATGCACCGACGATCACTCCCCGCCCTTGTCAGCCCCGGGTGTTACAATGGAGCATATGCTTCCACAACCTAAGATCGACCTGGCCTTGAATGGAGTAATCCATTAATTTAGTTCTTGGAATTGTTACGGTTAGTTATATTATCCCTAATTTTATCCACTAAAAAAAATATTATCCCTAATTTTAAGAGGGGGGAAAATTAATTCCAGATCTGTCGGTCAATTTGATCTTTGATGTTAGTGTGCGTCAGTTACACTCAGCAAAATGTTTCATGTGGTCCGTTAAGCACTAACTTGGTTTCTATGTGACTAACCACACATGAAACAAAATTGTTTTTAACACCATTTTAGTCTCTGAAATAGTCATGATTGGTAATATCAGTTTATGAATGTAAGAGAACCAATTCTTCATCATACAATCATATACCTCATAATCTACGTTTGGTTGATATCCACAGCCTATCAACATCCAATTGAAGACCAAAAGATTAGATGGAACTCCTCTAAAATAAGATTGAGTGTAAAGTGAGAAAATAAGAATGTATTTACTCTTGATTAGTTAAATTGCATCATGATCTCAACCCAAACGATTTAAAGGTGAAAACACCTTACATTCCTCTCAAGGTTTTAAATGAGGTTGCTATCGTAATTGACACCGCAACGTTGAGGTTTTAGTAGTATTCACAATTATCCGCAATAGCCATAAACATAACGCAATCTCAGCCAAGTTTCCTATCTTAATTTGTTTTTTTCATTTAAAGGTCGATTGGTAATTGAGTGTTTTAGTTATCAACATGTGATTGATCTGAGCAGTAATAAGATCGGACCCTTTAAGCAAATGTTCAAGAATTCGATTCTTGGTTCTTGCATATAAAGAAAACCTGGTTGAAAGTGATAACCTTTAAATGACATTCAGATCCCCCGACGGAGATTAGTCACTATTTACGACGGTAAATATTTCGTACCAATAACCTAACATGTTACAAAAAAAAAAAAAATTGAGTGTTTTAGTTATGTTGTTCAATCAAAATAGAAGAGATCGATTGGGAACCAAAATCAGTTTAGGTCAGTTTGATTAATTTCCTCGAAACCTTCTCAACCCAAAACTGTTACGCTCCTTTATCTGACAAAAGTAATCCAGAGCAGCCTCGTAGTCATAGAATAGAATACGAGGCACATGTCGAGTTTGAGTTGTTTGTCGTTACAGTGATTTCTTCTGCTTCCACTTCTTTGGGCCCCACTCACTCTGTCACAGATCTGAACCACCCCATATCTATATAATCCAATCCATGCAACTTCACTCCACTTCAACTCACACCCCATCCATCCAAGATCCAAATTTTGTCTTCTCTCTGCACTGAACTGCCAAGGCAAGTATTTTAGTCCTTTCAATTCTACACCATAATAATGGCCTTTGATTCTTCAAGTGTTTATGGTCTCTGGATTTGGGTTGTCTTCAAAATGCAACTTCCACTTGGTTTTTTTGTTTGTTTGTAATTGGGTATTTGAATTCTAGATTAGACAAGTTTCACA
Source organism: Ammopiptanthus mongolicus (assembly GCA_039655645.1). NCBI lineage: Eukaryota > Viridiplantae > Streptophyta > Magnoliopsida > Fabales > Fabaceae > Ammopiptanthus > Ammopiptanthus mongolicus. The sequence continues at coordinate 21,327,369 of CM077348.1, read as the reverse complement.
CTCTTTCCTACTGCTATTGTCTTGTTGACTTCTAAAACCACCTTCCCAATTTTCTCAGAGCAGCTTCAATTAGACAAGTTTCACATTTTTATTCATACTGCTCACAAATTTGAAAACTTTTTGGAGATTTATGTTCTGTGCAATTCACAGTCTCGTCTGAGGCTTAATCATTCGTTTCCCTTTATTGGGTTTCCTTAGCTTTCCTCTGATTTTTCTTTTCTGAACTTGTTGATGAAGCATTGGAAACAAGTCGCTTATTACAAGGTGGATGATATATTTGCTTGATCAGTGATGAAATTTTGTATGATGTTATTATTAATATTACTTGATAGAGAAGTTCCATATGTTTCTATCCAGTCCTTTTTCTTAATTTTCCCTGAATTGTTTGATGAAGGAAAAGCACTTTACGGGAATCATTGTAAAAATCAGCTTATTTGCGAGTTTGAAGATATATTTGCTTAAACGTTGATGAAAATCTGTTTGTTGTTATTCATAATTACTTGATGAAAAAGGTTGAAGGTTTTGCAGGCTACGGTGGAGAACAATAAGCTATAATGGCTGCTAGGAAACCTGGTTTAATTGCTTTATTTGATGTTGATGGAACTCTCACAGCTCCTAGGAAGGTACTTATTTCTCCTAGACCTAAAAACATTTCATGTGCATGGTTATTTTGTTATGATTTTAACTCCAAGATATTTCAAATGCACCAATTTGATATGGCTATCATAAAATGCATTAACGCCCCCTTGCCGAACAAAACTAGAAGTCTGAGTTTATTCTTTTAGATTGTTTAGTTGCATTACATCTATTTAGTGTTTACTGCTCAAATGCAAGGTGGCTACTCCGGAGATGGTAAGGTTCATGCAAGAACTACGTAAGGTACATGATTTAAAAAACTCTTTTTCTTTACATGCTTTATCTTTTCTTGTTTTCTGTTTTCTGTTTGTTGTTATTCATTTAAGAACCTCTTGTAAAAGCAAGGTAAGATTGCCTGCTATAGACCTGCATAGTGGGTCTTACCCCTCCCTGGACCCTGCACATAGCGGGAGCTTTACAGCACCAGGTTTCTAATTTTTATTTATTTTGTTGTGGTATCTTGCAATGTCTGAGCACAGGTCATAGCTGTTGGAGTTGTTGGTGGATCTGACCTTATAAAGATATCTGAGCAACTTGGGAACACAGGTTAGCTATAAGCAGTTATTTGGTTTCTGAGCTATAATGTTAAACATCTGGGGAACTATTTTGAGAAATTTGATTTTAATGTTTCTTTCCATTACTTAATTAATTCCCTCCAGTATTTCTTTTCTTGCTCTTGTGTGTTGTATTCCAGCCTCTAAAGTTGGTTGTAGTCTGAAATTATGTTAGGTTATAAGCTAATAATATCTGTTGATACACAGAATTCCTTTCCATTCCCCCCTTTCTCCTGTTCATTAAAAACCATATATCTTCTGTTAAGCTGTGAACATAAAGGAAGAAGACAGAGAAAGAAATAAAAGGATATATTTATTGAATGTCCCTATTTGTCTATGCAGTTATCAATGACTATGATTACGTATTTTCTGAGAATGGTCTTCTGGCTCATAAGGAAGGAAAGCTCATTGGAACCCAGGTACACCACATAGGCCTTAGCTATGATAAAAACAAATTGCTATGATCAGGGATGATATTTTAATTTTGATGTGACAGTATTAGCATGAACTTAGATGTATCTTAATACTATGTTGTAACTTGTAAGAAAAATAGGAACGATAGCATTATAATATTAATGACAAGTTTTTTATATGTATATAAAGGAATTTGTAGCCATTTTACACATATAGAAAGTTGAGTTAGTCACCTCTGCCAATTACCCAGAATTGCTGAGCTTTGGTTGAAGAAGGAAAATGATTTATAGATTAAGTAATTTATGATTCATAATTTAACTTTACCCCCTCCTCCTTGTTTATTACTGTTAAATTTTTCTCTAATACACATTGATGAGTATTTTGTTACCCTCTTTCCAGAGCTTGAAGTCATTTCTTGGGGAAGAAAAACTCAAGGTAAGGCCTATGTTTCTATTCCAATTGAAGGCACCTTTTGCTAATGGGAGACTGAAGTTGGTCTTCTTACTACCTCCTAATATATGTGCTGGCTTGTTACATAAACTTATCAGCATATGAGATTCTAACCTAAATTGTGTATGAATTGTGTATTGTTGCTAAGCTTGGAAGACGAGTAAATGAATGTGATTTTACCTTTGTAGATTAGTAGTTTGATTTCAATAAAATTGTGAGGTATATGTAAAGAAGATACTTATATTTATATTAATAAGCCTGCTTGTTATAATGATAGAAATGGGGATTACATTGCTGATTATTGTGCAGGAATTTATCAACTTTACACTTCATTACATTGCTGATTTGGACATCCCAATTAAGAGGTTAGTGGGGTCTAGAAACTAATCATAGATTTTTCATGTTTGTTATACTTACAGGAACTGCTGAATCCTGTTTGACATAATAATATTGTCAGGGGAACATTTATAGAGTTCCGCAGCGGTATGCTGAATGTGTCACCAATTGGAAGAAACTGCAGCCAAGAAGAAAGAGACGAGTTTGAGAAATATGACAAGGTGATGTGTTTAAGCTCATAGCATAATAACTGGAAATTTCAGTTTCTGTAATTTGATTTTGTGCTAGAGGTATACTTTATCCTGAAAATTTGCAATTCAAGTTCTCAGGTTCAGAACATACGCACAAAAATGGTTTCAGTACTTCGAGCGAAGTTTGGTCATCTTAACTTAACATTTTCCATTGGAGGACAGATAAGCTTTGATGTAAGTAATGTCTTCATATTGTGGTGACATTTTTTTGGTCAAATGATAAGCCTGTAACAGGTTTTAATTTGCATACTCTCCACAGGTTTTCCCTCAAGGTTGGGATAAAACATACTGCCTGAAATACCTTGATGATTTCAATGAAATCCACTTCTTTGGTGACAAAACTTACAAGGTAGTCCATCATTTTATTATGCAAACTTTTTTTTTAAAATATCAAACCTACTATGTGTGCCATCATACATTTTCTGCCCCCCTACATACATATGCTAGGTCATTTTAATCTGCATTTGTTAGCAGCCCCTTTTGTCTTTCAATATGAAAATTATTATTTTTTATTAAAATGCTTCAAGTGCCTTGTTGCAAAAGTTGTTGGAACAAGCAAGCTGTTGAGTGTTGGCAATTTGATTGTTATGTATGCTGACATGAATCCTTTTTCTCGCTTTCAAATATTCCTTTAAATTATACACCAAAATGAAATGCTTTTAGATTTTATATGTTTATTGAAAGAACATCTCTAATTATTGTGAAACAACCAGTGCAATCTCATTCATCCTTAAAACCAAAGTTACCTTCCCTCTTCATTACTTGTTTCATGTATACCTTCGTAGCTTTCTCTTCTCTTCTAGATTCCTACCTTCCATGGGCATGGTAAAGGCCAAAAAGTTAATTAATTTCCTATAACTTCTTTTATTAATTTTTATCTTTCTTTGACAGGGTGGAAATGATCATGAAATTTATGAATCAGAACGGACTGTTGGTCACACAGGTTAGTTGTTCTCTTAACTTAAATCATCATATTTAGAAACCACTGAATGTTGGTTTCCATGCCACGGGAAATCAACTCCATATTGTTTAATAAATTAGATTCAAAACCAAGCCATTGCAAGTGAAGAACTGTTCTTGTGATCCTAACAAATTGTGATTTCTTTTTTCAGTTACAAGCCCTGAAGATACTATGAAGCAGTGTAGAGCCCTCTTCCTAGGAAATTAAGATTATTGCCTGACGGACAACAAATACCAAGGATGTCTCCTAAAGAATACATCGTTTTACTGTAATTCACAAAAGTTGCAAATGTAATTCCTATTTGTATTTCTATTAGCACTTTATATTGGGACTTAATAAGAAGTTTATCATTCAGTTAAAGTTGATCTCAGATCATTAAACTTTTACTGATAACGCTGGTGGTTAAATGTGCAAAGTAACAAGGCATAAGAGTAGATTTCAAAATCACCCTGTTTCAATGCCCAATTGATGGGAAAAAATTGTTGTTTCTTAGCATATTGCTAATTATACTAAAGTACATGCACAGGTTCCTCCTCCATGGGTTTTCTTTTTAAATAAGGAGAATATTACCGAATGTTTAAAGGCACTACAACACTCGTTAAGAAAGTAAGAAAAGAAGTTTTACATTAGAAGGTGATATACTTGATGAAAAAATTTTTTTTTTGGTTTCCTTAAAAAGGACACTCATTACCATCACCCTTTAAATAATAATACATCTTGCACATTACCATTCTTTCACATCTCCTCTAATTAGATTAGGTGGCATGATCAGGGTAGACAATTGTCAAAAAAATGACAGGTTTCATTAGTACCTTCCCTGAAACAAGGACGCATTCAAAGATCTTTTATGCGCCTGGTTATCTACACCAGAAATTAAAAAGGGATGCTAATTATTAAATCATCACATGACGATGCAAACAGCTTAGAAAATTTTCCTAATTGAAGCCTCATCATAGTATGCCAACAGTTGTATGGAAAATACCATAAGAATCATATAAAGGTAAGGAAAAACAAGTAAAACAGCTGAGAGATGACCACGAAAAATACCATAAATAAAAGAATCAAAACAAGAAAATATTATTGTTTAATTCAACAAAAATGTGAAACAGTTTATTGGTCAAATACCTTCAACTCATAGCACTTTATTCTCCTTCATAATCATCAACTTTATAACTCTAAAATCTGGTAATGTTTATACTCAGCGGACAGATCATCGATTTTATTAAGTTATTCTCAGCTTCACTAAATTCCTTTTCATCCATTCCTTCTAAACAAGGCCATAAACAGCTTATGTACTCCTGCATAGAGGTTGAATCTAATAAACCCCTTCGATGGTTTTGCAAGTAACCACTTGTATAGTTAAAGGCTTGATAGCCTTGAAGCAGATGACAAACAATGCTAGTCAAGTGCCATACACTCAACATGTGGCATTTTAAGACTAAACAATTGTGTCTGAACCTGATAACTTAATAGTGAGGATAATTCAGTCTTGGATTCATCTTTGATCTTCAAATTGAGCAAGTTCCCTTTCCCCAGAATCTGTTCCACCTCACTGGGAATAGCAAACTTACAATACAAAATAGTAAGACAGGAAACCGGGAAAAAAATCTTGTATATATCCATAAAATCATGTAAGGAAAGGGAACAAAAAGTAATCCTATGTTTGTGCAAAACATCACACCAGAAGTATCAACTACTAAATTCAATACTATTTGGTTCATTCTTTTCAAATGGTAAAAGACAAATGATGATCACTTGAGCACAACTTCCCGAAATATTTACCACCAAAATTGTGAATAGTAGTTTTAAAAGGCTCCAGGTCCATTGCGCAACTGACCTCAAGGAAAATATCAAGAACTATTACACCTCAGACAGCTCAGATGGTCAACTAAATACGCATTTGTTTTTATATATCTTTCCCCTCACTGTAAAAAAAATACAAGAAATATATAGGAAAATTAAAAAGAATAGTTTCTTGCTGCTTTTTATTATTTGGGGTAGATGGACTTGCATATCAGACATAAAAACATTCCAAATGGTCATGTCTGTTTACACTTGGTTTGTTCTATGATAAAAAGGATATCACAAAAGATGTCCACAACCCACAATCATGAAAATATTTTGGCAATGATACCGACATCTAGAATGCCATACAATGAAAACTGACTGAGAAAACCTTGTAAGAGTGATTAAAACACAAAGAAGAATCACAGTCATGCCAAGAACCGAAAGAGCAACCAATAGAAGGGGCACTATTTCTAAATGAATCTAATAAAACATATGACTTTACACAAGCTTGCTGACCAATCATAAAAATTTAACATTTTGTGATGTGTAACTAGAAAGCATGTCACCTACTTTTACCCTTTTAATAGGCCTCTAGCTATCATTTCACGGAGAAGTTTTTCTGCCTTTCCGTTCTCATTATTCTCAAAAAGAGCACATATTATTATTTCAAAAGTTATAGCATTAGGGATGCAACCATTGTCTTCCATTTTTGACAGCAGGGCCAATGCTTCATCAAACAAGCCCTCTTTACAAAGGCCATTGATCATAACAGTATATGCACGGGCATCAGGTTGGCAACCTATAATGAAAAGATCCTGAAAAACCCCCCGTGCATTCTTAAGTCTTCCACCTTTGCATAGTCCATCAATAAGTATAGTGTATGTGTAAACAGACGGCTGAATTCCCTGGTCTTTGAATTTCCTGAGTAATGCAATTGCCTTGTCAAGCTGCTGATTTTTGCATAAAGCATCTAATAAGGAATTGTAAGTAATTACATTGGCAGGTTGACCCCTATCATGCATCTCATTAACAAGCTCCCATGCATAAGATATTCTCTCTGATTTGCACAAACCATCAATAAGAGAACTGTAAGTTACTGTATTAGGGATTATATTTTTGCGATGCATTTCTTTAAAGAGGTTAATGGCTTCATCCACCATTTTAGTTTTACAAAGTCCATTAATCATGATAGTATAGCTTTGAACATTAGGAGCCACTCCCATTTGGGCCATAGTGTTGAATACACGTTTTGCCTTGCTCACTTCGTTAACTAAGCAATACCCATCCATTAAAGAACTATAAGTAATGACATCAGGTTTCAGACCACCTTTTATCATCCCAGCAAACACATTCTTAGCTTCTTTGACATTTCCTTCCTTACATAATGCATCAACCAATGTATTAAAGATAAAAGCATTTGGGTTGATGTTTTTCAATACCATTTCACTTAACAAATCAGTCGCTTCCTTCAACCGACCCACAATGCCCAAACCATAGATTAAAGCATTGTAAGTGAAAACATTAGGAGAAATTCCCCTAACAACCATTTCAGAATATAAATCTTGCGCATCAGTTATAAGCTTATCTTTACCTAGGTTGTCAATGATTGTGCTGTACATTACCACGTTAGGCTTAATCCCTTGTTTTTCAATCTTTCTCAACACCTGCATGGCAGCTCTCGTCTGTCCTATCTTACAGAGCCCATCAATCAAAGTCCCATAACTAACTTCACTTAACCGATATCCATGTGCTAGCACTCTGTCATGGAAATGAAGTGCTTCCTTAACCTTTGCATTAAGACAGAGACCTTTTATGAGTGTTGTCAAGGTTATAGTATCAGGCTGATAACCCATTTTGAGAATCTTGCCCAATACAGAGAAAGCAAAATTCATTTGACCCAGATGGCAGTAACAATTGATCAAAATGCTCAAATTAACCATGTCAGGCATAATTCCCCTGAGTTCCATTCGTTTAGAAAGGGAAATAGCAATAGGGTAATGCTTCATCTTCATAATGGAGCCTAAAATCTTGCCAAATTCAATAATGGGTGGCGTATGACGCATACAGAGCATTCGATTGAATGAGTCGAGGGCTTCGTCAATGTTATCAACGGCAGAAACTTTAACATGTTTTGAAGGCAGAGAATTGGAGAATAGCCTCGACGCATTGAGAAGGAAAGTGGGGTTTGGATTTGAGAGTAAAGAATGAAACTTTGGGATGGAAAGGGCATACGTATAGGTTGACATTGTTGCTGAACCGGTAATCAGAGCTCTTGCATCGCCGAGAGACGCCCCTCTGGAGAACCACCGCCAGTGACTGTACGAGCCGCCAAGCAGCCTGGAGAACACGGTTAGGGTCGGCGAGGGTTCTGCGTTTCAGTTTCAAAAGCAGATCTCTCTCTCTCTCTCTCTCTCTCTGGGAATGTGTCCGTGTAATAGAAGTGACAAGGCCACAAGGGATTATGTTGCTTCGACTTCGAGTTTGACACGAGAAACCGCGTGTTCATTGACAGGCTTGTCTCTAGACTGTATGTGTATCTCACATCTTCTTAAATCTTGTTCAGCACATTGGCGCGTGCTCTCTTACATGGTGGAGATGATTATAATTGATTTTGTTCCCTCTCAAACTATAATTGATTTTGCCTTCCAACTTCCATTCAATCAAAAGAAATAGAAAATAACTTTTGCGTTGGGATTAAAATTGTACACTAAGTTTTATGGGAAGTTCTAAAGTGAGCAAAAGTTTAAAATAACTCTTGTGTTGGGTTTAAAATTGTACACCTGTTTACTGATCTGCGAAAATCGCCAAAACGACGAGATTTGACCATGGAGGTGACATCGACGTCCTTGGTTCGTCTGACATCGTTGTAAGCGACAACGAACTCTATCCTACTGGCCTTCTAACAAGGTTTGACAACCGTAAGATCAGATGGAGGTTTGACACATGAAGAGACCCTCGTTGCCATCGTCGGGAGCTATGAATCCGAAACCCTTCTGCGTGTTGAACTACTTCACAGTACTCATAGATCTACTCGACGATGGTATCTCAAAGAAGAAGAACAAGAAGGTTCTGGAAGAATCTAGAAGTTTGTTTTTATTGGTTTATAATGGTTGTTATGTTGAATACGAGTGTGAAACAAAGCATCATCCATTCTCATGAAACCATTCCTTTTCCTTAGTACGTGGTGCCCTGTGCTTGTTTTTTACGAGTCCGGAACCTCTCCCGGGGGTAAGGAAATGGATTTGGAGCGTACACGTGGACTAAAAAAATTGGATGGTTGGGATGTAAAATTTTCAAAACAATTTTTTAAGGAGAACCCATTCGATAGCCTCGCTGGACATTTCCAGTCCATGGAATCTGGGCCTTATAATCAATCTAACGGTCCAAAGCCAGCCACATGTTTATTTTTTTTTAATATCCACATTAGATTTGTTTGTTGTGAGGAAGGGCTACTCGTCTGATGTGACCCGGTTGCTGTTTCACCCGTCTGCTTCGACCCGGCTGCTTTTTCACTCGTCTGATCCAACTCGTCTACTGTTTCACTCGTTTGCTATGACCCGTCTGCTGTTTCACCCGTCTACTGTTTTACTCGTCTGCTGTGACCTGCCTACTACAGACGAGTGAACCAATAGACGGGTCATAGCAGATGAGTGAACCAGTAGATGGGTCACAGCAGACGGGTGAAACAGCAGGCGGGTCATAGCAGACGAGTGAAACAGTAGACGGGTCATAGCAGACGGGTGAAACAGCAGCCGGATCATAGCAAACGGGTCGAAGCAGATGGGTGAAACAGTAGCCGGGTCACATCAGACGAGTAGCTCTTCCTTGCAACGAACAAATCTAATGTGGATATTAATAAAAAAAATAGACACGTGGTTGGCTCTGGACCGTCAGATTGATTGTTAGGCCCAGATTCCATGGACTGGAAATGTCCATTTCCTTAGGTACTGGAGAGGATCGGGACTCATTTTTTACAACATGTAATGGCTATGTGTTGTGTTTCACCGTGAGCGATTTCCTTAGATCTCTCACGGTAGAAGCCACCAAATTTTGCATCAAACTTGTTTTCAAAATAAAAACATCCAACACATTTTGTGCATATTTGGTTGAGATTATTTTGAAAGCAAAAGTGAAAATAACACTTCCTGACGTAATTATTTTGGATGGTACGTGAGAGGAGCTTTCTCCGAACGTGATTTCCAAACGTGATTTTGTCTTTACAAAATCTAAAACAAACAAGCTTTTGGTAAATGGTTGGGGTTCCTTAAGCATGTTGTTCGTGGTTCGATTTCATCCGTGTTATGAAAAAGACTTTATTAGGAAAGACAAAATTCAGTTCGATGATCTTTACACCTCAAAAGGGAGTAGTTTCTAACTATCGGCTGGGGATACCTTGGCACACTCCAAAAACAATCCAAACATAAACTACTTCACTTCAAACTCAATTATAATCAAATCAATTTTACAAAATCAATTTCATTCAAAATCACATTTATCAAACGCTCATCCAAATACACAAAGTGTTGGGATTAGCTACGAAAAATTAATCACTTCAATAATCGATTATTGATATATAATCGATTATCAGTTTTTTGTTTGGATGTGTTTTTTGAAAAATGATTTGAAGATAAACTATTTCGTTTGAGTTGTGTAAAAAATCACTTTTATGGATCAAACTCCTCTAAAGTGATCAAAAGTGTAAAGTGAGAAAGTAAAAGTATATTTATTCTTGATTAGCTAAAATGAGTTCAGATCTTAATGCACTTTAACTAATTAAGGGTATATACACCCTTACTTTCTCACTTTATACAAAGTGTGATTATCACTTACTCACGTGTCATCCAAGGTATCTTGACGTCAAATTTTAGCCTGTTACAAAGTTATAATAATTGAATGTTGGGTGTTATAATAATTGAATGTGCCCGACCCATCATATCTAGGTCTAGCCAAATCTTTCTCTCAATTAATTAATATATCTCTCACGAGTACTTTCTCTTCAAATATAAGATAGCTCTGTACTCAAACAATACACCATATATAGTTTCTCTTAAAATATAGGTTAAAATATACTTTTGGTCCTTTATCTTTTGGTCAATATTCATTTTGGTCCTTTATCTTTTAAAAAGTTCATTTTGGTCCTTTATCTATCTAACGTTACACAAACTCGTCCTTTCCATCATCTCCCTTAAATTTATTGACGTAAACTTCTGATGTGGCAGCTAACTTCGTTTACTGATCCTACATGGCGTGTTAAATTAAACTACGTCATTTCACACACATAGTAGACAAAAGCCTTTCAGCTAAATCAATTTTAGAAATTTAGTTGGTCCTTTACTTGTGGGAGACGTTGTCTGGACTCTGGAAGGAAAAAGGTGAAAGGTTTCGTTGCAAAAGGGAGGGAAAGAGGAAGAAGGCAATTGCAGAGGAAAGGAAGAAGACGACAAAGATTGAGCTTGTCCATTCCGTAAGGTACGTTTACGTATTTTTTCCTTTTCCTTGTATTTTTCTGGTTGCATGTTGTTATCGTAATGAGGTTTTGTGTGGGTAATGGTGGGGTTGCTTGTTTTTTATGTTTGTGGGGATTCTTTTGTTGGGAAAGATGGCATTTTGACTATGTTGTTGTGGTCCCTTGCTTTTGTGCGTTTTTGGGTTTTGATTAGAGTTTGGTGGTCCCATTCTTATCATTCTTTATTAAGATATTGACATAATGGTGTTTTTTTTTTTGGTTTTGCATTTTTGCAGTTTTCTTGTTTGTTGGTTGCTGACACAATGGATGGATATTTTTAAGTTGGGGTTCATCATGGGGGACATTTTGTCACAAAAGGTAAAATGGAGTACGTGGGGTTGGACAGTGAATGGAATTGTGACCCTAATAGGTGGTCCTATTTTGAGGTTCTGGACATCCTCAACGAAATGGGTTACACCTCTGTTGAGTCATTGTGGTACAAGATTGGTGGTGGGAAGGACTTGAATGTCAGGTTAAAGGAACTGACTGATGATAGGGGTGCATTAGAAATGGCCGCAATAAGAAGATGTCATGGGAGGGTTGAGTTGTATGTGTTGCACCCTGATTCCTAACCTAAGATATTGGAGACATTTTCAGTGCCAGAAGCACATCATGATGGCTATGAGCCTGCTGTTGAGGCATAGGGTCCACTTGTGATTGAGGAGCATGTTGATTCTGAAGTTGTGGTTTGGTTGGATGAAATTGTAGAACCTGGTGAAGCTCAGGATGATGGGGAGGTTGAGGCTGCGGCTAAGAGTGAGAAGGTTTTGCATGCTCAGTGTGATCAAGTGGATGAGGATGTACAACCCGAGTCTGCACAAACTGAGTTTGATCAAGTGGTTTAGGATGTACAACCCGAGTCTGCAATACCTACAAAGGTTCCAGTGGAGGAGGATGTCCAACATGAGTATGCACATGTTCTAGTGGTTGAGGATGTCCAACCTCAGTTTGACAGTGATACTGACAGTGAAGACCCATCTTATGTAGCTGATGATTTAGTGAGTGACAATGTTGACATTGAGGATGATGATCTTGTCAGTGAAGAAGAGGTAACTACCTTAGAGGATGTACAAGAGCCAGTTATTGATATTGGGGCAGACAGTGATGATAGTGCAGCTGGGATAAGATTTAGTGATGAGGAAGAAGAGACAAATGATGCTGGTGGTTTTGACGAAGAGGTTAATGAAATTCTTATAGGAAGAGAAAGAGCAAAGGACTGTTGGAGCTGATACAAGTACCCCAAAGAGGAGAACAGGGGAAACCAAGGTCCAAAGTCCCTACACCACCTGCTGCATAACCTGCCCCACTGACTAATGAGCAAGTCTCTATTAGTGATGAGTTAGAGAGTGACTCATTGCATGAAGGTAATACAGTCAGGGAGCCCCAAGGTACTGGGGTAGGAAATGGATTTTCAAATGCTGAATACAACTTTGAGGAGTTGGATAGTGGAGCTAAATCAGATGACAGTGGAGACACACTTCCAAAGTCCAAGTATCCAGTGTTTGTGTTGCAAAAAGAAGATGGTTGACTAAAATGGGAAGTTGGTACATATTTTTCAAAGAAGAAAGATTTTAAAGAGGCAATTATGACATATGTTGTACACTCTGGTAGGAACTTAAGGTTGGTTAAGAATGACAAAATAAGATTGAGAGTTGTTTGCAAAGAAGAATGTGGGTGGTTAGCATATTGTGCAAAGCTGCCAAATGAGGATACATGGAAGTTAAGGACTTTGGTGGATGAACATTCTTGTAGCCGGGAATACAGAGTTAAATTACTGAAATCCAACTGGTTAAGCAAGAGGTTGTTCTTTGGTGTCAGAGAGAACCCCAAAATAAAGGTTGCAGACATAAGAGAGATGTCATGAGAAGTGGAATTCTGGTATTTCAAAGTCCTAGGCCTGAAGTGCAAGGAACTATGCAAGAGATCTTGTTGATGGCTCCTTCAAAGAGCAGTACACACGCATACATGATTATTGCCATGAGCTTTTGAGATCCAACCCTAGATCTACTGTTAAGTTAACTGTAGAGGCTTACCAAGGTGATGAGGAGGATCTAGAGCAACTTGAGAGGTGCTTGAGCCCTACTTTTCAAAGACTGCATATCTGTTTAAGTGCATGCAAACAAAGTTTTTTTAAATGAAGGCCCATCATTGGGTTGGATGGGTGCTTTCTGAAGGGGTACTATGGGGGCAAATCTTAGCAGCAGTTGGTAGGGACCCCAATGACCAAATGCTACCTATAGCATTTGCTATGGTGGAGGGGGAGAATAGAGACTCATGACAGTGGTTCTTGGAGTTGTTAATAAATGACTTGGGTGGTAGGAGACAATGTCTGACATACACCATAATACCAGACCAATAGAAGGTATGTATATATTTTAAGTGTGTTCATTTTAATCCTTTATCTTTTTAGTAGACTCATTTTAATCCTTATTCTTTTTTAGTAGACTCATTTTAGTCCTTAATCTTTTTTAGTAGACTGATAATAGTCCTTAACTGTAGGGATTACTGCCAGCAATTGATGAATTGCTACCAGGTGTGGATCAAAGATTTTGTGTCAGACACTTATACAACAACTTCAGGAAGAGACACCTTGGACTGAAACTCAAGCAGATTATGTGGACGGCTGCCAAAGCCACATACCCACAAGCCTGGGAACGTGAAATGAGGGAGATGAGAAGAGAAAATGAAGAAACTTACAAATATCTAATTCAAATTCCACCAAGGTATTGAAGTAAGTCAAGGTTCACTGCAGGCCCTAAGTGTGACATATTGCTGAATAATATATCTGAAGCATTCAACAGTGTGATACTAGGGCCACAGCATAAGCCTATAGTGACCATGCTTGAGGAGATACATGTATATTTGATGGAGAGGTGGGCTGCTAACAGGCAAAAGGTTGCACCCTATGAGGGAAGTGTTTTACCAAGGATCAGGAAAAGATTGGACATGGAATTTGTTGCAACTAATTATTGGCTGATAAGGTGATTGTTTGGAAAAAGCTTGGTTTATAACATTTTGTCACCTTCATGATTGTTTTGCAAAAGCTTCGTTTTTAACATTTTTGTTGTTTTGTTAAGGTGGACTGGAGAACATTGGTATGAAGTAAGACACATTAACATGATTGGTGACAGATTCTCAGTCAACCTGCAATCCAAAGAATGTAGTTGCAGGAAATGGATGCTTACAGGCATTCCATGTGCACATGCCATTTCCTGCATGAAGTTCATGAATCTCAACCCTGAAGAGTACATTCCAACCTACTACAGAAAATAGTGGTATGAAGCATGCTACCAGCCCATAACTTACCCAACCAATGGCCAGAACCTGTGGACCACAACTGACTACACGGATGTGCAACCACCTCCAAAGAAAAAGATGCCAGGGAGGCCCAAAAAGGCAAGGAACAAGGAGCCTGGAGAGACTTCTAGCAGTGCAAATAGAGTGAGCATAAAAGGAATGTGTGGTAAGTGCAGAAGGTGTGGGCAGCAGGGACACAACAAAAAAACATGCCCCTTGGGCCTTGCACCAACCCAAACCCATTCCCAACCCCAACCAACAACCCAAGCCCAACCTGTTGCTGCTGCATCAAGCCAGCCAGTTGCAAATCCAACAAGAGTGATGAGGCAAAAACTGAATTTCAGGAGGCCAGGGAGACAAACAGGCCAAACCTAATCTTGTATTGGTCGGTGTATTGGTTTTTTGTAATGGATCTTGTAATGGTTTTTTGTAATGGATCTTGTCAAAATATATAGTAACTTGTAATGGATCTTGTAATGGTTTTTTGGATATGATCTTGTAATGGTTTTTTGGTTGTAACTGATGAAGTTCATTAATTAATGAGTATGTTTCATTTCAAGTTCTTATATCAGTACCAATATGAGAGTGAAATATTTCAATTCATGTTGTCATTTCCCTATAAACATGGAATACAGGTACAAGAACAGAATTGGCATAAATTTTAAGCATCAAAATACATCTTCAATCTTAGGTAACTTATACATTTATCCCTAACATCAAAAGACAACATACGATGAACACCTTTAACCATCTCCTACTTCAACCATCTCCATCAAATAACATAAACACAACTTCAGATACTACTTGAGATACATGTAAATTGAATGACCAATCAGAGCTACATTTATCAGAAACATCAACAGGAAACAAATGATGAACATCTTCAACCATCTCCTAGTGTAGCTCAAAGAGTTCTGCAAAATCACAATCCTTCTCCTCTGTCTCATAATGACCATGTCCTTGTCATCCACAGTTTCTTCAATTTGCCAACTAAAGAAACCACATCCACTGCCTTCTACCCCTTTCTGCAAACACAAAAAAGTGGAAGAATGATGAATGAGAGTCTAAGGGAAAAAGGGACGAAAGTGAAAGAAACAATAACTTACAATATAGTGCCTGCAACCCCAGAACCTCCTCCCTGGGTTCCTAGTCGTGCCACTAGTGAGCAACACCGCAATGTCGGGACAGTGGCACATAGGAGGCCAGTTGCTTACGTCGCTCAAGGAAGAACTCTGAGAATCTATGTTTGTCCTATACTTGTGCGAAAATGAGGAGGATTTCATCGTTTTGGGTCAGATATGAAGAACCCTAAATTGAAAAATTGGGGGTGAAAGGGTGCTTTTAATTTGGGGGAGAATGAACCCCAACGGTAAAATCCACATGGGCAGGCCACGTTATTAGTGTTTGCCACGTCATATGCCAAGAAGGAGACTTAACGGACATGTTAACTGATTCTAACGTCATTTGTAAGGGAGATGACGGAAAGAACGAGTTTGTGTAACGTTAGATAGATAAAGAACCAAAATAAACTTTTAAGATCAAAATGAATCTTTGACTAAAAGATAAAGGATGAAAAATATATTTTAGCCAAAAGTAATTTCTCTTAATACACGATATCTGTAGGCTACAGCTAGCATAGCAAGTGTGTTGTACAAAAAAATTAAGTGGTTGCGGGTTGGAGTGGGTTTGATCTAGAAATGGCATTGGGTGGTGAGGAGGGAAAGAGGTTCTTTGTGGCGGTTCACGTCGGCGCCGGCTACCACTCTCCTTCCAACGACAAAGCACTCAGGTCCGCCATGAATCGCGCTTGCCGAGCTGCCGCTTCTCTTCTCTCCAACGGTCAACACTGCATCGATGCTGTTGTAGCTGCCATTCAAGTCCTGGAGGTATCTCTATTTATAATCGTTATTATTCAAATTGAATTTTGAAACAAATTATCTGAGACATGTTACCCTTTTGTTGAAGGATGACCCTATCACAAATGCAGGCAGGGGTTCCAATTTGACTGAAGATGGTATTGTAGAATGTGATGCCAGCATAATGGATGGAAAATCTGGATCTTTTGGTGCTGTTGGAGCACTGCCAGGTTACTACTTACATTACAATTTTTATATCATACATAAATTGAAATCAATTCTTCAGCTCATGGAAACTGAAATTCTATTTGGACACAATAAAGTTTAGTTACACTTAATCAAACGCTTAGCTTATTGAATAAGCTTATCTCATAAGCTTATTTTAATAAGCTAAAAAGAGTTTATATAATAAGGTTATAAGCTATTTTTTAAAGTTATTTTGATGAGTTTATTTTCATAAGATTTTATCATTAAGTCCAAATAAGTTCTCCGTAAGATCTTCCAAACGACCCCTTAGTAGGGAAGTTTAATCTGATGTCTTATGGAGTTATGGGCTATTGTTTTAACTTTACTTTTTGCTTGCTTAAGACTTAATAACTTACGATTATTTGTCAAATGTTCTATTAAGTTTCCATGTATTTATTCCATTCACTATAGACCAGGTGTCCGAAATGCTATACAAATTGCTGCTTTATTGGCCAAAGAGCAAATGATGGGATCTCCATTGTTGGGTCGAATTCCTCCAATGTAATCACTACTCCACATCTCTGTATTTGTGAGCTATAAGCATTTCCATAACCATGTCCCTAAAATGGAATTTGTGTGCTGTAAAACAAGCTACTTAGAAAGAATTATTCACTTGTTAATTATAAATTTCACTTCTGACCATCTTAATTAATATTTGAGAAAGCCTTGTCTTTTTTACCTCGTGTGTATCCCTATGTCTGCAGCTTCTTGGTGGGGGAAGGGGCTCGCACATGGGCTAAGTCCAAGGGCATTGATTTGCCGGAGAGTATAACAGAGGCCAATGAGGTCATATTTTCAATTATGTTTTCAATCCTGCACTCAGACTTATCATTAAGTCATACCACTTTAAAAGTACAACTTTGGGTGTATCTAATAACAGTGGCTGGTCACAGAAAGGGCAAAAACACAATGGACAAAATATAAATCTATGGTTGAAGCTGCTAGATCTAAGACAGACAAATCTCTTGAGGGGCATTCTTCTGTCTGTCAAAGTACTGCAATACCAGGTATATAATAGCACGCTCACAAGGCCTTACCCTTCTTTCTGATTCCAAACCCATGATATCAATCAAAAGAAAATGCTCCAAGAATCCTGGGCAGACCCCTTTCTCTTGAAAAATACCAAAAGCATACAAACTTATAAGCAATCTTACTGTGAAAAAAAGATGGCTTCTAGTCTTAAAACTTTTGAAATCACATGACATAATGCTAGGATATAAAGACTTTTCACCTGGCATAGATCATTTTTTTAGGTCCAAACAAAAGCCTCCAAATCAAGTACTGGAAAAAAGGTTGCAAAGTAAAGGAGCTTGAAGGATCCACGACGAAATCTTCAAACAATCAAAATAATCAAGGGAACTAATTGCTTATGACATAATTGCATTTGGCAGTATACTGTTCCTTTCATGCTCAAGTGCTTGTGCTGATATGAAGATAGCCATTGCTAACAAATTCTATCATTTGAATTTATCAAAACAAAAGAAAAATATTGATCATTGTTAGCTTCTTTTTTCCAAGTCTTCTGCTATTACTTAAGTATGATACTTCCTATGAACTTTATCATGCCAAAGCCTTGTCCTCTTATGCTTTTACATATGCAGATAATGCTTTGGAAGATCACATAATGGACACGGTTGGGGTTATTTGTGTAGACAGTGAAGGGCATGTCGCATCTGGGGCTTCCAGTGGTGGTATTGCTCTGAAGGTGAAGGATTGTTTCTTGGTTTGGTTTTCCTCTAGTGCTCCACACTTCCATATTAGAGTAATAAGTGATTACTCATAGCTGTATATACTAAATACTGTACAGGTTAGTGGACGAGTTGGGTTAGCAGCAATGTATGGTTCAGGTTGTTGGGCATCATCAAAAGGTTCCTTTGGGGCTCCTTTCATGGCTGGCTGTTGTGTCTCTGGCGCAGGAGAACACCTAATGAAAGGATTTGCAGCTAGGGAGTGCTGTGTTTCATTGTCACTGTATGATTGGCTCTCCGATAACTGTTTTGTATTTTATTAGAAATAGTGATTCAATATTTACATTGTCAATTTGTCTATTTGTCTCTGCGCTTCAGTTGTACTGTGTCTTTTTGGTGATATAATAGTTAATAGTTGAAGGAAAATGTTATGACTGTTCATTGATATGAAGGGAAAATATCACATTTGGGACCTTTTCTTTTACCGCATAAATAAGTTGGTGTTTTTGAAGGACCTTTTGGCTCAGTAATAAGGAAGGATATTCAAAATCTATGTTTGAGGTTGAGAATGCGATAAAAGGACGCTTTTCATTGGAATTTACATTTTGGACACAAATTTTATGCTACGATATTGGTGACTGGATATTATTGTATTAGACACGTTATAGATCATATTGTTGAAACATCTCTTTGCAGAATATTTCAGTTATTCACTTGAGAAATTTAATGAAATAAAAGGCATTATTATCTTAAATTTACTTGCTGTGTAGTATTGGTAGGCTAGGATTTGGCAAGACACAACTGCTGTTTTCTCTTAGATGAATGTTGAAAATATGATCTCTTGAACATCTTGCTGAGTTTATCTGTTATTGGCTTCCGAAGTTGAAAATTTTGATTTTAAGCATTGTTTCATAATGGCATTAATTATTCACTTTTTTTTGCCCAATTAGCTTTGTGAGACATAGCAATACTCCATGCAGGGGATCTTTCTGATGTTGACTTTCCTTCAGCTCACAGTCTGGTGCTGCCTCTGCTTGCACAAAAATCTTACGCTCTGTTGCTGAGGATGGCAGTCGATGCGGTACTGACAGCAGTGCAGGGATCTTGGTTGTGCAGTCAGATGCATCTATAACAGTGAGTCCCTTCAGCTTTTGCAGTTAATAGTTTTGTGACGATTATTTAATCGGTCATTTTCTTTAGGATCA
Source organism: Ammopiptanthus mongolicus (assembly GCA_039655645.1). Classification (NCBI taxonomy): domain Eukaryota; kingdom Viridiplantae; phylum Streptophyta; class Magnoliopsida; order Fabales; family Fabaceae; genus Ammopiptanthus; species Ammopiptanthus mongolicus. The sequence continues at coordinate 21,308,181 of CM077348.1, read as the reverse complement.
AGGAAAATCATCAAGGCAAGGAAAATCATCAAGGCTGAAAGCCGTAGAGATTGCAGCTGCATACACTTCCTTGTCTTTTGGAGTAGGATATTTTGGAAGCTCTATGGAACGGCCCAAGGTAGCATAGTTATGACTGTGATTTCCGATTATACCAAGATTTGAGATTATTATTATTTTCTTGGTATTTTAACTTGAGATATTAAATACGGACGCTAATTATAAAATCATCGCATGATGATCCAAACAGCTTAGAAAATTCTGCCTACAGAATGTTTTGAGTTTGAAAAGATATATTGATTTTAGCATGTTTAGTTGACCTCTTAGCATCTGGTTTACCTTTTTACCTCCTCAAGCTTGATGTTCTTCTCCTCAGCTAACCTTTTGGAAATTAATGCTTTTACATTGCGTTATGTTGCAGGTTTCAATGCTTAGAAGTACAAAACAACAAAGCCGGACTGCAATAGATCAATTTGGAGCACGAGTAGATCTTTCGAATGGATAAAAGTTGAGACAACAGATAAAATTTCTTCAGAGATAATGAGTTGGAATTTATATATTAAGACCGTGTGATTTTCCCTTGAATTTTTCCCTCTTAATTGCGCCATGGATTGGTGAAGGGTTGATAACACGAAATTACACCGGTGCAAAGCTAGTCAGTCCTTGTTCAATGAACTGTCATATCTTAGTCTGCTTATTTTAGATAAGTTGAGACATTTTAGTTGAAATAGATGTAAGATCCACCTTGGATTGTCGGCAAATAGTCTTTGGTTCTGTGGATTTTGATTCATACCGAATTTTATTAGTTTCCATGTTTAGCTACTTCAATTGTCTCCGATAATTACTAAAGTTCCCAGAATCATAGTCTGAAAGGACTTGCAATTGAAACAATTTAAAGATGAAATCAGAACTATAGTTTCTAATAAATGTCTAATGGGTAATCTGTACTTTCAGAGTATGTACATGGGATAAAACTCCTTTAAAATGAATTTATATATAAAATAAGCAAGTAAAAGTATATTCACTCATAAATTATTAGTGAATTGAGATTTTAATGCATTTTAAATTAAATTAAGGATGGATATATTTTTACTTGTTCATTCTATATACAATCACTTTAATGGAGCTTTATTCATAGAAAACATTGCTTTTATTTGTTAGGCATCTTCTGAAAATTAGTTTTTGCGAAAAAAAATTCATTAATCTTTTTAGAAGTTTAACTTGATTGCATTCAATATCTTCTTTACGGTATCAAAAGTTATAATTATCTCCCTAAGAAAAGTTAATTTCAATCATTGTTCTTTAAGAAATAAAGTGTAACAGTAACATGGAATGTAATTTTTTTAAATAACCTGCCTGAGCCCGCTAATGTATGTTTCAAAACCCCCAAAATGGTCCCTTGTGCAGTATGCTGCCCTTCAAAATGTTATGAAGCATTGAGGCCAATCATCTTTCACAGTTCTAAGCTTAGTGTGTATCTATCTGCACACTGCTTAACAAGTATACCAATTCAAGCAAATACCTCAAATGGTTGGGCACATACATAACCAAAATTGAAGTAGACCAGCCTAAGAGCCTTTGCCTCTATTCATGCCTACCGTCCCCTACTCCATATCAGCTCTTAAACCCACCACATTCATAACCAAAACAAAAGAAATGGCAGTAGAAAAGATGAATGAAAGATTGAGGTCTACACTAGGGCATATGAAAGAAAATTTAGAAACACATTAACAACTAAACCAAACTAAAGAACTAGATCAGTTATCGTTACAATTATTTTTTCCATAAATTAAACTTTACAATAAACTCCCCCAAGCTACAGTTGCAACTGACTTCAGTTTACATTACTGCCTCTACAACTTGTGCATCACATGATGATGCAACTTCATTGAGGTGGATGTTCAGGAGGGGCAGAAACTTGCCTTTTTTGCTCAATGTAGAATAGATCAAAAACAAAAATAGATGGCCCAAAATGATATACATGCTTTCACCAGGTTGCAATTGACCATGTTATTCGAAATTGTGCATCCTCTTTGCAGAGATGAGTGTATTTTGGAGAAGCATCGCTATTGTCATTGGACCAACTCCTCCTGGAACTGGAGTTACAGATGAGGCAACTTTGCTTGCTTCTTCATAACAAACATCTCCCACCAACCGATAACCTCGAGGGCTATTTGGATCCTGTCACAAGTTTAAATAACCTTCATGTTAAAAATAAAGCATTAAATATGTTCTTCATTCCTCAAACCCAGTACCAATCAAGATAGGAGCACAGTAGTGTAATATTAGCAAGACCTTAAAGTGAGTCTATTTACCTCTACTGGGTTGATTCCAACATCGATTATGACAGCACCAGGTTTTATCCAGCTTCCCCTAACCATATTTGGTTGCCCAACAGCAGCGATAATAATATCTGCCTGTCTTGTAATCTCCTCAGGGTTATTGGTTCTGGAATGGACAATACTGACAGTAGCATCTTCCCTCTGGTCACATAACAGATACATAAAGAAGTAGAAACATATAAGCTTGGAGCAAAAAGAAAGAAGCAAAGAGTTGTGCTTAATTAAAACTAGTTTTGAACAGGTACAAAAATATTTAAGCTTTTGCTCCAATGGGATATTACCTGCAGCAAGAGAGCAGCTGGCATTCCTACAATGTTGCTCCGACCAATCACAACAGCTCTCTTTCCTTTGATAGAAACACCATATCTGTGCAGTAGCTCTATGCATCCCTTTGGTGTACATGGAACAAACAGGGGTTCTCTTCCACGCATGGCAAGGCGACCAATGTTTAATGGGTGAAAACCATCTACATCCTTCTCAATTCTCACAGCATTCAAGACGTTTTGCTCATTCATGTGCTGTCACATAACCCAGGAAAATTAATAAAACTTCCATACAAGATTTTTAGAGAAGAATTGTTAACAAATAAACAATAAAACCATGGTGCTTCATTTCGGCTTTTCAGTATATGTTAAACTGAGAGTGTTCTGTGTTTAAATACAGCTTTATGATATCATACAACCTACAAATGAATGAGTATATGACACTCCCAAACTAAGCCATAAGAGAATCTCTAAGGTAGCAATGTTTCATGGCTGAAAAGCTTAATGTAGATTTCTAAGCAGCACTTAAGGATGGTTCATGCAAAAACATAAAAATAGGCTACTATTAAAATTTATATGATAGTATACTTTTCCTAAAAATGTAGATGAAATTAGAGATTTAGAAGCATACAGAAGGTAAAGGTAACTGAACAAGAATGCCATGAACAGAAGGATCATGATTGAAGTCAGAAATATAGTTCAACACTTGTTGCTCAGTGGAATCCTCAGGCAAATTAGCTTCCAGAGAAACGATTCCCACAGAATCACAAGCCTTCTTCTTGTTACGCACATAAGTGGCAGAGTCCTTCCTATCTCCAACAAGGATTACAGCCAAGCCAGGAGTCACACCAGTGGCTTCTTTCATCCTGGCAACTTCAGCTGTTATCTCATCTCTGATTTGCTTTGCCACTGATTTTCCATCAATCACCTTAGCAGAAGCCTCAGTAGTCAAGGCAGCTGCAAATAAAGCCATACGGAAACAAAAAAATTATTCAGTCAATAGCATGCAGAGGAAAGACAATGCCATAGGCTTAGGAAATTACATTGTCTTCCCTTCAGATTTGACTTAATTACATCTCATACCACTCTGGTTTCGAATTAACACTCACGGAGGTCAGTGTAATTATAACATAAACTTTGAGAAAAGTTGGTATAATTTTGAAAGGTTTAATTACTATGTTACTTCCTGAAAGTTTTGGTGAAATTCAAATAGATCCATAAACTTAAAAGTAAGTTTATAATTGAATCACTAAACATATAAAAATTTGAAATAGAGTCTCTCATACACATCTACATTAGAGTTCAGTTAGATTTCCCGAAAAGTACAAGGACTTATTTAAATTTTAACAAAAAGTTTAGCGACCTGTTTGAATTTTTTTCAGAAAGTTCAGGACCCACAAATAGACGAGAGTGGATGGATCACTCAAGGAACCCTAACCACCTAACGGATACTTAACTATCCCTAATGAATATCTGTATGAGATACTCAATTATAATTTTTTGTAAGTTTAGCAACACAATTACAAACTTTTGAAGTTGAGAGACCTACTTGAGTTTTCCCAAAAAGTTTAGGGACTAACAACAGCCTAATTAAACCTTTTGAAACAGTGAAAAATTGCATAGAAAGTTTCTTTTTTATATTATGCTTCCCATTAGAACCACAACACAAAAAAAAAAAAAAAAAAATTTGGCATGAACCCAGATAATCCGATGAGGGTAAAATTGCATAGGAGGGGAAGGGTGAATGGGAGAGAGTAACATACCAAGGGGGACAAGAGGGGATGGTGGAGCAGACGCAGAGGAGCGCAAAAGAATTGAAAACTGGGTGGGTCCCACACGGAGGGGGCCCACGAAACGGTGGAGGGGAAAGACGAAGTGGCTGTGGCGGAGAAGGAGGAGGCGAGCGGCGGAGGAAGGAGAAGAGTCAGTGAAGAGCATAGAAGAAGCCATAGAGTGACAGTGCCTCAGAAGCAACCTCTGCGTTGTGCTTTGTTGTGAACCAATGTTGTGTTGAGCTGTGTCTGTGTCTCTACTCTGTGTATGTGGTGCGCCGAATCAGTGAAGACGGCGGGGAGGGGAGTCCGGATCCTCTCGGGTACCAACGGTAATGGACAACTACACTCCATGAAATCAGGATCTTACAAGTGGACAACAACAAATGGAAGACTGAGATTCAATCATTTAAACTCAATATTTTTTTAAAACAAATCAATATTTGTGGCAAAGGAGGTTCACTGTTTCACCCGTCAGCTATTTCACCCGTTTATTGTGACCCGTCTGCTATTTCACCCGTCCGATGTGACCCGTCTGATCATTTTCTTCACTCGTTTGATCATCCGTCTAATGACTAGCAGTGAAATAGCAGACGAGTGTAGCAGTTGACGGGTCGCAACAGACTAGTGAAACAGCAGAGGATCACAGAAGACGGGTCATAACAGACGAGTAAAACAGTAGACAAGTCATAACAAACGCGTGAAGCAGCAGACGGATGAAACAGCAGACGGGTCGCCCTTCCTTGCAACAAACAAATCTAATGTGGATATTAAAAAAAAAAAAAATAGACCCGTGGCTGGCTCTGGATCATCAGATTAATTGTAAGGCCCAGATTCCATGAACTGAAATTGTCCATTTACTTAGGTACTGGAGAGGATCCGGACTCCCCTCTCCGATAGTTCAAAAACATTAAACCTATGGATACTACATGTTATAGCTATTAAATTTAGTTAACAAAATTGATCAGCGAGAGGATTCAGACCAATTTGTTTTATACCAAGGCTTCTAAAAGTTGTTTTAGGTTCGATTAATTTGGGATGATTCAGAAAAAACTTATTTAACTTTTAACATTTAATATTTATTTACAAGAATCGAATCTTAGACCTTATTTACTCCTTCCAACTCGAACCAAGACGCATTTGTTATATTATAGCTTAGTCTACTGTTTTTTTTGTTTTTCAAGATATCCTCCACACACAACTACGAAGACTAATCCTCCGAGATACTGGACGATAATTGAGGGTTGACCTCTCCCAATTAGATTTTTTTCATACACAAAAGTTAGGGATCAAACCCCCTAACCGCTTGCTTAAAGAGTCTAAACTCGTTATCATTTTGATCAACTACGTGTTGATTCAGTCTACCATTTTGATTCTAGATATACAATTTTTTAAATTATCATATGAAAAGATACTATTATCATTCAGACTCTGATAGCGTAATTCGCCACTTCATTGACTATATATAATCGTACTATAAAGTGAAAGTATATGTTATATATACAGATGAATTATAATAGGTAGATTCACAATGCCACGCGGCAAACCAATCTTAAGCCATTGGTGGGTTCAACATTATAATCTATGTATTATATTGATGACACAAAGAATCTGATTGAGAATAATATATACTTATCCATCTCTCATATCAGAAGGGAGTCAAACGCAAGGGAATGACAATTGCTTTTTCATTCGCTATTCACTATGACTCTACGAGGAAGAAAAATGTTTTGAAATTATGTGTGAACATATATAAATCAAATATACAAACTTTTCCTAGAAAAGCAAAACATTAAAAAATCTAATCCCTCTTTCGATGTAAAATTATTTTATTTTATTACTTTATATTTCTCATAATATCACTCCACTCTTTAGATATGGAACTAATCTAAGCCTTCCTCACAGATTCACAAACATCTCTAGCACTGAAACATTTGTCTTCTCCCAATACTATTGTTGCCCTTTTCTTTTATTGACTGGAAGACTATAGTTGGCTTAGCACATTATTTTATTAGTTTACGTTATCAATGGTTTTAGGATGAAAATCGATCCTTATGTCAATTTTTTTTTTCTAACTGATTATTAACTGGAAAAAAATAGACAAAAAAGATTTTATTAAAATAGTTGCATTAAAAATAGTCTTGAGACAACCATAAAGTTGCTATAGTATGACCTAAAGATCAAAGGTTCAACTCTTAAAAACAATATCTCAGCTTATGAAGATAAGGCTGCACTACAGACCTAATATGTGATTGAATGAACGTTTGAGAAACATGATTTCTATGAAATAGATTTTGTACAATTGATTTAAATGCAATTAAATTTAAAGTGAAATAATTTATGTTTGAATGTTTTATTTTAAAAGCAAGTTTGATATAAAACTTAGTATAATTTTTCAATTCAAAAATAGAAATTACTCCAAACTACTTTACGTAAAATCGATTCTGAAATGCAAAATTACTTCCCCGGCCAGACCCAAACATCTTAAAAAAAGGGTCAAACCCACATTTGACCATTGCAAACATCTTCCCACCATGAAACAAAACAGGTACACTCAGCAATAGAAGGTGCCGAAGCCAATTCACGTAAAAAGCAATTGGTGTAATGCTTTGAGTTATATGATATCAGGCTATCAGCTGAAGGGCTCAACCCTATGCTTCTTGGAGGCTATTCATAGTGATTTAGACATTTCTACTGGTAGTGGTAATTGATGGAACTAGAACTACATCATTTGACAGCATTACATATCTTGTTTGAATAGTTAAATGCGAATTATAAAATGACTACTAATTAAATTGGACAAGTAAGTAGCAAACAAAGACAGCCCATATGAAAAAAAAATGGAGGAGGAATTTATAGCTAGATGTTTGTTTTTTCTCTGCGTAAAATATCCCTAAAATTTAGCCTGACAGATCAATTTGGTTCCTGCAAAACTGCAACATTTGATTTTGGATTTATTGTAATTCAACGATTAAACAAAGTCGTTTTGACCAAGGCTTGCCACTTAAGTGGCAAGCTGGTACTTACTACTGAACGTGCCACGTGAGGCTAACTTTGTAAGCAAATTTGTAAGGCTCCAAACTCACAATAAGTATACTTGGGGGCAGATCCTGTGCACAAAAACTTTAAAACGTAGCACATACTCTGATCCTTTCTTATGCTACATTAGAAAATCAGTGTTTTAGAACCATTACCATAGTGGACTCTGGACACGGAATAAACTAAACAAGCTACAATTTATAGAAATGAAATGGCAATGAGATTATGCAGAAAGGGAATGACAATCTTGTGACATGGGTCATTTTTTTTGTGGTTCAACAATATTCTTTGATGTGGTTCAAAAAATTCTTCGATGAAAGACTAAAAAACTAAATACTTTCTCATTCTTTTATATTTGATATAATTTGCTATGTGCATATGATATGTATTATGTAATCAAATAACATTGTATATGCGGGTAACTTTTCAAAACAACAATCACATATCATATAAATAATAACTTATTAGTTCAAAACCTCAAAATATATATTGATTCACAGCTACTATTGTCAAACTAATTTGTTTAAATGTTTACTCAATGATACAGTTCGAACCAATATAGTCTACTTGTCTTGAAAATCACCTGGCTGTTGAAGTTCTTCCACAAATCATGCTGAGAATGATAACGGTAATATCCAGCAGTTACATACAGCAGGGACTTGCAACATTGTAGTTGAAATTCTCTTGTTGTGGCTCCAGTAAATACCACTTCAATTCATTACCAAACACAGCACAGATAAATTGTTACACAAAAGTCAACAAAATCTTGATCGTCAATATGTTTTCTATAGATGCATGATCTAATTGGAAAAACATTTTGTATATATGTAACTTTCACCAAGGTTCCAAGATACCCACTTGAGTCCAGCCCACAGAATTTTATGATATCATCACACTTGTGGTTCTGCATAGCAGCAAGTGAGAAATGTTTGAAATGAGAATCAGGAAAATAACAAATAATGCAAAGGATCACATATCCTATGAAGGAAGAATGAAGAACAGATACAATAGAAAATATTAGGTGTTATACTATGAATATACTTCCTGTAACATTTTTCAGTCATGTAATATTTTGTTTTGATCCTAAGAAGAATCAATAGAGGGTGAACCTAGGCGGAATAGTAAGGTTATTGCCTTGTGACCTGAAAGTCACTGCTGGGCTGCCCTTTTATAAGAAGAATCCATGAAAAATGTCAGTAAGCAGATCATATAGGACATGAAAATAGGAGGTATAGACACCATCATACTTCAATCTTACCAGCACGATAACGGAAAATTTTTAATCTATACTCTTGTAGCAACATATCACTTGTTCTTCAGTTCCTATACCATTTTTTTTTTTACTTTTTTACTTTTGTTATTGGGAGATGGGCCAGGGGCATTACCCTCATTTTACTCGTTCAAATCAGTTCAAGTGCAAGAGGTCTTGAGAAAAAAGTTCATTTGATGAATGTTTACCAATTACCACTACTGAGCCAGTAGCAACCAAATTACTTCTGCCAAAACAACTCTTCATTCAACTTTGCAAACATAGCTGATAGTGAGTTAAGTGCATATCAAGATCCTACATTTGTCTAAAATCATTAAAATAGGGAGGAATTCATAACAATCAAAGATCAGAAGAAGTGCAAGTTAGCACAAGTAACATACCATTATTAACTTTTGATGAAACATACCATATAATATTTATTAGCTTGTTGTCATCACTGTTATCATGAACTACAACTTTCACGGGATTGTTCAGGACTCCATCTGGTGATTGTGCGCTCTTCAACAGTATAATTTGCCAAACAAAAAGGAGAGTCATCACTATTACCATTTTTATTGATGTACATAACCAATAAGATTTTTGCAACACTTCCAAGAAGTCGAGTTGTGCAATGAACATCAGACCATACTCTCAACCTTCCATTTAGATCTTTATCATCCTCATCTGATAAAACAAGTACACCATACTCAGAATGGACCTGAGCTGGATGATGACGATAGACAATAAAGTCTACACCATACTGAGCTCCTGACCTCACTACCCAATTTTTCATTCGAAGGTGAGAGTAAGCCTTGTAGAAACAAGAGAATGTTTTTTTCTTGGACTTCATGGAATGCCATAGCTCCTCATCACTTTGGAGACCACTATCACCATCTTTAATCTTGAGGCATTTCAAGGAATAACACAGGTAGTATGCTTCCTCCAAGCTTAATTTTAACCACAGTATGTCCTTTTCAACTGTTCTCACAGGTTGACCAAAGCATGCTTTATCAAGGAGATCAATTTGTGCTGCTCCCACTGCTAAGTGTACACTATTATCAGAGAGAAATCCACAAGCCTCTGATTGAACTAGAGAAGACAGAAGTTGAGATATCATCTTTGACATGGGTTCTCTAAGTGCTTCAGCTTCAGCATCCTTTTTAGCTTTTGCATCTTTTCCTTTCCATCTTGGCAGCATTTGGCCTTACAAAGTGAATAAATAGAAGTGTCAATTCATAGTCCAACTGATTTAGCTTTACATAATGATAGAAGATAGAAAATGAGCAATTTTTTCATTTTCTTATGTGGCCTAAAGTTACAAACATGAGCAATTTTGTATATTTACTCTTACCTATGCAACCATCAAATTAATTATGTGACCTAAAGGCCTCATAAGAATTGCAGTACTCATTTAAATTAAACTAATTACTAATCTCCCTTAAAAGGTTTCAAAAATAATACAGAGGATAACGCTAGTGAAAACAGAAATTGAAGTTAATAATAAGCATACTGATTCACTGACTTCTAGCTATATAATATTATTTAAAAAAAAAGGACTTGAAACATAGCAAGAAATCGTGATATCAAGACACAAACTCATCAAGTTTAGAAAAAAGGCACAAACATAAAAAGGAATGGTCCAGAAGATGAGAATGAAATAATGAGATGGTTGTTTATTAATGTAGCAAGGGAGGAGAAGAACCTTAACCCTAATGATGTGACAAGAGAAATGCAGTGAGAATGATTGAGTTTCAAGATTTAGGCATTGGCATGAGGGGGAGAGAGAGCTTCTTAAATCGCGATTGAGTGCGAAGTGCAATCTGATGTTGCTAAGTGGGAGATGGCGGCACAGAGGATGGGTTTGTGGTGGGAATAGCTTATCCTGGACCATGTGGTATAGGTCCAACTAGTTGTGAAGGTGCCTTGGGCGTCTTGGGCCTTGATCTCTCACTGGTTGCTGTGTTGAGATATTGCCCTTATCTATTTGCAACTGCTAAAACCCACTGTCATGTCTCCACCCTAGTGGAGGTCTTCGCCTGCGGCAACTATTCAGCCTTAACAAACCCACACTTACCAGACATTTAAGGATGAGCATTTTTGGACCCATGACATTTTTTCCATGTTAAAATAACAGTAATCATCATCTGAAAAAAATGCAGACTGAACACAAAAGAGTGGTCTAATTGTAATTTGCATCAGTAACCCTGGAGTGCTTGTTGAATATCACTACTGTATGCATATTTAACATAATTCTAGCCACAGGGTAATTAACCCAAACAAGTTGCAGTTCGATCCATCCGCAAAATGCTATATCTTAAAGCTACCACAGTAATAAATATCATGAGACTAAGTACTCGTTTGGATGTGCTTTTCTTGATTAAAACCAATCCATTACTAAAGAAGATAGTTCAGTGACCTGCAGAAAGACAAACCAACAAATAGATTTAGTAGGGCCAGGATCTGTTGATGAGAATAATGCTTTGACTCGAAAGTACTTACATATTTGTGTATAGAAATCCAAAACCAGTATAAGAGGAATGATACCAACTTCTGATAACAACCAATCCGTACCATAATAATAGCCTTAAATTCAAACCATCTCAGAAGTATTCCATTCAAAGGATGACCATTCTATTCTTCGGCAATGTGGAATTGTGGCTTAACATTTACATAAATCATAATTCAGTAGTTCACTTGTATTTTCTAATACTTCATGCTGCTTGTAACTATAGCATGTGGTTTGTTATCCGAGCTCAAAACACTTCTGCATTTCTATTTTCAATATATCGATCAACTTACTGATCACTATGCAGTAGTGTAAACTGAGAATATCATCTGTTTTAGGCAAGTCTTTTTCCTGGACCTGTACCTTGTTATCAGATTGCCGATGCTGTATCTACTTCTGCTTGTTTTGGAAATTACGTTTTCCCTAATCTCAAACAGGTATAGAAGGAATCATGTACTTTCTCATGCAGATAATTTGAAGACTTAGCAAATCATCATTTATGGCTGTCTGTGTGTGGTTTCTGTATTTTTCATTCCCATAACTCTGAATTTTCTATGTGGGGGATGATATATCAGTTTACTTAAGGGTTGAGATTATTGTTCTGTGTTGTTAATCCCTGCCTTAAATACTTTAATTAAACTGTAGGGTTTATAAGAATTCTCTTGAAAATGAAGACACTTCACCAATTCTCTTAAAGCATGTTATAATCCTATCAAACATAGAAAACGAAGACACTTCACCAATTACTACACAACATGGGTCACAAAATTTAAGCATAATCCATTTTTTGAGTTTCGAATGAATGAAGAAGAAAACATGTTCCAATGAAGGTGAAGCAGAAGAATATACCTTACAGACAGAGGATTAGAGCAAGACGGAGACGAGTGTTTGTCAGCACAACTCAGCAGAGTCCGTCAGCGATTGGGTGCATGACTAGGCAAAACGGCAGTGGTGCCAGAGCCAGTGGGTTTTGGGGGTTTTGCACCGTGCATGGTGGCCGGTGGAGAGTGGCGTGCTGCGTTGTGCGTTCTTGCACTTTTTTTAAGTTATAGGGCCAGCCCAAATAAATCGGGCCAACCCGACCCAACTCCAATTGAATCCATTTTTTTGTTAAAGCATTATTCATCTATGTCTGATTTGAAGTAGAAAAGACACTAAATTCAAAACATTTACCCTCATGTTACCCCAATTTTTTTATTTCTTTTTTAAATAAATGCATTTGACTTAGAAATATGTGAGATTGATGTATTTTAATTTTATATTTAAATAATAAATAATATAATAGTATTTCTAACTCGAAATTTGTAATTTAAATTTATCACCAAAAAACTAGCATTTTGCACATTTTATTCATATACCAGATTAGAGGTGTGCGTGGAACGGGTTAGGACGGCTTAGGCTTGTCCCTCCCCCGACCCCTAAATGTTGACCGGGCCAATTCTTTGAACACGAACCCAAACCCGACCCTAGACCCGAAGGAACCCAATCATGTGCGGGTTTGATTAATACCGGGCCTAGATGGGACGAGACCGGGTTGGCCCAAAATGTGAACATATGTCCCAATACATTCACAAAACCAAGATGCCCACAGTGATAGCAGTTGAGTGCACCAAAACCATGCACACACATTTTCAATACCAAATGGATACTACATAGGTAAAGCCACATAACCATGTTATAAACTCCAAACAATCCTTTATCATTATTCGGATTTCAGCGTTGTCAATTGTTAACATTTGGGCTTAGCATATTTTGCAAAACTAACACATTTGCTGCATAATAAAAACAAAATGGTTTTATCATCTTCAGTTACAGTAAAACATAAGAAGGGAGAAAAGAGATTGTCATGGATGAAACAAATTCAAATGAAGAAATATAACAGGTGTGCATCATCACCAAAAAACGGAAAATTAAATGGATATTATTGATGCACAAGTAGTATACGGAGTAATTAAACCTGAATATTAGATACTTGAGAATGAACAACACTTTGGGCCAACAATCAAGGGCATGAAACAATACTACAAGAAAGATAAAAAGGTAAAAAGTTATAAGAAAGATCTATCAATCAAGTGTCATGATCAATCAAGTTTTAATAATATTAGCGAGCAAGGAGAGGAAAGAAAGACATGTCGTCATTTCCAAAATTAGTTGAGCCCGTTACAAATTTATGACATTCAAGCAGGCTAAAGCTATGTTGACAGATTAATGATCCCAGCAAGTTCCTGAAGCAAATTTAAATTAATTAATGAATACAAATTAATGGTTGGGAACTCTACAACTAAGATTACTAATTCCTGCACAATATCTATATATGTCAAAATATAACAGTGTTTGATATCTAACACCTATACCTGTAATTAGGTGGTAATGGAAAATAAACTGTAATTTATGTGCAACCATATTACGATAGCTGTCAAATGATAATAACTTAAAAAAAAAAAGCATAAAAACATGTTGCTGCCCCAAATTCCATAATGTTCCAACTTCCGATGCCAAATTCCATAATGAAGTCAGGGAAGGAAAAAATAACGGGGAATGGGAAAGAGAGAACCAAATACAGAAGTAGACAGAGAGAAGCTTACGAAAATTGGAGGAAGCAGGTCTCTATTGGTAGATCTTGACGGTGAAGCAAAGAGCTCCACCTTGATGTTGAGGTGCGTCCTTGAAGTTGACGGTGCAGCAAGCACCGACTTTGTCCTTGAGCTTGAGGAACGACGGCGTCCTTGAGCTTTGACGGTGCAGCAACCTGAAATGAAATGTGGGGTGAAATCCCTAGATCGTGAACTGATGCACTTAAAATTAATATAGACTAATAAAGACCCCTCTGTTTTTTTTGAAACCAAATAGAGACACATTTGGTATCTAGCAAAATAGTTCCTCAAGTTGTGAAATGTTAATCAATTTAATCTTTCCATTAATATCAATTAAATGATATCATTAATGGTACTGATGTGGCATGTTAAGTGTCTTATTGGCACCGTTATCACTGCTTAGGTGGTGTCTACATGATCAAGGACCAATTTGAAACTCTGAACCAGGGATTAAATTGATACTCGCAACTTTGAATCAGGGACTAAATTGATACTCGCAACGATCTTCTTTTTCTTCTTTATATTTTCCCTTTCTTTCTCTGCTATCTCTTTGTTTCCTCTGTCTCACACTCTCTCTCTCTAACCATCCATCTATAACCCACCTATAGACTTATTATGCAGGACTCCTTGAATCTTACAATTTATATCAAGCCTTTTTCTGTCTGGCACATTTATTTCATGCATTTGAATTTTTTTTTTCTTGGTGCTTTTTTAATCACATGATCAACTTTTTCCAATCAGTTAATCGCATTTAGTATAGTTTAGGAGATTCTACAGTAATGCCTCCTACTTTTGGTTGTAGACAATGGATGCAGTTAGACCACTTTGGTTTACCATTTGTTATTTTTGATTTAGATTTGACTTGAAAATTTAGTAGTTGATTTCTTTTTGGGGGACACCTTTTACGGACAGATGATCTGCAAGATCATATCATTATTTGTGGATTTGGACGAATTGGCCAGGTGAACTCTTTATCGTTTGGTTTGGTTAATTAGCCTTAATCATAGATTTAAGTGTAACAGTTTACCTTTTGTTATTTCTAGATCATAGCTCAACCTCTTTCTGAACGACTTATTCCTTTTGTTGCTCTAGACGTGAGAGGTGAATGCTAGTATGCATCCTCCATAACTTTGATGCAGCATGCTCCTTTAATCACAACCATACATTTATTGTTTCACTCGTCTGTTGTTTCATCCCGTCTGCTATGACCCGTCTGCTGTTTCACTCGTCTGCTATGACCCGTCTGCTGTTTCACTCATCTGCTAGTCACTTGTCCGCCGAGACTCGTCTGCAATTTCACTCATCTACTGCGTCTCATCTGTCGTTCACTTGTCTGCTAAGCAGACGGGTAAAACAGTGGACGGATCACATCAGACGAGTGAAACAGCAGACGGATCACAGCAGATTAGTGAACCTGCAGACAGGTCATAGCAGATGAATGAAACTGCAGACAGACGGGCGGCGGTGGTGTTGGTGGTTGTTGGTTCATTTACTGTGTGGAGGTGGGTGTGATGTAGTGATGGTGATGGTGGTGGGAAGGGGTGAGGGTAAGAAAGGAATTTGGGTAAGTGTGCAGCATACACCTCTTTGCAGAGGGTGCATGTTAGACGGCACCGATTTATAAAGGCAAACTCAATTTCCATTCACTATCAAAATATATACAATTAATATATAATAAAGTGTTTAGGCAAAAATATATGATAATCATAAATAGTAACAACCTAATTTATATGCTAATTGACCAAACTAACCTATTTTTAGAAACTATTTATCAATATAAACTTGTTTTGAAACTATTTACCAAACTAACCCACTTTTTGCCAACCTGGCATTTTTTTTATTTTTTTTGACACCAAATACGCTACTTTGACTAGCATTTTTCGAGAACGCTACTGTCAGTAGCGTTTTTAGCAAATTGTGTCATATGGCAAAATCTGGTAAAAATGTAAAAAAATTTAAAAATTTTATGTTTAGCGTCGGCCTAGAGGTGTCACCCGTCTGATGTCTATCAGACGGGTGAAGAAATGTTCACCCATATGATACATTAACATTTCTTCACCCGTCTGAAGCTGAAGATCTTCATCAGATCAGTCGGGTATCAGACGGGTGAAGAAATGTTCACCCGTCTGACACTTTTCTTCATCCGTCTGAAGCTGAAGATCTTCACCCTCAAATGAGTGAAGAAATGTATCAGACGGGCTACTCGTTTGATGTGACCTGGGTGCTGTTTCACCCGTCTGCTATTATCCGGTTGCTGGTCTGCTCCAACCCGTCTGCTGTTTCACCCGTCTGTTATAACCCAACTACTGTTTTACTAGTCTGTCGTGACCCATCTACTACAGACGAGTGAACCAGTAGACGGGTCACAGCATACGAGTGAAACAGTAGACGGGTTATAACAGACGGGTGAAACAGTAGACGGATCATAGCAGACGAGTGAAATAATAAACGGGTTGGAGCAGACGAGTAAAATAGCAGACGGGTGAAACAACAGCCGGGTCACGTCAGACGAGTAGCCCTTCCTTGCAACAAACAAATCTAATGTGGATACTAAAAAAAAAATAGACACGTGGCTGGCTCTGGACCGTCAGATTAATTGTAAGGCCCAGATTCTATGGACCGGAAATGTCCATGTCCTTTTACCTGTCCCACAAGTAAAATATTGTCATGTCAATTAAATTATGCCTTTGTTTTACAAAATATGTCCAATAAAATCAATTTTGGGCTGGATAAAATTGATTTTATAAGAAACATGAATTTCTAGCATTTTCTTCAGGTAAAATTGATTCTAGGTGTGTGACCTACAAAATTATTTATATTTACACCTCAAAAGTGAATTCTTTTTCAGCTATCAACTAAAAATTAGATAATATATCTATCAGCTATAAGTTAGCTTATCAACTTTTTACCAAAAAGAGCTTTAATAGGTGGGTGATATTTAATTTTTTTTAATAGTGGGCTATCTCATGTGCTGCCCTGGACTACTCGGCCTTGTGGTGTTTTTGGTAGGGCTTTAATTTTCATACCCCCTTTTCCAATTTCATACCCCCTTTAATCCACCAAAATTACCAACTCACCCTCCATCCCTCAATCCCCCTCTATCCATCACTCTCCCTCCTTTTTCTCTTCTCTCGCTTCTGTCTCCCTCTCTTCACTCTTCACTCTTCACTATCCCTCTCCCTCACTGCTGCTTCACTGTGAATCCTACTTCACTGCTGCTTCACTGTGCCACTGCATATATGAAGGTTACATCACTCTCCCTCGCAATTTTTTCTGTGGTTCGAGATTTCTCCCGTATGAAACCAGACGGGGGTGTAAATGAGTACACTTCCGTGTGTTAACATACGGTAGTGTATATGGAAGCCAAATATGGTACCCTATGGAATCATATGGTAGGTTGATTATTTAGCCAATCGTATGATAACATATAGTAGTGTACCAAAAAAATGGTATACCCTATCATATGGAATCATACGTGCGGATAAATTTGATATACAACCGTATGATTCCATACGGTATTATATTTTTCTTCCAAAATATACGTACCGTATGGAAGCATATGGTTGAGCAAAAATTTTATGCAAACGTATGATTCCATATGGTAGTCTATACCAATTATTTGATACACTACAGTATGGGATCATACGGTTGGCTAAAAAATCAACCTACCATATGATTCCACATGGTAATGTATTAGTGATAAACACTACCATATGGCATCATACGGGAGGTAATTTTTTTAATGACAACTTTTGGTTTTTAAAGTTTGAAGTTGTAAATACCTAATAGTTAATGCCTTGGTTTTGCAGAAATGGGAAGAACAAAAAATCCTAGTTATGTGGGCAGTCAACCTGAGCAGGTTGATGATGATGTGCAGGCCCCCGAGAGGCGCAGGGTACCCACGGCGTCCGACAGGAAAAGGCGTGCAGTAGAACATGTAGATGGTGCGGGTCCATCTTCTGTTTCAGAGCCGGTAGATGCATCTGCAGATACCCCTGCAGAGTGTGGACCATATGATGGGGGTCCTGAGGATTTGTCCTTACTGAGATCATATCCTGACCATGTAGCGCGATGTATATGGCGTGGTGAGGTACATAGTGAAGAACATTTCCAGTTTCAATTGTTGTATTCATTTTAACTTGATATTTTTAAAATCTCATTTAAGTAAATTTGTACGTTGCAGGAGCGGGATCCCTTGAGGGTGAGCAACTATGTCTTCAAGCTGCCTTGGTTGGGTGGTTTGCCATAGAGTGTGAAGGACCATGTCACCCGTTCTTTACTGGCCCCGCTTATAGGATGCACATATGAGACAGTCGACAAGAGATTACGGTCTGCATTTGCTGAGTGGTGGTATTGTGACACTAGCAGCTTTCACCTGCCCTGTGGCGAGATGAACATCACGCTGGATGATGTGTCCTCCATTTTGCACATCCCCGTGACTGGTGAGCTTATCTCAGTTACCGGGCTTACGAAGAATGGTGTTATCGCCCTTCTCATTGAGCTGTTAGGAGTGGATTATGCAGATGCCCACGCTGAGATAGAGGCGACCCGGGGGGCAAATATCTGCTTCTTAACCATGCGAGAATGGTATGTCATCTTCGTCAGTAATAATCGGTCAGAGCATGCTGCCAGGGTATATCTGCTATACTTATTTGGGTCGACTCTGTTTGCTGACAAGAGTACAACTTATGTGGGAGTCCATTACCTGAAGCTGTTTCGTGATCTGCACCGCATCCATCACTATGCATGGGGTGCATCTGCCCGTGCAAGTTTCTCTAATTGCTGTCTGAATGCTTCAAACAACGACTCTGGATCAAACTCTTGAGATGAGCTAGTGCCTACAACCGGGGAAGAAAAGGATAGCCTCTGCCAATGTACATGAATCGACCCCAATGGAATAGGCACATTCAGCTTCAGATACTTATAAATTTCGCAGGCACAAGGTAATCCATGTGTCTTTCTAATTTTGCACCCACAACGACCAGCATCACCTTTGACAAAGTCAACACGTTTCACCTCTTCAAAAATATGCCTCATTGCGCTCCTAGCAACACAGCAGTTCAATTGTTTATACAAAGGCCTGTTGAACCTATGCTCCACTATCTGAATGGTTCTCTCGAACGAAGCCTTTATTTCATTGTGTTGCAAGATCATCAAGTTGTTCATGCTAATCATACAAGTACACAGATTCCCCATGTTGTTCGCCAACAAAAGCTTCAATTGTGCGTGTGCGCCCTCAACCCTGTGAACATAGCATACATAAATACACAATATATGTTAACAAGGACAAAATGATAGCTAACCAAGATATGTGTTACCTATTTGAAGTTGTATTCCCAAGATGCATAACCTTATCTGTCCATGCTGAGACAAACTTCTTTTTGTTATGCTCCAACCATGTCTTATATACATAATCGAAGAAAAGAGGACATTCGGCACAAACACGTTCGAAATTATTGACAAAACAATCATAATCATCCTTATTAGCACAATAAAGTATAGCCTCCCATGCAGCCATAATGGTAGGGATATCCTCTGGGTCACTGGCATACACCTTGCAGTTGGCCTTCACATTCTTGCTGATATGAAAATGACATAATAAATAACTTGAAGTAGGAAAAATGGTCTCAACTGCATTCACCAAGGCGGCATCCTTATCAGTAATTATGACTTTTGACAAGGCTTCCTCATTTCGAAGCAACCCTTTCAACCGTTCTAAAGCCCATATGAAATTGTCATTTTTCTTAGCCTCCATATAACAAAACGCCACAGTAAATGTCTTCTTCGTTGACGTCTGACCTACAATCTCAAGTAAAGGAAGACGATACTTATTGGTCTTGTATGTACTGTAAATAATTAGGACAATACTGAAGGCATGCAACAGAATAAGGGCATTTGGGTGTGCCTAGAAAATGTCACGGACAATATCAGTGCTCTCATCCCTCCTATGTCAATACACATATCCACCATCTTACAATAATTTCATGAGATGTTAGACTTCTGTTCTTGGCCCCATTCTATTTTTCCCGTACCGTTGCTGAACATGATATATATTTGTCCAATGGTAGTGTAATTGCTCTGGTCATGATCTTTTAATATTGACAATATGTGTCTTGGCTTCACCATACTCTTTGTTGTCTTCAACTAAGGACAACTCATCAACTTTTAGCTTTCCGGGTAATGGGTGACCAATCAAAGTTTCTGCCTTTTCATGGTTATGTGACCCACACAATACCTTCAGTGTCCACCCCCCACCATCATGCAAAGGCCTCCCATATAGTTTAAAAGGGCACAAAGACTTTTTCGTTCATGTAGTTTGTTTCTTTAATTCAGGTTTGTACTGTTTATACTTCCCACTCTTCTCACATCCAATGGTGACTCTTTCTTTCTTTAAAAAACCTCCTGAATCTGACCTTAAGATGATGAGCACAAATCCATGTGAATATCCAACATGTCGAACCCAATTCACAAGAGCATTTTGATAAGAAAAGATCTGCAATTTTTATTACAACGTTAACTACACTAATTTGTACTACAACATACATTTGTCTTACAAATTAAAGATTAGTTTACCTCTTTAGTCAAAAAGACATTGCTATAATCCACAAATTCTTTTTCATTGTCAATTATGTCAAGATCATCCGTTGGGTTAACGTCTGGCATGTCCTCATCATATGATATATCATAAGCCCACTCATCTTCAGCATCCATAGTAAAAACTGTGATATATACAAGACGGGTGTATTAAAATGTGGTTATTGGGCACCAAAACGAATTACCGTACAATAATATATGATAGTGTAAACAAATTAACTTACGTGTAGATCTATACGGTAGTTGCTTCATATAATAAGATACCTTATACAATCATACGGTAGTTTATTTATTTAAACAAAGATACCGTATAGTTGTATACGGTGATTTCTTTATGAGCATCAACTACTGTATGATTGCATACAGTTGTCTATTTATATAACTTTACACAACCGTATGATCATATACGGTTGTTTGTTTACTTAAATTACCGTACAGCTATACATGGTAGTGTAGTAAATAAACTCCCGTGTAATTATATACGGTAGCTTAAACTTTTTAACAAAATATCGTATTTGACTATACGGTAGTCAATTTATTAAAACAAACTACCTTATATCTCTATACGGTTGTTTCTTTGTTTAAACTACCGTATATAGTAATACGGAAAAACGCGATCGGGAGAAAAAAATTACAAAAAACAATGTTACCTTTAGTAGATTGTAATGGATGTTACGATGTTATTTTTCTTTAGTGAGTGAGTTGGGTGAATGATTTAAGTGGGGTAGAGAGTGGAGTAATAAAGTTTAAGTGAGATATGGGAAAGAGAGTGGAGTAGAGAGTGGTCGGATAGAGAGAGAGAAAAAGAGTAGGGTGAGGATGAAAGCAGGGAAGGGTAGTTTTGGATTTTTAAAAAAATGGGAGTATGAAAATTAATTTGAAGGTATGAAAATTAAAGCCCATTCGGTAATAATAGGGCTCAAGGCAACAAAGTTCATGCCGCAGAAGGAATACAAAACTCTAGCGAAAGTGTAAAACCCTCCTCGTAAAAGAAAAGCTTCCCTCTCAGCAGTTCCGCCGTCGACGGTGATCGTAACCAAGAAACATGGCGGACGTGGTGCAGTACAGATTGGAGCGCATGCTCGACGAGCTTGACGACCTCGAGCAGCGCGGCCTCTTTAGCCGCCGCGAGATCGCCGAGATAGTGAAGCAGCGGCGAAAATTCGAGTACAGGCTCAAGCGGCCGTGTCCGATGAAGCAGGACTTTTTGGCTTACATCGAGTACGAGACTCAGCTCGACGCGCTCCGCACGCTCCGGAAGAAGACGGTGGCGCGTGAGCTGAAGAAGCAGGGCAACAAGAAATTGAAGAAGTCGATGTCCGATATTGCCGGATTGCGAAGGATTATAGATATTTATGAGCTTGCTTTGAAACGCTACAAGGGCGATCTTCAACTCTGGTTTCAGTACCTTGAGTTTTGCAGACAGAGAAAAAACGGAAGGATGAAGAAGGTAATAACCTTAATGTTACTCTCTTTTTTTAATTTCGTTGTATTTTCGTGATTCAATTCAACGTAATGCAATATAGAACCGGTAAATGTGATTTTGAAGAGAACAACTATAGATAAGATAACTGGATTCCTTTCAATTTGTGTTTTGGTGATTTCACATGTCAATGGCATGATAGTGTTAGATATAAATGAACTTTGTTCATTTCATTGTAATTTGTTGTAAGGTTTGGAATTTTTATTGGATTTAATTGGTATGCATTGTCATTTATTAGCATTACCGACAATTGCGGGAAAATGCGGTCGCAATTGCCGTTGCAGACACTACCAAAACCACAATGTCTTGCGGTTGCATACCTCATTTTAAAATTTTGCGGTTGCGAAGACTATCAAAATCACAACGTCGCGGCCACAATTGCGGTTGTAGACGTCATTTTAAAACCTGGCTGTCAACCAATCCTAAACCCATATCATTAAGAATGTTTGACTCTTATCATAACTGTCTTAGAATTAATATAGAGGATGATTTGTGATTGATTGACAATGTAAATATTGACAATGTATCAAAATTAAATTTTTTTTTTTTTTAAAGCATATGGAGTATGAAAATTTCCTTTTGAATTTTTGCAGGCCCTGGCAAAAGTTATCAGGTTTCACCCAAAGGCCCCGGGAGTTTGGATTTATGCTGCAGCTTGGGAATTTGACCATAACTTAAATGTTGCAGCTGCTCGTGCTTTAATGCAGGAAGGTCTTAGAGTTTGCCCAACTTCTGAAGACCTTTGGGTAGAGTACCTTCGGATGGAACTTACATACATTAACAAGTTAAAGGCCCGGAAGGTTGCTTTAGGTGAGGAGGAGGGAACTCTGACCCGCGATCCTAGAACTGCTGATGAAAAAAAGTGGAGAGATGAAAACAAAGAGTTATTTATGTCCATTGATGAAAAAGACAGTAATAATGAACCAAATATTGAAAGTGATGAAACAAACAAGAAAAAAGAATTGTTTGAAGAACATGGTATGAACATTTTCCGAACTGTCTACAGTGGAGCAGTTGAAGCTCTCCCTTCAAGTCTCAGTCTTAGGAAGCGTTTTTTGGAAATATTGGAGAGTACAAACTTAGCACATTCTGAAGATAAGCATAAGGAGATACTGGATGACATGAAGAGGGATTTTTCAACAGAACCAGAATTCTGGGAGTGGCTAGCAAGACATGAATGTGATCTTGAAAATGTGCAGGAGATAAGTGAAGAAGTCATAATTCCCCGGGTGCAAAAAGCAGTTCAGGTATAATTCCTTTGAACTACTGAACCCATTGAGCACATGGTATCTTATTAAATTCTTTTCTGGTGACTGAGATATCAATGCTTTAACTCGAAATTAGGAAAAAGTGAGCATATTCTGATTATGGAGGTTACCATGGTACCCCCATTTTCCCTATACCCACTGCATCTAAGAATAGCACTGCTTGGGTAGGGGGTACTTCAGAATTCTTCTATGATTATTTATCTTGTGTACCTATATTGATCTAATGAAACCTTGGACCCTTTTCTGTTTTATAGGTTTACGAGGAGGCTTTGAAAACTGTGCCTTCAGGAACTATGTTTAGTTTGTATTCAAAATTTCTAATGGATATTGTAGCTAGTAAAGAAGGAGAAACCAATATATCTGCGTTATCAGGTCATGCTGTAAACTATATATCACATCTCCTGAAAATATATGAAAGGGCTGAAAGTTTGGGGTGCATTACTGAAGATCTTGCTTGCAAACACGTATCTCTACATTTGCAAAGGAGACATTTGGACGAGGCAAGGAAACTAGCAGCAAAGCTTTGTAGTGGTAAATTTGCAGAATCGGTACAGTTATGGGGATTAAGGATTACTATAGAAATTAGATGCATCACAAGGAATTCTCCTTCGCCAAGTGATGCTGATCTGCTATCTCTTTTTGAACTCCTTAGACAAATTTTGATGAAAGTGCCTGTTTCAAAATCAGAGAACTTATGGGTAAAGGTATGTTGTCACCACCAATTTCTTATTCTTGTTCTCTTCAGTGAGTTATGTCTCGTGTAAAATCTGCCTCAATCAAATTAGTTTTGACTTGAAATCCTGTTGCCTCCAGGGTTTAATTTATAAAATATTAACTTGTTCCTTAATCATTTGATTTTTAAACAGTTTCCTGGTTAGAATTACCCGACTTTACTTTTTCCAAATCCAATATGGAATCTATATGGGTTTCCAGTAGAAGACTAAATGTTTGTTCGTTATTGTTAAAGTAATTCATGACACTATGAAAATATTGTTCGCTAATTTTTTTTTTCTTTAGGAAGTTTGATTTTGATTTATTCTTGTCTCATAACACAGTATACCATTTCTAACTGACGTTGGGGGTTTGTTTCTTCATGTCTCAGTTTTCATGAAGCATTAAATTTCTTTGAGCTTTTACTTATGATATTTATAGGCATATATATGATACATCTCCTTACTGCTAACTTTTTTCTTGTATTTAGTCTCAACATTCAACTTTCTGATTTAATGACTGTTGCATTGTGTCTTTATTCAGTTCAGCTCGAATTGATTTTTCCTTCACTTTAACTGTTTTTTATACTATTAAAATCACAAAGTTATTTAATTTAATTGTTTCATATTTCAATCCTTAATGCTAACTTTTTCTTTTTTGTGTATTTAACCTCAACAATCAACATTGTGTTAATGACTGTTGCATCGTGTCTTTATTCAATTTCGCTTGAATTGATTTTTCCTTCACTTTCATAGTTCTTTATACTATTAAAATCACAAAGTTCTTTAATTGTTTCATATTTCAATCCTTAATTCTAACTTTTTTTTGTATTTACCCTCAACAATCAACATTCTGTGTTAATGACTGTTGCATTGTGTCTTTATTCAGTTCAGCTTGAATTGATTTTTCCATGACTTTAACTGACTATTAAAATGTCGAAGTTCTTTAAATGTTTCCTATTTCAAATTGTCACTTAATACAGGCCCTTAAATTTTACACAAATCAAAGACAGTACTTTGATAAACTGGTGGAGATTTCTGTTATTTCTTTGACCAGAGATGGTGGAAGTGAAAGTGGATTTTCCCTCTCCTCTGCCATTGTAAGTTTTATTCTTCAAAAGGATGGAATTCAGCAGGCCAGAGATATCTATAAACGGTATGTGTTATGGAATTTGGTCAGGGTTTTGTTTTCCAAATCATGATCCACATGAAGATTTTCGGGAGATTTTCGTTCTTGTACATATAATTGCTCAATTGGTTCTCATTGCAGATTTTTAGCCTTACCACATCCCGGCCTTGTCCTATATAGAAATTGCATTGACCTAGAGACAAACGTTGCATCAATAGGAGATAAAGGTGGTCTCATCAATGCTAGGAAATTATATGAATCGGCACTTGCAACTTACGACCAAAATGTTAGCTTGTGGCAAGATTACTATCGAATGGAGACCAAGGTAAAGTTTTTTCCTGCTTACTAGTTTTTCATTCAAATCAAATAATGCATCTCTGCCTCCACCCTCCTGCATAATGATTATGGCCCTTAGGGGTGAATAGAGTGAGTCATTCATATTCCAAATTTTTTTTGGATAGGCGCGCGCAATCAATTCTATAAAAATAGAAAGAAAAGGTTTGTCAAAAAACCTTCTTCCAGGATAAACAAACTTTATTAATGAGTCTGTTTTGCAGATGGGAACATCGGAAAAGGCTACTGCTGTCTATTGGCGTGCAAGGAAAATACTCAAAGATGCCACTGAATTTGCTGCTTCCTTGGATTTGTGATTATTTCTAAATTTCTAAATTAAGATCATGGCTATTGGAGTTCAATTTTGACCATATTTAAATTTAAATTAGTTGTTTCGCCCTTCAGACGATGGAGCTTCCTCGTTTTCTCCCTAAAGCTGAGACAGTAACTGTAATATAACCCTTGTACCCCTACCTTTTTATTCAGAGAAATTCTAAAATACTCTGCAATTTCATAACCATTGAGATATGATTTTTAAAATATTTAATTTGTAATCTAACTGCATGTATGGTTATTATTATGTGTCGAAGTGTTTACATAATACAAAGGAAAGAGAGAAAAACAATAGGACGATAAATGTATTTTGTTTTGGCCAACTGATAATTTTCTTTCACTTCGGGTCACACAAGGTTAAAAAATTCGAGATATGAAGACCATATGATTGTCTTGTTTTCTCTTTTCTTTCCTTTTTAATCCCTAATTCTGCACGATGTTGCTACATTTAAAAGGTTTTTCACGGATAGTCATCAGATGGGTGATCATTTAAAAGATTCTTCACTGATAGTCATCAGATAGGTGAAGAAATATTCACCTGTCTGATGATTAACAATGAAGAACCTTTTAAATGATCGCCCGTCTGATGACTATCACAGTGAAGAAATGATGACCAAACTAGTGTTATTTTTGAAACTATCTATCAAAGTGGAGTTGTTTTGTAATAATTTACCAAAATAGGGTTGTTTTTGTGGGCGTCGAATTCTTTATTTATTTTTTTTGAATGTCACATGTCACACACTTATTGGTTTTATAGAAATTTTTAAAAAACAAAAGCTGCAACATTCCTTGCGTGTGTCTGTAGAGACACTCGTATGTTGTGACCCTCTGCTGTTTCACTTGTCTACCGTGACCCGTCTGTTGGTCACTTGTTCGTTGCGTCTCGTCCACTGTTTCCCTTGTCTGTTTAGATGAGTGAAACATCAGACAAATGATCAGCAGATGAGTGAAACAGCAGACGAGTGACCATCAGATGACTAGCAGACGAGTCATAGCAGACAAGTGACCAGAAGACGAGTCTCAACAGACAAGTGAAGCAAAAGACGGGTCATAGAAGATGAGTGAAATAACAGACGAGTGAAACAGCAAACAAGTGTCTCCACAGACGCGTGCAGGGAATGCTGCAGCTTTTGTTTTTTAAAAAATTTCTGTAGAACTGATGAGTATGTGACATGTGGCATTTTTATGGAAGGTGCCAGTCCAAGTGGGCGCCAGTTTCCACGTTAGGAAAAAAAAAATTCCACGCTGTCAAAAACAATCCTATTTTAGTAAATTATTACAAAACAACCCCATTTTGATAAATAATTTCTAAAATAACACTAGTTTGGTCAAAAAGCCAGAAATGATCACCCGTCTGATGACTATCACATTGAAGAAATGTTCATCCGTCTGATGACTACAAGTATGATAATCTACTCTAGAGATGTCACCCGTCTGAAGCTGAAGATCTTCATCCGTCCGATGACTATCAGTTAAGAACCTTTTAAATGATCATCTGTCTAATGACTATCAGTGAAGAAATGATCACCCGTTTGATGACTATGACAATGAAGAAATGTTCACCCGTCTAATGACTACAAGGGTGATCATTAATCAGACGGGTGAGTTTTTCCGATCAGACGGGTCATATATCTTCATCAGACGGGTGAGTTCTAGCTTAGACGAGTATTGACTTAGGACAGACAAGTGAGATAATTAATTTTTTGTCAAAAGTAAAAAAAATAAATAACTAATCTACACAAGTGAGATAACTAGCGTCGGTTTTTTTGGCCTTTAGAGTCGGTCTTGACCGACGCTAAATGTACTAGCATGGCACAATCTTTGGACGTTTACGAAGAATCTTTACTATAGTTTTCTCTGAAGATGTGTGAACTATCATTATATGTGTAACTTTGGATGGGAAACAGCAGATGATAACCTAACCAGTCTTGTATTTGCTAATGTCTTGAGTGATAGAGTGACAATTGGGCGTTCCCTGGATCTCCCTGTGTACTTTGGAGATGCTGGTAGTCGAGAGGTAGTGCATATGACTTCAGTGCTTGACCTCACATACATGTTCATTACCTGACATGCTGCATAACAAGGTCCTACAAAAGGTTGGAGCTGAAAGGGCTAGTGCTGCAGCAGTAACTCTAGATTCCCCTGGTGCAAATTATAGAACAGTTTGGGCTCTGGCCAAGCACTTCCCAAATGTGAAGACTTTTGTTCGTGCTCATGATGTTGATCATGGACTGAATTTAGAAAGGGCTGGATGGAGCTACTGCTGTAATATTCAGATACCTCTTCTATTAATTTTGTTATGATTGCCTTGTGTATAATTCTGAACAGTGAGAAAAATAATCTTTTGTTGATTGTTGCATCTTTTTTATAGCAAAAATTGCTATTATTGAATACTTACTCTAGATCTTGTCTATCTTATCTCTGTCGCTTGCATTTGCAGGTTGTCCCGGAGACATTGGAACCAAGTCTTCAACTAGCAGCTGCAGTGCTGGCTCAGGTTAATCAATTTTCTTCGACTGACATATTGTCATTGGAGTAGATATATTGGCCTAATGAATAAAGTTGTTATGTCCTAGTATTTTAATACTTAATACCCTTATTTGATGACGAGAACAAAGTTAATTGAGATAAGTGATTATGTTCGGTTCTTGTTGTGATTGAATCTTTATGTCACTTTAGCTGAACTGTTGCTTATTTTATATTCATCATATAAATGAAATGATTTACTTGAGTTTCTGGTCAATTTTTTGGAAGTCGTACCAACATATTTTTGCTCTTTGCTGCATAGTAAGATTGTCTACATATCTCATTGAAGACACTGGCAGTCCATAATACTGAAAAGAGGCAAGAAAATACACAGATGTTGAATCTAGGACTTCTTATAGCAACAACACAAAAAGAAAGGGTTCTCATCATATGATTTTGTTAGTTAATGATGTTAGGACCTAATGCTATAGCATGGAGATGGCCGTTCTTAGTTTTCTAAGCATTTCTCTTTTCAGACTAAACTTCCCACATCAGAGATTGCAGCATCTATAAATGAATTCAGATCTTGCCATCTGGCTGAGCTCACCGAAGTACGTATTCCTTTTCTTTTATACACATGCACAGTGGGTCATTATCAACTCCGTTGTGACTGTCTTTAGAAATTGAAAGATGAAGTCATACTTTTTCACGCGTATATAGTTAATGTCTAAATGGATGCATTTCACTTTTTGCCTATTTATTCAAATGTGTGAAGCAAGTGGAAGTTCTCTTGGATATGGATATAATATAATTATGAGCAAACCCAAATCTCAATCCCTAGATTCATCAGACGAGACACAAGCCTCCCAAGGGACACTGGCGATACGAAGATTACCCCATTTATGCAAAGCAGAAGGCAAAAGTAAACAGAAGACTAGAAGAGTAAAGAAAAAGAATAATTGGGAAAAATTGTATAGTAGGTTAAACGTTCCTTCATTATGTACAGAAATACATTTGGATAGAAAATGCAATATATTTATTTCATTTACTTTTTCTTGACAAATTTTGATTAGCCATGCTTTCTCAAAATTTTGTTAAGGATGATGTCCATGTCGTGTATGTGCTTACATATTCCTTGCCTTTCGAAAGGCATGTATAAGATTGCCTTGGATTTCCAGTGATTATCAAGAATATGCCAATGCCCTGATCAAGTAGTGCAACTCCTGATGGTCGGTTAATTGAACCACAAACTTGGGTAGGTTTCACTATCTGAACTCACCCTATGAACTTGGTTCTAATTGGATGTTGCTCTCTAGCGGGGTAGTAGGGAAGATATTTTTTATAAATATATAGTGGTATATTTGGAACTGGTAAAGAGTCTTCAATTTTGTCACTCATTAAATTTGATTTTATGTGTTTGTCCGTATATTGATATGTTGTCAACACCTCGTTGTTGTGTCTAAGAAGATGTTAGATATGTGATATGTGTTCTGACAAGGGTGTGTTGGGATAAATAGTTTAATTAAGTGTTTATTTAATAATTTTTTTCTTCAAATAAGTTAAAAATGAGTGCGGATCCTCTTCATTACCTAAGAAAATGGACATTTCCAGTCCATGGAATCTGGGCTTACAAGTGGACAACAAAAATATGGATGGTTGAGATTCAATAATTTAAAATCAATATATTTTTAAAACAAATCAATATTTGTTGCAAGGAAGGGTTACTCGTCTACTGTAACCCGTCTGCTGTTCACTCGTCTTCTGTGACTCGTCTGCTGTTTCACTCGTCTATTGTGATCCGTCTGCTATTTCACTTGTCTGCTGTAACTCGTCTGCTTTTTCAGTCGTCTGTTGTGACCCGTCTGATCATTTCTTCGCTCGTCTGAACACTCGTCTAATGACTATCAGTAAAACAGTAGACGGGTCACAGAAGACGAGGGAAACAGCAGACGGATCACAACAGACGAGGAAAACAGCAGATGGGTCACAACAGACGAATAACCCTTCCTTGCAACAAACAAACATAATGTGGATATTAAAAAAAAAAAAATAGATACGTGGCTGGCTCTGGACCGTCAGATTGATTCTAAGGTCCAGATTCCATGGACAGGAAATGTCCATTTCCTTAGGTATTGGAGAGGATCCGCACTTGTTAAAAATAACTTATTTTCAACACACACTTATCAACACATTTTTTAATCCTGGGTGGATGAGCATGGTAAAAGGCAAAAGGATCCAAAAAAATAATTGAAGCATAATATTTATGTTTTTGATGATTTTTTTTTTTTGAGAAATACTAGTAACACCATTTTTAACATACTCGTCAACATATTTTCCATTATTGGGTAGATTTTACGTTAGACTTACTAAATCACACGGGTCAAATCTCTAGTCTTTATTAAGTGTGTCCCACATGACATCTAGCCAATAATAAAGAGTATGATAAATGAAGTGTGGTAAATAGTGCCTTGTTAGTATTTCTCAAATTTTTTACTTCTCCAATCATTTTTACTCAACATTTTTACTTTTAAGGTAATTATAATAAAAGTCAAATTCTTTAATGATATGATAATTTATGATTGGTTGGCATTGGGCAGTGTAAAAAACCTTTTATACTGATAATGCATATCAACTAAGTGCCCATTTATTACAGTTTTTTTTGTTTGTGAAAAATCAATTATTTTTAGAAAATAATCACTTTTATGGATTGTTTATCCATTTGTTTTAACTATTGAAAAAAAAAAATCAGAATCTGGAAAAAAAATATGAAGCTATTTTGAGTAGCTTCTCATAAAAATTTATTCTGAATAGTTACTTTAAGTGATTTTTACATAAATTAGTTTATACTTTACTTAAAATCTCTAAAAATTAATCACTAGATTATGAGTCCGTTTGTTACATATTTTTTTTTTTGTTGAAAAAATCATTTTATTTTCAAAAAATAATCACTTATTTCATGGGGAAAAAAAAAAAACACAACCTAAATTAGGGACCAGGATCCCCTGCAGTCACCAAAAATTAGGGGTGAGCAAAACCCGGACCGGCCCAAAACCCATCCCGGACAGAACACTTTGGACCGGATCTGACCCAAATTGGAAACAGAAAGGGGACGAACCCGTGTCCTAATTATTGACCCGGAGCCGGATTAGGGTTACCCTTCAGGTTACCCGGCCGTCCCAAATATGAAGATTTTTTTTATCCGTCCAATACAAGGCTACAAGTCCAGCGTCCTGGCCCAATACGCAATCAGTCACTCACTCAGCAACTCTGTTCTCACCCTCACATAGCATAGCGTTTCTCTTTTCTCAATTTCTCACTCTCAACTTAGGGTTCTCAGGTTCTCACTTCAGCGACTAGTCTCAGCCTCATATATTTGTTGAGGCTGAAACACGCACGCACCATCCTGATATTGAGGTGGTCTTTTTGGTGTCTCTATTCTCCCTTATTAAGATTACGCCAATATGATTTATATGTTGTTAACCAATTCTCTAAATTTTATATAATGAACCTGTTCAAAATTCTAATTGCCGTTTTTGCATTTGACATTTCGGGAGACCCTTTTCTCATAAACAATCCCCTTATTTTTGTAGTTTCGTAGGCTTAGGATACAACAAAGGATTAAAAGTGCTGAACTTGGAATTTTGAAAGAAGAGCAAGAGAACGAGCTTCCTAACTTCCCATCATTCATTCCATTATTACCTCCTTTGGTAAGTTTCTTGGAGTTAGTTCTTAATTATCTCAATTTGAGTTTTGAGTTTCACTTAATTTGAGCAAGAGAACGAGCTTCCATTCTTCCCATTTGTGACTGTTGCGGATCCATTTCCCTAATTTAGCTCATGATTTGAAGTGTTTCTTTTGGCATTTGGCACAAATCACAAAACCCTAAACCACTCCCATCAGAAAGCGGTGGTGGCCACAACTAGGCATGGCAACGGAACCCGAACTCGTGGGTATCCGCCCAAACCCATCCCGTTCTAAACGGAAAAAATCCTATCTTTTCGAGTTCGGGTTTTTTCCGCTTTTCATGGACGGGGGCGGAGTCGGGGATGGGGATGGGTTCCACCTCAAACCCGCATCTGAACCGGCCCTGCTATTATGAAATTACTAAAATACCCTTAATTATGGGTCGTGAAGTTTAAAACATTTCATTCATTCACTCCAGCAGCACTCAGCCGCGAACACCCATCCCCGACCCATCCATCCAGCAGCTCCCATGTCCCATCCCTGACTCCATCCAGCAGCCGCACGACCACCGGCCTCCACCGCGGCGCGAAGGCGAGGCGACCCACGACCGCGACGCGAGCCACCCAGCGCCGCGAACGTTCCATCCCGCGCCGCACGACCACCCCCGCGAACGCGACCCACCCTGACCCACGACTGTTTCATCTCAACGAAAACTTTGCATTCCATTTCTACCTGATTCGAACTTTCCGTCCAGTAAGTGAACTTCATCTTCCTTCAATTTCAACTGCTAATCAAAGTTTCCGAACTTTAACGTAACGTTTTCGATTGAATTCGATTCGATTTTTGCGTGGCTGACTTGTCTAGGAATGAGGGCTACGACGATGCTTAGGGTTCTGAACAAGCAATTTATTGGAATAATGGGGAACAACAGCACCGCCAATGCAACAAACGTCGCCGTTAAGAAGCCACCACCGCCTCCCACGTGGCGCAAACCCGCTTTCATCGATGCGTTTCTTTACAAGATGAAGAAGAACAAAGATCTTCTGATGAACAAGACCATTTGGTCACGGAGGTCTACCATCTTGCCCGAATTCGTGGATTCAACCGTCAAAATCTACAACGGGAAAACCACTGTTCGGTGTAAGATCACCGAGGGAAAAGTTGGTCATAAATTTGGAGAATTTGCTCTTACTAGGAAACGCAAAACACGAGAACAATCCACTGCTAAAAAAAGTGTTAAACAACTCAAGAAAAAGAAGTGAACTTGTTTTCTTAGCTTTATTTGAAGTGGATGATGCAAATCTCAATCAAAAATGTGATTTTTATTTTATGGGAATTTTATTTTCTACATTTATATACTTCAACCTGGTTGTTTCTTTAGGCGTTCTATATTGCTGTAGAAGTGAAGACAATTTATTCAGATAATTGGTTTTTGGCCTTCATGTTATTACTGTGGAATCAAGTGGGTTCTTTTGACTATTTGAACTTTTATTTCTTGTTATGATTTATGGATCCCTGATGAGTGATTAATTAGTGATAAAAAAAAATACTGATAAAAATAAACTAGTGAACAAAATTAGGTTCAGTTCTATAGGTGTTTGTGGTGCTATTTTCCAATAAGAAGAAAACATGTGTAACATCAGTAACATGTCTTCTTCTCTATGGAAGATTGCACCACAAGCACCTATAAAACTGCACTTATGAGGACCTGATATTTATGCTGAATGTCTCAACCCATCATAGGGATGTCATCATCGTTTTGCTTGCCACATGCTTATGTGGCCAGGAACTTGTTCTTTGGGTGTTGTTTTGCTGGTGTCCTTCAGAATGGATCTTTTAATTGTGTTGGGCTGTGTTCCTCTGAATACATAATTTAAATATAGGGAAAGATTAGAAGATTCAGTAGGAGATCTTATCAATCATGCATTTGTTTAATTAGCAGATTTTATGCCATTGTTGCTAAGTGAACAATGACATAAAATTAGTAGATCTTTATTACTGTTTTTTAGCTGACTCAGTGGATGGAATTTCTGGATAAAATGCCATTCAATTAAGTAGTTATATATAACAGGGTATCTTTTGTTCTTCCTGAATCATGAAGGATCCTTGTTGAACATATTTGTTCGAAGTTTACTATTGTTTATATGATATTTAGCTTTCAATACTCTGAACACTCCCTAATTCCTGCGCCCTCAATAAATGGAGAGGATGCAATGCCCTTTCTGGTAGTTGATGGTGAGAAAGAAAATCTTACCTGTGATGATTGCTTGGTGATTGCATATTCAATGCAAAAATAGAACATCTATAATTTTGCTAGTCTGATGATCTGCCCTCACTACTTAGTGCTTCAGATTCCAATCAATAGAGGGTGACAGGGAGCTTCTATGCAAGGTTTTTTTTGTTTCTGTTTTTTGGGTGAAATCTATTCAAGGGTGTTTTTTTGCGGTAGTTTGCTCCATGTTAAAACTGCATCATAAAACCATATGGGTTGCAAGGCAGTTGGATGTTACTGTCATAGTTAGCAAGCATAAATTGTTAGCCTTGTTTGAGATTTAAACATTTAGTTTAGATGCATTACTTCTGTATGTAGTTTTCTGAATGATATCTTATGAAGCACATGCATTTACTATACCAAGCATTTTTAAATAAAGCTCAAGCGAAAGAAAATAAAAGTTACGGCAAGAGGTTGCTGTGAATTCTGTGGTGGCTACATGCTCTCGAGATTATGGATTCCATACTTAATAAGAGGAATACTAGGGGTTGGGAAGGGTTGGATGGGATGGCCGAAGAAATTTAGTAGGAAGGGAAGTTTTTTTTTTCTTTCTTAGAGGAGGCTCATGAGAGGCCCATGGGGAGGGGAAAGCGGGAAGGGGAGAAGAGAATAGGAAAGGGGTGTAGCATATTATGGGGGTTTGAACCCGTATACTCATGGTTCATGTTTCACAGCTTAACTAACCGTGGCAAATATGTCCGGGTTTGGCTCCTCTAAAGTGAGCTTGTATATAAAGTAAAAAAGTAAAAGTAAATAATATATTCACCCTTGATATGATAAAGTGCATAGAGGTTTCAATCCATTAAGAGCCTGTTTAGCAAGACACTTCAACGAGCTTACAGCGGATGAGAAAGTAGTCCCGTTTGGTAAGCGCATCTGTCACGAGATTATAGCGTTTTTTCACGAGCTTATAGCGTTTTTTCCAGACGCTACTTGAAGTAGCGTTTGAACTTAAAGCTTATAGCGTTTCATTTTTCTTTCCATTTTTATCCTTATTATCTTCATTTAATTCTACCTTTATTCTCTTCTCTCTCTTTTATGTAAAATCATTAATGAAGATGTCCTTTTATGTCATTTTATATTTTTCAGTTAGTTCAACCGCTAGTTTTACCAAACACTTTCACAGAAAATAAGTTAGCTTATCCGCTATCCGCTATCAGCTACCTCATCCGCTATTCGCTATAAGCTATCCTCTATTAGCTAGCATATCCGCTAACAGCTAATTTTACCAAACAGGCTCTAAATGATCTAAGGATGAGTACACATTTACTTTTTTACTTTAAAGACATAATCTTTATATGTGATGCGCCGAATTAGGCTGAGATTCAACAATGGATTCATATGAACTTGTCGAAGGATTTCGACTTTTATGGCATTAGAATGTGGCCATAAATATTTATGTCTGCCAGTGCTCTTTTGTGGTAATGGCTTAATATGCATATTTTTTCTAATGATTTTACAAGACCACCATTCCCCCATCTTTATGTTCTGGCACACGGGAAGGTTAGAATGGAAACTTTTATGAAAAAGTCCAGTAGAGTGGCATTGGGCAGTTTTAGAGAAACTGTGAATATCTCTTGGACTAGCCCACCGAATGGGTGGTATAAATTAAATGCTGGTGCTGCTTCAAAAGGGAACCCTCGTGATGTTGATTGTGGAGGTTTGATTGGTGATGATAATAGGTAAATGGATTCAAGGTTTTGGTATGCATATTGGTCGATGTAATGCTTTGTGCAGAGTTATAGGGTGTGCTCAGAGGCTTGGAGTTGGCTTGGGATAGAGGGGTTCATCTCTTGATTGTTGAGCCTGACTCTGAAGCAGTTATTTCTAGTATCGGTTCTGATAGGAAGGATAACCAAAATTATAAGTTGCTGAGGCGAATTCAACAATGGCAGAACAAGGATTGGCAGTTGATTTTCACTCATTCTTATAGAGAGGGAAATAGATGTGCAGATTGATTGGCTAATTAGAGTCTTCGGCAGGAATTTGGCATTCATTTGTTGGAGATACTACCTTTGGAGTTAGCTAAGTTTATCTTTGATGATTTTTCTGGGGCTTCATTACCGCGTGTAATTTCTTCGTTTCTTTGTTGTGTTTTTAGGCGATAGCCTGTCTTGCTCACAAAAAATAATGATGAATATATAGAAAAGGTTTAACTAAGGTTTTGGTTGTTACATGTAACAAATTTTTAATTTGGTTCTTATATTTAAAAATGAGTTTAATTGCTATATACAAATAATGTAAAGTCCTTTTGCACAGATATCTAATTAAAAATTATCACATCAGTAAAAAAAAAATTGATTTTTTCATTAACTACCTTAAAAGTTATTCATATCATGATTGATGATTAGTTGACAGTGTAAAATATTTTACACTGTCGGTGCATAACAATTAAACTTTTTAAAAAATTGAAAATCGGTTATACATGTGCAAATGTTAGCAAATTCGTTCATGTCGTCAGTAAATTGATCCTTATACATGACACATTTTTTATTTGGTTTTTATACCGAAGAAGTTTTTAAATCGGTTCTTACATATGCAATCAATAGTAATTTTATTCCTACAATGTGTCAAGGAGCTCGAACGACCCAACTAAAATTTTTTTTCAACTTGATTATTTTTTATATATTATATTAATTTATCAATCTATTTCTTCTGTTGAGAGTCGATAACAACTTTCAAAATTAAAATAGAGACAAAATTACTATTGATTACATATGTAGGGATCGGTCTAAAAACTTTTAAGTATAATGATCAAATCAAAATGTGTGTCACGTATAAATTTGCTAACATGAGGGATAAATTTGCTAATGTTTGCACATATAGAAACTGATTTCCAAACTTTTTAAATATATGAATCAAATGAAAAAATTGGTGTCAACTTATAAACCTATTGAAAAATAATGAATACAACAATTTTTCTTTAAAAAAACTTGGTAGACAAACAAGACCAAATAGTAATTTTCAATAAATAAAGTAAAAAAGCTAAGAAACAATGGCAAATTTATCACTATATCACTGTTCACTTTTTATTTTTCAAACTACCACCGTTTCCAAATTATATATCAAACTACCACTATTTGAAATTATATTTAGAAGTCGGTTTCACTATTCACAACTTCTCAACATGGCTTTCAAAAAATTTTGTGTTAACTCCCTTGGGAAGTCGGGTTTGCTAACCACGACTTCTCAAGGGGTTTTTATTTTCTTTTTTCTTTCTTTATTTATTTTGAAATGCTATTGTATTAATTTAATTATTTATGATAATTAGCTAAATTAATTATATTAATTTTAAATTATTATTTAAATTATTAATTTTATTAATACAATAATAACAATAAATAATACACTAATAGAAAATATTTAACATTGATTAAAAATAGAAACGGTGTAACGATACAAGTGAAACAGCTTATTACTTGTCTGATGTTTCACTCGTCCAAGTAAACAAGTGAAACATCAGACAAGTGATCAACATATGTTTCACTAGTCTATTATCACTTGTCTGCTTAGACGAGTGAAACATCTGTTGATCACTTGTTTGATGTTTCACTCGTCTAAGCAGAAGAGTGAAACATCTGCTGATCACTTGTCTGATGTTTCACTTGTATGCTTGACAAGTGAAACATCAAACAAGTGATAAGCAGACGAGTGAAATATCAGATAAGTGATCAGTAGATGTTTCACTCGTCTGCTTATCACTTGCCTACTGCTTCACTTGTCTGTTTAGACGAGTGAAACATCAGACAAGTGATCAGCAGACGAGAGAAACATCTGCTGATCACTTGTCTGATGTTTCACTCGTCTAAGTAGACGAGACGAGTGAAACATCAGACAAGTGATCAGCAGATGTTTCACTCGTCTGCTGATCACTTGTCTGCTTATACGAGTGAAACATCAGACAAGTGATCAGCATATGTTTCACTTGTCCGATGTTTCACTCGTCTAAGCAGACAAGTGAAACAGCAGACAAGTGATCAGCAGACGAGTGAAACATCTGCTGATCACTTGTCTGATGTTTCACTTGTGATCAGCAGATGTTTCACTTGTATGCTTACACGAGTGAAACATCAGACAAGTGATCAACTGTTTCACTTGTCTGCTTATAAGAGTGAAACATCAGACAAGTGATCAGCAGATGTTTCACTTGTCCGATGTTTCACTCGTCTAAGCAGACAAGTGAAACAGCAGACAAGTGATAAGCAGACGAGTGAAACATCTGCTGATCACTTGTCTGATGTTTCACTCGTGATCAGCAGATGTTTCACTTGTATGCTTAGACAAGTGAAACATCAGACAAGTGATCAACTGTTTCACTTGTCTGCTTATACGAGTGAAACATCAGACAAGTGATCAGCTGTTTCAGTTGTATTGTTACACCGTTTCTATTCTTAATCAATGTTAAATATTTTTTATTAGGAGTAAAAAGCCAATTTGGTCCCTGAAAGTGTAAGGTAGTATCAAATTAGTTCCTGAATTTAACTAAATAGCAAAAACGTCCTTGAAGTTGTAAAACATTAATCAACTTGATCCCTCCGTCAACCCCAGTTAGCTGACGCCGTTAACGGCGCTGATGTGGCACGTTAAGTGCCTTGTGGGCACTGTTGTCACTGGTTAGGTGATGTCCACGTGGTTAGGGACCAATTTCAAACTCTGAACCAGGAACTAAATTGATACTCGCAACTTTGAACGAGGGACTAAATTGATACTCGCAACGGTCTTCTTCTTCTTCTTCTTCTTCTTTATATTTCCCCTTTCTCTCTGCTCTCTCTCTCTTTGCTTCCTCTGTCTCGCGTTCTCTCTAACCACCTGTCTATAGAACCACCCGTCTATAGGTGGTTATAGACGGGTGGTTCTATAGACGGGTGGTGCAGAGAGAGAAAGGACCCGTCTATAGACGGGTGGTTAGAGAGAGAGAGCGCGAGACAGAGGAAGCAAAGAGAGAAAGCAGAGAGAGAAAGGGGAAAGATAAAGAAGAAGAAGAAGAAGAAGACTGTTGTGAGTATCAATTTAGTCCCTGGTTCAGAGTTTCAAATTGGTCCCTGATCACATGAACACTACCTAACCAGTGACAACGGTGCCAACAAGGCACTTAACGTGCCACATCAGCGCCGTTAACGGCGTCAGCTAACTGGTGTTGACGGAGGGACCAAGTTGATTAACGTTTTACAACTTCAGGGACGTTTTTGCTATTTAGTTAAATTCTGGGACTAAATTGATACCGCCTTACACATTCAGGGACCAAACTGGCTATTTACTCTTCTATTAGTGTATTATTTATTGTTATTATTGTATTAATAAAATTAATAATTTAAATAATAATTTAAAGTTATTATACTTTATTTAGCTAATTATCATAAATAATTAAATTAATACAATAGCATTTCAAAATAAATAAAAAAAGAAAAAAAAATAAAAACCCCTTGAGAAGTCGTGGTTAGCAAACCCGACTTCCCAAGGGAAAAACAAAAAATTTTGTAAAATGAATTTGAGAAGTCGTGGATGGCAAAAACGACTTCTAAATTTAATTCTCAAATAGTGATAGTTTGGTATATAATTTGGAAACAGTGGTAGTTTGGAAAATAAAAAGTGAAACAATGATATAGTGATAAATGTGCCAAGAAACAATAAAATGGAGAATATGTTCTTCGTGAGCACCAAAAAGAGTGCGGATCCTCTCCAGTACCTAAGGAAATGGACATTTCCGGTCCATGGAATCTGGGCCTTACAAGTGGACAACAAGAATATGGATGGCTGAGATTCTATAATTTAAAATCAATATATTTTTAAAACAAATCAATATTTGTTGTAAGGAAGGGCTACTCGTCTGCTGTTTCACCCGTCTGCTGTGACTCTTCTATTGTGACTCGTCTGCTGTTTCACTCGTCTGTTGTGACCCGTCTGCTGTTTCACTCATCTGTTGTGACCCGTCTGCTGGTGCACTCGTCTGCTGTGACCCGTCTAATCATTTCTTCACCTGTCTGATCACCTGTCTAATGACTATCAGTGAAACAGCAGACGGGTTATGGCAGCCGAGTAGCCCTTCCTTGCAACAAACAAACCTAATGTGGATATTATTAAAAAAAATAGACACGTGGCTGGCTCTGGAAAGCCAGATTGATTGTAAGGCCCAAATTCCATGGAGTGGAAATGTCCATTTCAATAGGTAGGATCAACACTCCTTCCCAAGGAAAAAACAACAAAATTTTGTAAAATGAAGTTGAGAAGTCGTGGATGGCAAAAACGACTTCTAAATGTAATTCTCAAATAGTGGTAATTTGGTATATAATTTGGAAACGGTGGTAGTTTGAAAAATAAAAAGTGAAACAGTGATATAGTGGGCAAATTTGGCAAATTTATCACTATATCACTGTTTCACTTTTTATTTTCCAAACTACTACCGTTTCCAAATTATATACCAAACTACCACCATTTCAAAATTACATTAAGAAGTCTTCTTTGGAGGGCACGACTTCTCAACATGATTTGGAAAAAAAATGTCACACCCAGTTGGGAAGTCTGGTTCTTCAACCACGACTTCTCAAAGTGGGTTTTAATTTGGGGAAATTTTTTTGTCACACCCAGTTGGGAAGTCTGCTTCTTCACCCGTCTAAGCTTTCATGCTTTCACCCGTCTAAGCCTTTGTTCCTCTGATGACTTTCACCCGTCTAATGAAGCTTTCACTCCTCTAAGCTTTCATGCTTTCACCCGTCTAAGCCTTCGTTCATTTGATGACTTTCACCCGTCTAAGCTTTCAACCGTCCAATGAAGCTTTCACCCGTCTAAGCTTTCATCCTTTCAACCGTCTAATGAAGCTTTCATGCTTTCACCCGTCTAATGAAGCTTTCAACCGTCTAAGCCTTTGTTCATCTGATGACTTTCACCCGTCAAAGCTTTCAACCGTCTAATGAAGCTTTCAACCGTCTATTGAAGCTTTCACCCGTCTAAGCTTTCATGCTTTCACTCGTCTAATGAAGCTTAGACGGGTGAAAGTCATCAGACGAACGAAGGCTTATACGGGTGAAAGCATGAAAACTTAGACGGTTGAAAACTTAGACGGGTGAAAGCATGAAAGCTTAGACGGGTGAAAGTTTCATTAGACGGATGAAAGTCATCAGAGGAACGAAGGCTTAGACGGGTGAAGAACCAGACTTCCCAACTGGGTGTGACAAAAAAATTTCCCTAAATTAAAACCCATGTTGAGAAGTCGTGGTTGAAGAACTAGACTTCCCAACTGGATTTGACATTTTTTTTTCCAAATCATGTTGAGAAGTCGTGCCCTCCAAAGGAGACTTCTTAATATAATTTGGAAATGGTGATAGTTTGATATATAATTTGAAAATGATGATAATTTAGAAAATAAAAAATGAAACAGTGATATAGTAATAAATTTGTCCATTTTTTTAGTCAATCAATTAACAATTAACAACAAATGTGTGTTGTTTTGTTGTGCTCTTTGGGCAGTGACGGCCACTGAGAAAGAGGGAAGAAGCGTTTAACAGAAAAGCAATGGCGAGTGCGTTGGGTAGCAGAGTCGAGGCTATTCGAAACAATTCCCTTTTCAGATTCTCATTCAACTTCCTCAGAACCCTAAGCGCTGGTTCTCCTTCATCTTCTTCTGCTTCTGCTTCGGAGAATCAGAACCCTAAGAAATCAAAGCGAAGAAAGAAGAAGAACTTGTTCGAGGTGGCTCAGTTCTTACCCAACTGGGGAATCGGTTACCACATGGCCAAGACTCACTGGAACGAAGTATCTTACGAAATCACCAAAATCAATCTCTACAAGGTGATCCTCTTTCTCTCTCTCCCTTCCAATCTTCAATTTTCTCATTTTTACTTTTTTTATTTACTATTTTTTTTTTACAGGATGGAAGACATGGCAAAGCATGGGGAATTGCTCATAAAAATGGTTAGCTTCGTAACTCGCATTATCAAAAGTTACTGACTTTTATTTCGTATTCAAGTTTCTGTTTTTTGATTTTTCCTTAGACATGTCAGGAAGTGATTCATTGTGAGGTTATCTCTTTTGTAATATCTTTGGGTCTATTCATAGAAAGGGGATTCCCTGCAGTTAAAAAATCACTCACGGTAAGTATTTGAGAAGGCCTAAGATTGATCCAATGGTGCATTAATGCGTGAATCGGTGATCTTTTTACTGCAGGGAATGCAGGTCCTCTTCAATGGAACTATTGTAGGCTAAGAATGCCTCTTTGTATTCTGATATATGGATTTGCCTCAGTGGCCATTTAGGATAATCTATTGTAAAGACTTCACAACATGATGATAAGTGGAGTTTTTCCGTAATAAATAAAAATTTAGATTAGTAAAAATTGTAGTCTCTCTCTCAATGAGGACTGATGAGGGTGTTTGATTTTCATCTGATCAGACAAGCTTCAATACCTTTCTGCATTGCAAATTAAAACAGGTGTGCTTTTGTCAATTGTGATGCCTTAGAAACTGTAGCATCAGTTGTTTTAAGGTCATCTGTAGGTATTTTTGTTTCCTTCTGCAACTTCCATCATACCCTGCATTACGAATTTTGCCTCCATGGCTAACTTCCCTAGCATAAAACCAAATTAATTCTTTAATATGCTGGTCTCTTGTCTTAATCTAATCTCGATTACTATTTTCCACAGTTTTGCAATGTGGCTCATGAACTGCAATTCTGCAAAATTTTCCCTTCAGTTTATAGTCAGTAACTCACTATGCATGCACAGACAAAAATACCTAAGGCATTTTCTACATTTCATCCATGCTAACAACTACTAACAATGAGATTTTTAAAAAAATGTAAATGAAGGTGTTTGTTACAGTAATGATAAATATTTTCTAAGACTTTTGATAGAAAAACTCAAGTAGGAAGCTTGAACATGCTATGATTGATTTTCATGTGCTTCTTGCTAAACATTGTCACCTTTCTTAGAAATGCCCAACTTTAGTTTTTGGGAATATCTAGTTGAATGCTTTTGTTCTTTATATTGGGTCGGTTGTCCCATGTCAAATTATTTATGATATGTTATAAATCTTATAAATTTTGCTTATATGACAATTGTGTATGTGTTCTTTGTTTTAGAACTAAGAATCTTTGTTTGTTAAATTCTTACAACCATATTTTTTGCAGCAATAATATTGTATGAATCATTGCATGAGTGCTGAAGTGTTTTTTACCACTTGTTGTCTGGCATGCTTTGAGATGATGATAGAACTTATTGCAGGCTTGCCAGCAGCAGACGCTCCAAAGAAAATTAGTGGAGTTCACAAGCGCTGTTGGAGGTACCTCCCAAATGTTGTAAAAGCATCAGAAAGCTCGCCAAACTTGACGAGCTCAACAGACAGTGGCCCAAAAGTTGAAGCCCAAGCAAGTTGATGCTTTCCAGTGACCTG
This sequence comes from Ammopiptanthus mongolicus, assembly GCA_039655645.1. NCBI lineage: Eukaryota > Viridiplantae > Streptophyta > Magnoliopsida > Fabales > Fabaceae > Ammopiptanthus > Ammopiptanthus mongolicus. Next base: position 21,264,764 of record CM077348.1, on the reverse strand, counting down.
GGGTTTTAGGATACTGACATTGTGCCATTTGTTTTAGAGTTGGTTTTCAATTGACATAGTTGTTTTGACTATGGTAGCATTTTTGAGTCAACTATGAAATATATCTTATGCATTCATGTAAGCTTCTTGTGCTTCTTTCTTTTAAATTTTTAATTAAATGAACTCTATCTAGACCATGAAACATGTGTTTTAAGAGAGCAAGCTGGATGAATTTAATTCTTCTTTCTGGACCTGTGTTTGTCTGTGCTTTTCTGTTTTATATCCTGATTAGTAAATCTATATATCTCAGCAGGTTAGTTATTAGTTGGTGTGTTGATTGTAGATTTCGACTTCCGGGTACAAACAATTTGAAGCAATAACTAAAACCTAGTACACTATCTGGTATACATATCGTTCAGTGATGCTCATTTAAATTCCTCTGCAACCTTATCAAAAGACAAAAGTGCTTTTAACATGCTCCCACATGAAGCATAAGATCCTGGCACACATTTTTCAGCCTCGCTGGATCCCTGCTGATGCACATATGTAAATTTTGTATACCAAACAAACATAAATGAAAGTATTGATACACCGGACCTGACCTCATGATTTTTAGGTGTGCGTAGATGAACCATCTCTACTCTACAGTGTTTGAAGTAGAGCCTCCATTTTCTATACCTGTGCACTACCTAAACCCGTGCATAATTGAACCTTAACCATGCAGTTTTCAGCAAAGAATGGTATGGGAAATATTATCATGATCACTAGCCAAGTTGAACTTCAATAATCTGGGTCAATTTCACCGTGATTTGAATCGTACTTCGTACAGCAAATACTAACAAATAGTCCGATTCAACTTTTGCTCAAATGGGATATGAAATAGTTAGCAAAAAATACATGCACTTGTGGTTGTCATTACACATACTTGAACGGCAAATTTATCTTTATATCACTGTTGCACTTTTTATTTTTCAAACTACTACCGTTTTCAAATTATATACCAAACTACAGTGCCGTCTAACATGCATCCTCTGCAAAGAGGTATATGCTGCATACTTATCCAAATTCCTTTCTTCCCCTCACCCCTTCCCACCACCATCACCATCACTACCCCACACCCACAGTAAATGAACCAAGAAACACAGCCACCGCCACTCGTCTGCTGTGACCCGTCTGCACTTTCATTCGTCTGCTATGACCCGTCTGCAGTTTCACTCGTTTGCTGCGATCCGTCCGCTGTTTAACTCTTCTGCTTAACAGAGAAGTGATAAGCAGACGAGGCGTAGTAGACGAGTGACATTGCAGACGAGTCTCGGCGGACAAGTGACCAGCAGACGAGTGAACACAACAGATGGGTCACAGAAGACGAGTGAACATAGAAGACGGGTCACAGAAGACGAGTGAAACAGTAGACGGGTCACAGCAGACTGGTCACAGCAGACGAGTGAAACAGTAAATGTGTGGTTGTGATTGAAGGAGCATGCTGCACCAAAGTTATGGAGGGTGCATACTAGCATTCACCACCAAACTACCACCATTTTCAAGAACAATGAGAAGTCCCCTTTGGTGGCAATGACTTCTCAACATGATTTGGGGAAATTTTTTGTTATACCCAGTTGGGAAGTCTCGTTCTTCACCCGTCTAAGCTTTCATGCTTTCACCCGTCTAAGCCTTCGTTCCTCTGATAACTGTCACTCGTCTAAGCTTTCAGCCGTCTAAGCTTTCATGCTTTCACCCATCTAATGAAGCTTTCAACGGTCTAAGCTTTGATGCTTTCACCCGTCTAAGCCTTCGTTCGTCTGATGACTTTCACCCGTCTAAGCTTTCATCCGTCTAATGAAGCTTTCACCCTTTCACCCGTCTAAGCTTTCATGCTTTCACCCGTCTAATCAAAATTAGACGGGTGAAAGCTTTATTAGACGGTTGAAAGCTTAGATGGATGAAAGCTTCATTAGACGGGTGAAAGTCATCAGACGAATGAAGGCTTAGACGGGTGAAAGCATGAAAGCTTTAGACGGGTGAAGAACCAGACTTCCCAACTGGGTGTGACAAAAAAATTTCCCCAAATTAAAACCCACGTTGAGAAGTCGTGGTTGAAGAACCAGACTTCCCAATTGGGTGTGGCATTTTTTTTCCCCAAATCATGTTAAGAAGTCGTGCCCTCCAAAGGAGACTTCTCAATGTAATTTGGAAATGGTGGTAGTTTGGTATATAATTTGGAAACGATGGTAGTTTGGAAAATAAAAAGTGAAACAATGATATAGTGATAAATTTACATTTAGAAGTCGGTTTCACTATTCATGATTCTCAACATGGCTTTCAAAAAAAATTGTGTTAACTCCTTTGGGAAGTCGGGTTTGCTAACCACGACTTCTCAAAGGGTTTTTATTTTTTTTTTCTTTTCTTATTTATTTTGAAATGCTATCGTATTAATTTAATTATTTATGACAATTAGCTAAATTAATTATATTAATAAATTATATTAATTTTAAATGATTATTTAAATTATTAATTTTATTAATATAATAAAAACAATAAATAATACACTAATAAAAAATATTTAACATTGATTAAAAATAGAAACGGTGTAACGATACAAGTGAAACTGTTGATCAGTTGTCTAATGTGTCACTCGTCTAAGCAGACAAGTGAAACATCAGACAAGTGATCAGCAAATGTTTCACTCGTCTGCTTATCACTTGTCTCCTGTTTCACTTGTTTGCTTAGATGAGTGAAAACAGCAGATAAGTGATAAGCAGACGAGTGAAACATCTGCTAATCACTTGTCTGAAGTTTCATTCGTATAAGCAGACAATTAAACAGCAAACAAGTGATAAGCAGACGAGTGAAACATCTTCCGATCACTTGTCTGATGCTTCACTCGTATAAGCAGCACACAATTAAACGGCAGACAAGTGATAAGCAGACGAGTGAAAAATCTGCTGATCACTTGTCTAATGTTTCGCTCGTCTAAGCAGACAAGTGATCAACAGCTATTTCACTCGTCTGCTTATCACTTGTCTGATGTTTCACTCGTCTGCTTAGACGAGTGAAGCATCAGACAAGTGATAGGCAGACGAGTGAAGCATATGCTGATCACTTGTCTAATGTTTCATTCGTCTAAGCATACAAGTGAAACAGAAGACAAGTGATAAGTCAGACGAGTGAAACATCTGCTGATCACTTGTCTGATGTTGTACTCGTCTGCTTAGACGAGTGAAACATCAGACAAGTGATCCGTTGTTTCACTTGTATCGTTACACCATTTCTATTTTTAATCAATGTTAAATATTTTCTATTATTATTGTATTATTTATTGTTATTATTGTATTAATAAAATTAATAATTTGGATAATAATTTAAAATTAATATAATTAATTTAGCTAATTATCATAAATAATTAAATTAATACAATAGCATTTCAAAATAAACAAAAAAAGAAAAAAAATAAAAATCCCTTGAGAAATCGTGGTTGGCAAACCCTACTTCCTAAGGAGTGCGGATCCTCTCCAGTACCTATGGAAATGGACATTTCCAGTCCATGGAATCTGGGCCTTACAATCAATTTGACGGGCCAGAGCCAGCCACGTGTCTATTTTTTTTTAATATCCACATTAGGTTTGTTTGTTGCAAGGAAGGGCAACTCGTCTGCTGTGACCCGTCTGCTGTTTCACTCGTCTGTTGTGACCCGTCTATTGTTTCACTCGTCTGCAGTGACCCGTCTCCTGTTTCACGGATAGTCATCAGACGGGTGATCAGACGAGTGAAGAAATGATTAGATGGGTCACAGCAGACGAGTGGAAAAGCAGACGGGTTACAGTAGATGAGTCAAACGGCAGACGGGTCACAACAGACGGCTGAAACAACAGACAGGTTAAAGCAGACGGGTGAAAAAGCAGACGGGTCACAACAGACGAGTAGCCCTTCCTTGCAACAAATATTGATTTGTTTTAAAAATATATTAATTTTAAATTATTGAATCTCAGTCATCCATATTCTTGTTGTCCACTTGTAAGGCCCAGATTCCATGGACTGGAAATGTCCATTTCCTTAGGTATTGGAGAGGATCCTCACTCGAAAACCAGCCCCCCGATTTGAAGGAAATAAGACCACATTTCAAGTGTAGTGACCAAAGTATCAGACCCCATTCCAATACACCAAACCCTTAACCGCCACCACCCCCTAAAGGCTCTGTCGCTGCCTCGCTACCGCGCCGTCGTGGGCTCGCCTCCTCGTCATCGAGATAGGTACTGCACCCGTACCCCCCATTCTCCTGGTCATCGAGACAACAATCTCGACCTTGGCGCCATCGCAACCTCCCCGCCGTCTTGACCTCGCCGTGGAGAACGCCTCGGCCTTGATTTGACTCATGTGTGGCCACAGAAACAAAGATGCCTTGACCTCAATAGCATAAAGGGATTCTAGACTTGTAAAGAGGATGGAAGTGAAATGGGTGTTCTGTGTTGTGGTTATGGATTATCTTAGAGTATGGACTCTTAAATTTGTGCTGGTTATGGATTAACTTAGGCTGGGTTTGCTCAAAGAGTAGTAGCTGTCAAGAGGATTCTAGACCTGTGGTGGTCAGACGGGTGAACATTTCTTAAGTGATAGTCATCAGACGGGTGAAGAAATGTTCACCCGTCCGATGACTATCAGTGAAGATTAAATGTTCTTCACTGAAAGTCATCAGACGGGTGATCATTTCTTCACCCGTCTGATGACTATCACTGAAGAAATGTTCACCCGTCTGATGACTATCGGTGAAGAAATGATCACCCGTCTGATCATTTCTTCACTCTAAGACGAGTCGCTGAGACGAGTCGCTGCTCATCAGACCAGAAAATCCAGCTTAGCCAAATATATGTTCTTAGTAATGTTTGATGGTTGCTAAATTAGTTTCTATTAATCATCTACACTCTCTTCTTGGCAAAATCTCTTGTGTGAAGTAAAAGTTTTTAAAATTACCACATCACCCAATTCACCCCCCTCTTGTGTGACGGTTGCATGACCCAACAATTGGTATCAGAGCTTCGTAATCTGTAATAAAGCTTAAACGCTTGGAGTTAAAGATCCTTTTAATCTTAGCAACCAAAACTCAGTTTTCAAAAATGTTTGTTTTCAAAGTTTAAAAACATCTTGTTTTTGAAAATGAGCTTTTGTTTTAAAGTAATAATTGAAAATACTTTTATTGTTATGTGGGATTTTGTTTCCAATGTTTTTATCAAAAAAAATTGTGTTTAACAAATCAAATTTGCTCTTGTGCTAAAAATATTTGGTTCGTACTTGATGTTATTTATTGGACTGACAACTTGTCTAAGTTGCTTCTCAAGAGCAGGTGTTCCTCTTTAATATTATTCAAGTCTTTTACTATACAAATTATGCATCCATGGAAAGAAGACTATGAGGTAAATAATTCAATGTGGGTAACAAAAGTCCTTTCTAGTGTTTTAGTTTTGCAGTACAATGTTGAAAAGGATGAATAAATCATCAACATAGAAGGAAACCTTCTATAAAAGGGCATCCCAAAAATTAATGTGTCTTATGATACTAAATCTATGTTTAGTCTAACATACATGTTTTGAATAAGCATTTGCTCAGGGGGGGCAATGATAAATTTTAAAGGAAGTATGTCTTATATATTTGCTGCATTACTCTGATATTATTTTTGCAAATATGTTGTTTATTATGTTCTATTTGTGACAGTTCCGAACATGTAATGTCTAGATGTTACTTCAAGAGAAATCAGAAGTCTTCTAAGACTTCATGTTCTAACAAAAAAAAGGACCCACGAGAATCTGGGTACCAAGAATTGTTCCTTTTGCAGATGTTTTTAACAGAACTAAGGAGACTCCTTCTACAACACATGGACAATGACTTCTTACACTTCATAATGGAAGAAAGGTCTATGTTCCAAGACTTAGAGCTTAAGCATAAAGTCTCAAAGTTGTTAAAGAATCTGCTGGAGTACCTGTTGATGAAGACAAAAAAATGGATGATGGTTGAAACGTCTGATCTTCCTGAACATAGCATGAGAATCATCAAATGGATCATAACCCAAAGGAATGGAAGTATCTCTTTTTACACAAAGTTTTACCTTATACAATTATACAAATTTCATATGTTACTTTGATACTTTGTGCATCGCATGATCTTAAACATGTGTCTAATGATTTATCTGCTATGATATGTCTAAATGCCATTGGTACACTTTTGCTCTAACTTGTCTATGATCATCTTAATGCTTTGATACATCAAATTTCTATGCTTCACTCTACTCTGCTATAATGTTAACGCAGTCCTTTTTGTTGATAACAAATAGGGGGAGAAAATATATGAAAATAAATATATGATAAATATGTAACATATATATCTTTAGGTGATTTGTCATCGTCAAAAAGGGGGAGATTGTAAATGCTGTAATTATATGAACAATTACTTTATATGGTTTTGAGTAATGACAAATCAAAGAAACAAGTTTGCTAGAATATGGCATATATATTTTATCATATAAATGTGTGAACATTGCTAATTGTGTGCTCAAGTGTGCGGAACAAATATTTAAGCATACAAACTTTGGAAATGAAGAAAGCAAGAAGATTGATAAGAAGCAAAGTGTCTACACTGCTGAAGCGTCTTAAGACTGGTGAAATGTCTTAAGACTTATGAAGTGTCTTATCTCAAGCTTCTACTCATGTGTCTATCCTGAAGCATCTTAAGACTACTCAAGCTTCTAATCAAAGAAGAATATTACTCGGAAGTAATATTTCTTGAAGCGTCTAATACAAACAAAGAAGTCAAGCGTCTCATATCGACAACCAAGCGTCTGAACGTCATATTTTTCTCGTTACTAACTCAAATGAAGTGATCTCGGTATCGTTGGAAAGATAAGAGAACTATCTACAACTTTCATGAAGAAGTCGAGATCCGAAACGATCTCTATCCTGGTGAAATTACTGAAGAAGTTTGGGGATGTGATGCTGTCCTTAAAAGTCATATATACACACGTCTGATGTAAATATCTTTCACTGTAGATATCCAAACTTCACAAAACCAGTTCCATATGAAATCTAAAATTCATATCTACAACCTTCATGAAAAATTTGAGACATGAATCAGTCTCTAGCTTGGATAAATTTCGTCGGCAAGTTGGAAAATTTATACTGTTTCTGACAGCATGAACGTGCATACGTCTGCTGTACATATATGGAGCTGTAGGTATCCAAAATGAGTGAAACTGGTGTCGAATTAAAGCTAGCTTCCATAGATACATTTTTCGTGAACACATTGAAGCCTAATTCGAAGGTTAAGACGGTCAAAGAAACAAAATACGCTGAATTGGTAGATTCTACGAATTTGATAGCCTTGTGTATATGTCCAGTGCAGAACAAAGCATCTGAGCTCATTTAAGAAGCGTCTAATGAAGCTAACCAAGTGTCTACTCAGAATATAGAACAACGATGTCTGGATAAGTGATTTTGAGTATTAATATATTCAAAATCCAAGCTTTATCAAAAAATGAGCCACTATTTTCAACAAAGTTCTGAAGCATGAGTTACTGTAGCAGAAGAAGACAAAATCTTCCGCAGGAAAAGCAAGAAAAAGAAGAAAAGCCTGAGCAAAATTACAAAAGCTACAAAAGCAAAAACACTTTATCTAAAGTGTACTCAGCATAAAGGACAAAGACTTTGTGCAAAGGTCAAAAATCTCCAACAGTTATATTTCAACAGCTATATTTTTATATGGCTGTATAAGGGAGATCTGAAGATGAAGATCTGTGAGAGTGAATGCATATATAAGCTGGTGGATACTGTTGTTACTGCTGCTGCAGTTGGAGAAAAATGAGAGCATCACCATTTCATCTCCACTGAATTTCTTGTCGACATAATCATTTTATATCTACTCAAGTGAGTGTTATGAGGGATTTTCTTTAGATCTTATGAACTTCATTATCTATCCACTCTTATGAGTGTAGGAAGAACATTTTCTCAGTAGTTATTTGTAAACACACTCTGAGAGTGATTGTGACAGTATTTCAATGTAAACCTTCAATAAAATCAATGGGAGCCTGAAAAGGCTAATCAAAAAGAATACTCAACAACAGCCTGGAGAGGCTGGTTAAGAATAATATTTGCCTTGAGCCTGGAGAGGCTATGTGTGCAAAGAATACTCAACGGTCTGGAGATGTCGGTGAAGAACAATACTCATTGAGCCTGGAGAGGCTAGGTGTGCAAATAATACTTGAGCCTGTAATCTAATAAGATATAGAGAAAAACTTGGTGAAGCCAAGGACTGGATGTAGCCGCACTAAGTTGGTGTTGGTGAACCAGGATACATCATTGTGTGATTTTCTTTTATCCCTGATCTCTTTATTTATGTTGTTTTATATATTTCAACAAGTTTCTAATTGTGGGTAAAGACTGTGTTCTAAGTTGTTTTCAAATTTCTTTATCCTATATATATTTAGTTTGACCGGTGGACATGTAGTCTGATCGATAAGACGAGTCGCTAAGACAAGTCTTTAAGACGAGTCCCTGAGACGAGTCGTTAAGACAAGTCGCTGAGACGAGTCGCTAAGACAAGTCTCTAAGACGAGTCGTTAAGATAAGTCGCTGAGACGAGTCGTTAAGATGAGTCGCTGAGACGAGTCACTGCTCATCAGTCCAAAAAATCCAGCTTAGCCAAATATATTGTTTTAGTAATGTTTGGTGGTTGTTAAATTAGTTTCTATTAATCATATACACTCGCTTCTTGGCAAAATCTTTTGTGTGAAGTAAAAGTTTTTAAAATTCCCACATCACCCAATTCACCCCCCTCTTGTGTGATGATTGCATGACCCAACAAGTTTGTGGTTCAATTAACCGACCATTAGGAGTTGCACTACTTGATCAAGGCATTGGCATATTCTTGATAATCACTGGAAAATCCAAGGCAATCTTATACATGCCTTTCGAAAGGCAAGGAATATGTAAGCACATACACGACATGGACATCATCCTTAACAAAATTTTGAGAAAGCATGACTAATCAAAATTTGTCAAGAAAAAGTAAATGAAATAAATATATTGCATTTTCTATCCAAATGTATTTCTGTACATAATGAAGGAACATTTAACATACTATACAATTTTTCTCAATTATTCTTTTTCTTTACTCTTCTAGTCTTCTGTTTACTTTTGCCATCTGCTTTGCATAAATGGGGTAATCTTCATATCGCCAGTGTCCCTTGGGAGGCTTGTGTCTCGTCTGATGAATCTGGGGATTGAGATTTGGGTTTGCTCATAATTCTATTATATCCATATCCAAGAGAACTTCCACTTGCTTCACACAGCTGAATAAATAGGCAAAAAGTGACATGCATCCATTTAGACATTAACTATATACGCGTGAAAAAGTAGTACTTCATCTTTCAATTTCTAAAGACAGTCACAACAGAGTTGATAATGACCCACTTTGCATGTGTATAAAAGAAAAGGAATACGTACTTCGGTGAGCTCAGCCAGATGGCGGGATCTGAATTCATTTATAGATGCTGCAATCTCTGATGTGGGAAGTTTAGTCTGAAAAGAGAAATGCTTAGAAAACTAAGAACGTCCATCTCCATGCTATAGCATTAGGTCCTAACATCATTAACTAACAAAATCATATGATGAGAACCCTTTCTTTTTATGTTTTTGCTCTAAGAAGTCCTAGATTCAACATCTGTGTATTTTCTTGCCTCTTTTCAATATTATGGACTGCCAGTGTCTTCAATGAGATATGTAGACAATCTTACTATGCAGCAAAGAGCAAAAATATGTTGGTACGACTTCCAAAAAAATTGACCAGAAACTCAAGTAAATCATTTCATTTATATGATGAATATAAAATAAGCAACAGTTCAGCTAAAGTGACATAAAGATTCAATCACAACAAGAACCGAACATAATCACTTATCTCAATTAACTTTGTTCTCGTCATCAAATAAGGGTATTAAGTATTAAGAAAATACTAGGACATAACAACTTTATTCATTAGGCCAATATATCTACCCCAACCTGAGCCAGCACTGCAGCTGCTAGTTGAAGACTTGGTTCCAATGTCTCTGGGACAACCTGCAAATGCAAGCGACAGAGATCAGATAGACAAGATCTAGAGTAAGTATTCAATAATAGCAATTTTTGCTATAAAAAAGATGCAACAATTAAGAAAAGATTATTTTTCTCACTGTTCAGAATTATAAACACGGCAATCATAAGAAAATTAATAGAAGAGGTATCTGAATATTACAGCAGTAGCTCCAGCCTTTTCTAAATTCAGTCCATGATCAACATCATGAGCACGAACAAAAGTCTTCACATTTGGGAAGTGCTTGGCCAGAGCCCAAACTGTTCTATAATTTGCACCAGGGGAATCTAGAGTTACTGCTGCAGCACTAGCCCTTTCAGCTCCAACCTTTTGTAGGACCTTGTTATGCAGTATAAAGCATGTCAGGTAATGAACATGTATGTGAGGTCAAGCACTGAAGTCATATGCACTACCTCTCGACTACCAGCATCTCCAAAGTACACAGGGAGATCCAGGGAACGCCCTATTGTCACTCTGTCACTGAAGACATTAGCAAATACAAGACTGGTTAGGTTATCATCTGCTGTTTCCTATCCAAAGTTGCACATATAATGATAGTTCACACATCTTCAGAGAAAACTATAGCAAAGATTCCTCGTAAACGTCCAAAGATTGTGTCATGCTGGTCACTAAATACCAGCACTATTTAACAAGAAACCAACTAAAGTGGTACTCTATCTCTTTAAGTATTGAGAAATACACAAAGAATCCAACTATTTAAAAAGAAAGCGAAATTAAATTATTTTTCAGTAAAGCCTTTAATGCCTCCAAGAAGGTCAGAAACTGATGCACAAGCAAACAGCACATCTGTCCTCATCTAGATGACTCGCCCATAAAGAAAGAGACGGAGTATCATAATTGTTGTCTTTTCTTTTTTCCCTTGGGGAGGGGGAACCGGGGGGGGGGGGGGGGGGGGGGGAGGAGTTCATAACATTCAACAATTCTATGCATGTAGTTTTCTTTTCTTTTTAAACATAGATACCAGCCATTAATCTTAAAAACCACTTAATATTTACAAAATCATTCATCCAAAAGAAGTAATTAAAAGAAAGGTATAATAGTTTCAGTTGGTGCTGAGTTACCTTCTCACGTCTAGTGCAACAAAAGGAATAAGTCGTTCAGAAAGAAGTTGTGCTATGATCTGGAAATAACAAAAGGTAAACTGTTACACTTAAATCTATTATTAAAGCTAATTAACCAAACCAAACGATAAAGAGTTCACCTGGCCAACTCGTCCAAATCCACAAATAATGATATGATCTTGCAGATCATCTGTCTGTAAAAGGTGTCCTCCAAAAAGAAGTCAACTACTAAATTTTCATGTCAAATCTAAATCAAAAATAACAAATGGTAAACCAAAGTGGTCTAACTGCATCCACTGTCCACAACCACAAGTAGGAGGCATTACTGTAGAATCTCCTAAACTATACTAAATGCGATTAACTGATTGGAAAAAGTTGATCATGTGATTAAAAAAGCATAGAGAAAAAAAGATTTCAACATAATCAGCATATTGTTGCTTCTTGGACTATGATATTCTGCCCAAAACACTAACAGTATCATTACAAAGATAAACACAAGGCAGTGTGTGTGTATTTGACTGCAGTTAGACCTCATGCCAAAGTTTACCACCTTAGTTAGCTTTACAACTATTCGCTTATATTACCTCCACCTTCTCTGAAAAGAAATGTTGAACATTTGAATATGAATTGCCTAACCACATTTAAGCACCTCATTATTTATGCCTGGTAATAACCAAGTCATTGTGTATAGTTGCCACTAATGCTTTACTGCCCAATCATTTTACTACTTTGTCAGTTTGTCTTACAATGTCATGTTTCTACCAATGTGCCCCCCACATCAAGGCCACTGACCACTATTATCAATATTGTAGTTTACTTCTAAGAAATTTCAATTTTTTTAACAACAGATGCTGACAATGGTTTTTTTTTTTCCTTTTGCCATAATGTCAAAATGTTATGCAATAAAATTACTCACATGGAAATTAAGTATTGGATATCTGCCTTTTTTAATCACAAAACAAGATGAAATCTCAGCAAAATCAGCTACAGACTTCAAACCATAGAAGACCAGATATTGAATCAATCACAAATTAAAAAAAATAATAGTTCAGGGACTTTGTTAATCCAACCTATTTCTTGGAAATAAAGAATAATTATACCAACCTGAAACTAATTTTATGTACATCAAACGACTAGGAGATGTATCAATTTTTTAATGATGTCCTACTGGGATCTATGGATAAATTTTCAGGATTTGAACTGAAGGAATCTCACTAGAAAACTACGATTAAGATAACATAACTACAATATTTTTAGAAGATCAAGTGAATAAGTCCCTAGCCCCTAGAGATAACCAGAATGTCAGTATGGAAAATATTGTTCTGTAGAAAGCTCTTGTTTCCTCCTGGAGTTGGTGCTTCTTCTTATTGCCAACATTTGATTGTCAATGGGACTCACAGTTGTCAAAATTTGATTGTCAATGGGACTCACAGTCAGTGAGAACCACATAAATTTTATGGTGATTCACATTGTGGAAGGAAAATATTACACCGGGTGACAGGGTTAAGCAAGAATATCTCTACTTAAGGTAGCGTTTGGTATTAGATATATTTTAATATTCCCGGGAAATTAAGGTGGGAATCAAAGTTTATCATGTTAGGTACAAGGGATAAAAAATCATTTCCGGACATAAAAGATGTCCAGGAATAAAATTATCTCATTGTGAGGGTGGGAAAAAAGATATTTCTGTGAATAAGATTCCCGAAAATGTAGTTTCAATGAACCAAATGCCACATAAATACTACAAAGCTGCATTGTCCCCCCCTGGCAAGATTTGTTATCCCTAGGCAACACAACATACATTCTACTGAGTTGTAAGATAAGAAAGATGGCGTTCAGTCCACCAGCAAGAGAGCTCATCAGCCCAACAATGGATACTGCTAAGGATATAAATTTCGCAACCATTTGCAATTACTAAAAGACCCTTTTAGCCACTCATGTAAGTGATCTTACCTCACTTTCTACAGGTAATAAACTTCGAACATCATGCACCTCAAAACGGGAAGCAATCAGCTGGCCTCCCGCAGCTAGCCATGGTGTGAGGGCCATTGAAAGTCCCACAACAAGAAACAGCAACGAAGACAACTGGGAAGACATTATACCCTGCAGAAGTGCCAATTAGAAAAAACATTAGTTTTTATAGCATATCAAATTTCGAAGAGAAAAAAAAAATATATATTACCAGCTATCAATAAACTGATCTGTGTTTGTATTTTTCAATTTCCCTTTTTTTGGGATAAAAAAAAATTATCAAGAGAAAGGACTTACAGAATGAGGATGAGCATTGCAATAATCAAAAACTATATGGTAATAGTAAAAAAATTTTTAAAAAAAAATTACAAAGAGAACTTCATATAAATAAGAACCATACAAGCAAAGCCCAATACCCTCCGAATAAAATTATAGTTGGGTTCACATAAATATCCTGTTGAACTGAACACCTAAGAACATCAAGATGTATGATTCTGGCTGACCTAATCTGATCCCTATAATCAGCCAATCTAATTATATACAATTAATGGGCAGATTACTAATCCTAATTTATACAGCATAAAATAGGAAACATAATGATGACAGAATAAAAGAAAACATAATAAAGACAGAATCCCTTATGGACAGAAATCATCCAAGCGAAGGTATAAATTATGTACTCAAGCTTCCCTCTTAAACCAAAGAACCAAATCCATAAATTCCTACTAACTCAATGCAAGAACAGATGGCATTGTGTCTCAAAATTCCAAGTTATAACAACACCCAATAACAGCCAGAGACAATCTTACTTTATCAACACTTGTCATGCAAGAACATATTACTAGTTTATTTACTAAAAAGATGACTAGGACCATAAACCTAAAAAATAATTCTAAATTACAATCATCAAGAAGCATATTGTTATAAACTAACACAAACAGAATGACTTATCTCAAATGAATATAAACAAGCAGAGTAAATAAGTATTTATAAACCGGAGAATTCATGGTAGGAAAAACAGTTCTCAAGGACAAAAACCTGATTAACAGCTTCACCAAAAGCTACAAATGCAAATTCTCCCCCAGGCGCAAGAAGAAAACCAACTCTTATGGCAGAAATGAGTGAAATACCAAAACTTCTGCCAATCAAAGAAACCAATATAGTCTTGCCACATATTAAGAGACCCAGTGAGCCAGCAATGACTGGAAAGTTTGAACCAAGAAGTTTTGGATCAATTGACATTCCAACCTGAAAAAGTCCCAAAAGTCACTTCCCATTAATTACACAGATAGAAGTGGGCTTGCTCAATAACACATCAGCATTCCTTGTTTAAGATTCACATAAGAATTATTTCCATACTAAGTAATTGACCATAAATTAACAAACTATAAGAGAGATATTTGTTGCATGGACAAATAAACAGTACAATTAATAAACCTGTGGATTCCAATATTAAGCACCCACCGTCATAAAGAAGAGACCCAATAGAAGGCCACGGTATGGAGCAATATCAGATTCAACCTGTAAGGAAAATTCAGTTTCTGCTAGTAGTAAACCAGCCAAAAATGCCCCCAATGCCATGGAAAGTCCTGCCTGTTTTAAGTAAAGAAAAGAAAAATAAAATAAGTAAAAAGTGAGGCTAACACAACATAGACGAATTATTATCACTTCAATGGACGCATGAATAATGAACTTAAATCAAACTGCCAAACCTTGGCTTGGTTCAAGAACCCAAAGAAAGAATAAAAGGAAAAAAAGCATTGGTACAAGCACCTACTCTGGCTGTGAGAAGACTTGTCCCAAGAATAACAAAAAGTGAATTTGCAGAAAATATTTCTGCATTTTGATTTTCTGCAATCTGCTTATATATTGGTCGAAGGAGCTGTACAAAGAAGAGCGGGAAAAATTACAAAACAAAAAATATGTGCAATTGAAGTAACATCATAAGATGCCTTCCTAATGAAGCCCAACAGTATAGAACCTATCCTTTGAAAAGATGGCTTTTAATGATACATGTTTCAGCATCGGGATCTTGATACACTTAATATTAAATATCCTAAATGCCTATTCCATTTAATACCAATAGGCCCAGAAACTTCCACCAAGACCTCATATTTTCAACGATTAAAGTACAACACTCATCGCACCGGATATAATTATGAGCAACTTGATTTATGCATTGCATTGATGATAAGTAGTTGGTAATTTCCATACACCATGGTAAGTAGAATAGACGTGCACAACACCATATCACAGATCTGGAGCGCCTAGTCAGTAATTTGTACCAAAGTTCTACCTCATAACAACCTTTAGAATTTAGATGCCAACATATCGACTGCTTCAAAGGATCATATTCATATATATCACGTTAAAACATAGAATCGGTGGCTTATTGTTATGCTCCATGTAAACTTATATGACGGATTAAGGTGTTTTCCAAATACTCAATAGATATACTGACAAGAAAATATAAATATTTCCTTCAAGTAGGAAAAAAAAATTAAACACCAGCTATCCAGATTCGGACTATGTTTTAATAATTGGAAATCATGCATCCCACATCTCACTTCTGAATACCACTTACCAAACGTCCACCTGCAATTATGGCAGTGATTGCAACTGCTGCCTTAACAGCAGCCACACCAAGAGCTTCAGCAATGGCTTGAAAACCAACCTGAAACAGAGATTGGTATTTCACATGAAGACAATATAGGCAGTAAAGCAGTATGCATGGCAATGATAATGATGACATGACAAAGTAAGGTCAAATCAATGACTTAACATGAACCAACTTTAAATAGAGAGATCTGTGTCTTGACCCTTTTAATGCATATATCATAAAAACTAAAAATAAATTATCCAATTAAATGCAAGTACTCTAAACAATAAAGAGCTCCCTTTTTTTCTTGGGGGGGGGGGGGGGGGGTGGGGGATGGCAGGAAACGATTCACTTAGAACTTTGGTCATTATGCAATGTGGTTATACTAACTAGGTATTGTTTTGAAATTTTTAACTTCAAAATCCATATTCTCATGTTTCTTTTTGCATGCTAAACTAAATAACTGTTTCATGTCATAAACTGTCTCATGCTACGTAAGAGTTAATACAACTTCATCTAACCATGTTCTAAAGCACATGACCACAATATTGTCTACTAATCTGATATAGGTATTTCAAGACAGAGTGCTAGAAAATGTTACCCCTCCTTTGGCAGAATTAGGTGAAATAAGAGGTATGAGTATTAGCAAGACCACAACAGCCAAATCCTGAATAGAAACAAGAAGAAATAGTCAATTTCCCTCAAATTATGGCAATGCAAAAGACAGGTAAATGCTAATAATAACCAATCAAAGTCAGAAACAACAGATTGACGTAACAATTGACCAGATAGCAGATAGAGCAAAGACAAAGAAGAGAACACTAATTCAGGATCTATACAGAATAACATAGAAAATACTTAAGTGGCGAATATATAGATGTGCCCAGCCAACTGCCCCAACATGCAACTGCAGATTTTAGTTTCACAGATTCATCCTTGTTCACTAGGACAAAACTTGTTTGGTTTCCATGGCAAAATACTTGAATGTGCAAGGTGCAAACATATTTATATGCTCACACTGTCACACTGTATCATATTTTTGCCACCATAAGACGTAGAGTTTAGGTTATAACAGCAGGTACAGACAATAGAATGGGATATAGAAGCAAGATGCCCCACGTAAGACAAAGTTCAGCCAACTATATATCACAAGTATTATATTATCTAGTACAACATTTTCAGTTTCTGGATAGATGGGTAAGGTACAAAGTAACCTGAAAAAGTAAAACAGAAAATGCAGCCCGTCCATGCCGTGATGTGCTCTCACCTCTCTCCTGTAACACCTGCCAAATGAGTTCACTGAAATTATTACAGCATGACAGACTCACCAGGCATGAAAATATAAGTATAAAATAGAAGGAATAGAGTCTTCACTGCTACATTAAATCTTTAAATTCATGTGAGAATCCTTCAAAAGGGAGCATTTGTTACAGCTATAGATGTCAAGCTTTATTAAGTAATGATAACCATAATTACATTGAACAGATGCAGGCTATAACAAAAATCCTTTTTCAATTAATGCTTACAGAAAAGATAGATATCACTTTATCAGAACCTACAATAAATAGAAGCATAAAGCTGGAGTAGTTAAGCTGATTAGAGTGTGTGAATATATACCACAAAGTAAAAAATTAAAGGCAAATAGTTCTCAGGTTATTTACCTGCAGAACAACAGCTGTCGACGATAATGCCAGGCCATTCCCAATGACAATAGCAGCAGGGACAGCTTGGCCACAAACATAATGAGCCACCAAGCCAACAACTATAGCAGTCACCAAAACCTGTATATATTCATTCAAGCTAAGACTTATTGGCTCATAATAGAATAGCTTGAGGTGAAGAGTAATAACAAGGATGGAAGATACAGTTTCCCAATCACCTGAGCAGAGCCTAATCCAAAGACATATTTCTTCATTGAACTAAGCCTTTCAACAGAGAGCTAAAGAAAACAGTTCAGAGCTTCAGTTTAACTCTTCTCATTATGGAGATGATCAAAGTTAAGGAAGAACAAGATCTTATAAGAAACTCCACCTCCAGGCCAATATTGAATAACAGGAAAACAACTCCAAATTCAGCTATTGCTTTTGTACCATGAACGTGACGAATGATGGAGAGACCATAAGGCCCAATCAAGATACCAGCAGCCAAGTAGCCCAGAACAGGACTGCCTAAATATTGTTAATATTGTTGCCAGGATAGGACACAGCATCAGCAGAACAATTTATGCATGTCAGACAACCAAATTTATGAAGTTATGACTCTTAACAAAATATTTACATAGCATAAAGCATAATTCAGACAATGGTTAAATGATTCTGACAAAAGCAACACTTCTCTAACCAAGCAACAAAATCTACTTTAAACACTACAACGTCATTTGTCATCATAATTAAACTAACAAATGGCATCCAAGAAAAATAAACATGACCTAACAAAAGAAGCAAGGATAATCTATGCACCAAAGTTTCATTTAATTAAAGCAACATATAGAGCTCAGTGCCTAATCACATTCAAGCTAAAGTAAACATCTAGACAAACAACTTTGTTATTCTTTGACAGATTTAATTTAACATTAAGAAAACATGGCAACTGAGTTACCTCCAGGAATTTTTTGAAATATAGGCACAAATATAACACTTGCAAGTAATAACCAGAGCATATCAAAGAGGGAGGCTTCCTCCTCATTCACCTGCGATAAATACCATGCAGTCAGATAAAACTCAGCAAATTGAGCATAAGATAGGGGGATGAAGAAAAGCAAACCTCTTGTTCTGGTAATGACACAATAATTTTCTTAATTCTCTGGGGGAGTTTCTGAAGTTGCCTAACCAGAGGCTTTGCATTTGAGGAAACTTCTTCAACAGTGGTTGCAATGACTTCTGGCTGCTGAAGGAGCTGAGCACTCCTCTCTGCTCTATTGGCATAGAAGGCAAGCCTGAAATAAAATTTCACCACTTCTTGAATAACAAGTAAAATCTTCATATTGGATCTTTGCATCTATATTAACATAACGAGAAGGCATAATATATAGTCTTCCTTAAAATGGACAGAACAAGTTAAATGAAGGTAATACATAGCAAGGCATAAATCCCTTCCCCATTATCGGAATTTTATTTCACAAACAAATTTTAAACAAAGCAGTGAATATTTTTGCTTTTATTTTCTCTATCATATTGCACAAAAAGCTAAAAATTGCCATCCTAATACTTCATGTGTGTTACTCCTTTACCACACATATTGTATGTCAACCATATGATTTATATATGCTTCCAGATAAATTGTTTCTACAAGGATTGAAATAAAACAACGGCAACAAAAGGAACAAGATGTAGAAAGATCATAATTACCCTGCACCAATTAATAATAACCCAACAACAAGCTTGGGTAACTGCTTCTGTGTAGACTCCACGAGACCCTGGAAAAATGATTCTGGTGTGTGGTCTGTCCCATCTACAGCAAAAGAGAAGAATGATGCAGGAAAAAATCGGGATGACTTCTTCAATAATCCCTTGGGAGCGAAGGCTGAATTATCTCTAGGCAAATCTTTCTGTGTTTCTGGTTTTTTTGTTTGAACTGAACTCTTTGTCTTCTCCACTTCAACTTCAGCTTCTTTAGAAGAGTCTAAGCTTAACTGTCCATTCTCATGATCACTCAGATAATCAGATTGCATTATGTCTTCCAAAATTTGGCTGGTTTTATCAGATAGTGCCTCTGGTGGTCGCTCGGCAAGCAAAGATTCATCAGCAATTGGGAAATCTTTGTTTCTTTCGACAGTGTCATCACCGAAAAAACGTCGAACCACTTCCTCCTCCTCAGG
The DNA here is from genome assembly GCA_039655645.1 of Ammopiptanthus mongolicus. Classification (NCBI taxonomy): domain Eukaryota; kingdom Viridiplantae; phylum Streptophyta; class Magnoliopsida; order Fabales; family Fabaceae; genus Ammopiptanthus; species Ammopiptanthus mongolicus. The sequence goes on along the minus strand of CM077348.1, from coordinate 21,245,212 downwards.
AATAGCCACAACATCTTGTACTTGTAGAGTGTCTACGGTATCAGCATTAAAACTAGAGACAGACTTGTCTGCTCTCTGTAACGCAATCTCTGCATCATTTACACGTTGTGCAGCCTCAATTTCAACAGCAACAGCTTTCTCTGCTAAAAGCATTATATTTGTGACATCCTCCTCCGCTTTCACTGCATTCAGCTGTGCCTTTTCTGCAATTTCATGCAACTTGTTCACTTCATTCTGCAACTCCTCCTTTCTACTTTGCAAGCGCCTCAGCTCTGCCGCACAATTTGCAAAATTTGTCTGATATCCCTTGATATCTTCCTTAGCAACCAAAAGTTCCTTCTCTTCCATTGTATCTTTATCACCATTGTTCTCATTAGAACCTTGTGGGGAATTAACTTCATTCGAAACCTCCAAAGATTCTACAGCTACTTGAAGCCTTGCCTCAGCTAAAGAAAGAGACATTGTTGCATTTTGAACAGCTTCTTTGGCAACAAATTCTTCACTCACAATTTCTTGGATGGTATCAAGGGTAGAATTAACATCTTTCCAAGCACTTGCTGCTATATCCTGCAAAAAAATTGCAGTCTCTGATATCTTTTTAACCTTCTCCTCAAACATTATACTATTTACTCGAGCGACTTCTAGTTCTTTCAAGGCCTTCTGCAATAATTCTTTCAATTCATCCACACTTTGTACCCCTACTTCTACTACTTCACTTCCAACTTCTTTCCTCCCTCCTTGCCCTAATTCTTCTTCTTTTTCCAATGGTTCACTCAATTGGGAACCAGAAATGGACCCCAAATCAGAGTCCTCATCAGGACCTTGTACATTATTAACATTCCTGCCATTGCCATTAACGTATGCTAAAGAATCATTACCCTGGCAGTTTGTCCAAATTGCCCTATTTCCCAACAAATGAATATTATTAGTATTCATACAAGACAAACTTCTCTTCAGAATTGAAACATTGAACTGTCCTACACAAATCAGTCTTGAATTACTCCTACTCCTACCACAAGCAGGAATAATACCAACACGAAAACGCGGTTTCTGAAAAGCACAACCAAAATCCAATGGCATTTTTGAGTGTGGTAAACTACAAGCTATATCCATGTTATCTTCCAAAACTAAACATTCTTCTTCAATGCATTTTAGAATACAACAAGGTGTTCCTGAAATAACCTGGAAAAAGAAAAAGTGCAAAACAGAATCATGATAGAGTCGCATTTTCATTTTTTGCATTCATCTAAAAGCAAGGAAGACTGAAACGGAAAATTTGGAAGCGTTGATGGAATTACCGATGAAGTGAAAATGAACGTTCCAATATTTGTGTGATTCGAAAGAAGGAAAAAATCTGGTAGCTGCGAAGGCGAAAGAATGATTAATGGCCAGTGAGTAAAGAAGGAAGATAAATAGGAGAGTTGAGGTGAGGTGAAGATATTCTTCCCTTACAGCTCCCTCCTGGACAATAAGGACCAACCAATCATAACGTTCCTCACTCCCATGGACAAACTAGTCAAATGGAACACTTCATTATGACTTTGCTTCTTTAACTCGTTCATAATTTAGCAATGTGATTCGGATTGACTGATATCCACTCTTGGTGTAAAAAACACATTATATTCGCAGTCACATTATCCTGAGTTTTATAATATTTACTTTAAAAGTTAAACATAAAATAATTTATTATTAATTGTGAGTGTAAAAAGTTTTATAATGATAGTATATCAAAACTAAACTCGCATTATTAATTAATATGTGATTGATCTAAATGGTAACAGGTTCAGACCTTTTACGTTAGTGGTCAAGAGTTTGATATTTGACTCTTATGTATGAAAAAAATTGATTAGAAGAGATTAATTCTTAAATGTCGTATAATATCTCACGAGATTAGTCTCCTTAATTATGTGACGATACCTAAAGAAACCTAAAAAAATACTTCTAGGCAAAATTATTAAATAAATTTCATGTACAACTCTACTCTGTTCTCTACTCAATAAAAGATATATAAACTCCATTGATAATAGTGTGATTAATAGAGTATTGCAAAATATATTATTGCCATTTTTTGCAAATAGTGTAACATAAAAATTGTTGTAAAATTATTTTATTTATAAAATAATCAATAAAACTCTTAATTTAATTTGAAATGAATTATGATTTTAATTTTTAATATACTGAAATTTTATAATAAAATACACCTTGTATTATAGTAGTATCTTTTTTATGTCTTCTTCAACCGCCATGTCAGTGCGGGAAGTTGTGAATCTTTTGGGGATTTAAGACGCGGACGAGAATCATGAGATGAATGGACATAAACTGCGAACACAAATATCCAAACCCAAAGTTTGTCTTTATTATAGGAGAAATATTAAGTTAACACCCAAATTTGAGAGATCTATGGTGAATAGTAAAATAACTTAATAATCATCATTTTTGAGATACATAATTGATTTCCCACTTATTTATTATTTTCTTCTCTTTCATCATATATTTCATCACTCGCAAGACATTCACTTGATATTTCTCTCATCTCATCACTCGTTTAAGCTGCAGCTCACTCGTCTGATGAACATATATGACCCGTCTGACCGAGAAAGCTCACCCGTCTACCCTCAGTTTCATCCGTCTGAAGCTGAAGATCTTCATCTGTCTGATGACTCTGAGTGAAGAAATGTTCACCCGTCTGATGACTCTTAGTGAGGAAATGTTCACCTGTCTAATTCACTCGTCCGATGACTCTCAGTGAATAACATTTTAAATGATCACCCGTCTGATGACTCTCAGTGTCACCCGTCTGAAACTGAAGATCTTCACCCGTCTGATGACTCTAAGTGAAGAAATGTTCATCCGTCTGAATCACCCGTCTGATGACTCTCAGTGAGGAAATGTTCACCCATCTGATTCACTTGTGTGATGACTCTCAGTGAATAACCTTTTAAGTGATCACTCGTCTGATGACTCTCAGTGTCATCCGTCTTAAGCTGAAGATCTTCACCCGTCTTATCACTATTAATGAAGAAGTGTTCACTCGTTTGAGAGTCATCAGACGGGTGAGCATTTCTTCAATGATAGTCATCAGAAGGGTGAAGATCTTCAGCTTCAGACGAGTGAAACTGAGAGTAGACAGGTAAGCTTTCTCGGTCAGACAGGTCATATATCTTCATTAGACGGATGAACCAGACGGGTGAGCATTTCTTCATTGATAGTCAGACGGATGAAACTGAGAGTAGACGGATGAGCTTTCTCGGTCAGACGGATCATATATCTTCATCAGACGGGTGAACCAAACGGGTGAACCAGACGGGTGAGCATTTCTTCACTGATAGTCATCAGACGGGTGAAGATCAGCTTAGACGAGTGTTGAGATGAGAGAAATATCAGGTGAGTGTCTTGGGAATAATGAAATATATGATGAAAGAGAAAAAAACAATAAATAAGTGGGAAAGCAATTGTGTGTCTTGGAAGTGATGATTGTTGAGTTGTTTTATTACTATTTTGTCATTTACACCTACGATGTCACCGTAGGTATCCCAAATTTGGTGTGTAAATAACATTTCTCTTATTATAGTTTCTCTCTACTATACTGCCGTATATTCTCGTTTATATTTTTTTTTCAGCAAATTATTTTCTACTACTTAAAGGTTTATCAAAATGATTAGATATTATAAATTATATTATATTATATTATATATCATTTGTAGTTTTTCATTAATTACTGAATTAATATCATCAAATATTTTCCGGGAAAAAATAAACTCACTTATTATATAGTGAGTTTTGTTTTTTGGTGCAATATTAGTGAGCTTTATATTATATAAAAAATTCAAATTTCATTATTGATTATAGGTTGAATTAAGTTTTTAGCCCCCGAAAAGTAAGAGTCTGTTTGGCAAGACACTTCAACGAGCTTATAGAGGATAGCTTATAGCGGATGAGAAAGTAGCCTCGTTTGGTAAGCGCATCTGTCACGAGCTTATAGCATTTTTTCACGAGCTTATAGCGTTTTTTCCAAACGCTACTTGAAATAGCGTTTGAGCTTATAGCTTATAGCATTTCATTTTTCTTTCCACTTTTATCCTTATTATCTTCATTTAATTCTACCTTTATTCTCTTCTCTCTCTTTTATGTAAAATCATAAATGAAGATGTCCTTTTATGTCATTTTATATTTTTCAGCTAATTCAACCGCTAGTTTTATCAAACACTTTCACCGAAAATAAGCTAGCATATCCGCTATCCGCTATCAACTACCTCATCCGCCATCCGCTATAAGCTAGCTTATCCGCTAACAGCTAATTTTACCAAACAGGCTCTAAGTCAGTTTTAGTTTTGGTCCCTGTACTTTTTTTCGTTGGTTTTGGTCCCTATAAGTTCCAAAACTTTGATTTTGATCCCTATCATCACTATTCGTCAGTTAAGTGTTGACGTGACAAGCAGACCGTCAAGTCAGCACTTCTATGTAGGCTATTACAATATTTTTATTTTTATTATAATTTTATTATTTATTTTTCATACTTTTATTAAATGAATGAAAGACTGAAATAGTAACATTAAGGACCATTTCTAGGGTTTCCGAATACCTCCGTGACATTAAATATTATAAAAAAATGTAAAAATTTAATATTTAATCATATGTGATATTAAATATTATAAAATTAGTCTACATAGCAGTGCTAACGTGGCGGTCCGTTAGTCACGTCAACGCTTAACAGATGGATAGTGACGACAGGGACCAAAACTAAAGTTTAGAAACTTGTAGGGATCAAAACCAACGGAAAAAAACTACAGGGACCAAAACCAAAACTGACACACTTTTGAGGGACTAAAAACTTAGTTAAATCTTGATTATATATATATACTAGATCTTGTACCCGTGCGATGCACGGGGGTATCATGTTTTCATTTTTGTTTTGTTTGATTTTTTTCGAAATGTAGAAACCAACGAATTAAAAGATAAATAAATAAGTATTTGTGCAGCATTTGAAGAGTTTGGTTGGGATCTCCAAGATATGAAAATAAATTTGTTAGGAAAAAGGACTTGAGTGTGCAACTCTTAAGGGGGCGTTATGGTTTGGTGTATATGTCCTCCTGGTGGGCTATATGGGCTATACATCCTATTTGATTGAATTAAGATGAATGGATTGAACATTATACTAAGTGGTATGGTACTGTTAACAATTGAAGAATCGAATTGCTACCATCAAAGAACTAATTAAACGAATATGTGTTTAAAATATAATGTCCATGCAGGCCAAGGACAATTTTTTGTTTTTGTTCAATAATGAAGGAGATAGATGAAAACCGACGTGAAAGTGGAAGTTCAGGATATGTACGTATACCTATTATGCTAGTGCTCGTGCATCACATGCTGCCCATGTCCCTCAGCTTCATAAAAGCAATAACTTGAGTTGAAGCAGGGGTCCATATTTTACGGTATGTTTGGGGATACTGGGGTTTCAGAAAGAAATGATAGGAGGGCTTATTTTTCTTTTTGCATATACACTCGACAAATTTGTAATTTTTAAAAATGAATGAAAAATTAATAAATGACCATATAAAGCGTAAACTTTTAATTTTCTTATATTTACTTTTATAAATATTTTATAATTCTCTTAATTTATAAGTAAACAAAATCTTCCATTGATGCTTGGTTTGGTTTTAGGGAAAGAGGATGAAAATAAAAAAAAAAAAAGGAAAGAAAGTGAGGGAAAAACTGATTTTTCCTCTGTTTGGAATGAAAAGAAAATCAATATAAGGATAAAAAATGATAGGATCCACTTCAATTTTTTTCTCCTACATTTGGCAGGAAATCACGGAAACCAAGGGAATAATCATTTTTTAGGTGAAAATAAATAACTTACTCTAGGTAATTCGCTAGCTTTTCTATATTGGAAGCAACCAACTTGTGAAGGTCTTCACCTACCCACACCGGACAAACGAATATGAAGATTACCATACAGGTTGAAGCCCCTACTAAAATTGTTGAAAGTCTCTAATGGACTAGTTAGAAGAGTTCCTCCACTATGTACTCTGAAACTACAACCAAACTGAACAGATATTTTATATAACAATATTATGCACAAAAAAGTTTATTTATCAAAACAATAGCGCCATTGCTAAGAGAAATATGTTAATTTAAACATTGATAGATTTCAGCATAATTTAAACTGATTGCTAATAAAAATATAAATTTAGAAAAGCTAAAAATAATAAAATATTAAAATGCACAACATTTGAACTGTCACAGTTAATAGTCATTGGAATAATTAACGAAGAATGAATGTAACACTACTAACCTCTTAAATTGAATGCTTTATCTTATAGAAGAATGCAAGTAGACATTATTCAATGTTATTTGGCATTTCCCCATGCTTTTAATAAATCTAAAACTAACCCCAAACAATGTATGAAATTCATACACTGATGATTTTTGTGTATCTAATGGCTACGTCCTTATGCTGATTAAAAAAAACTGCAGGTATTGCAGCCTATATATAGATAAATTCAATCACATTTGTTTTAGTATCATATATTAGACTAAATGTAATCTAGTTTGTGTAGAATAAATATATTATGTGGTATAACAATATTCACTTAAAGTTTATCAGTGACATAAACAAATCTCACATATCTAATCTGCCACCCCCAAACTATCTATTAGAAGTACACACACATAAATTCCTTTTTTCTATAATATACTAAAGTTCCTTTTTCTAAATTTACGGTCTTACAAAGTCTAAAATAATAGGTATGGGCTTTTTTGAGTCAGATAAAAAGGCTTAGGTCATTGATTAACTCAATAATATAGTTGTTTTCTATTTTTTTTAATCATGCTTGCTTATACATGTTGAATTTCCCCCCTATATTTACTGTAACATGATATTTTGAACCGCCCTCCATATTTTATGTGCAAAAATAGCAAGTGGGACTCTATTCTATACTGATCTACACAACTTTGGGAATTTAATCAAGTAGATTTGCTTCAGCTTCTAGTGCTGCAGAACTTTGTTCTTTTGTTGTTGCAGCATCAAAGAGAACATCATGCTTTAGGTGAGTTCCTCTTCAAGAAATAGTAGATGTGAATAGGATCAAATGCCCTCATTCTTTAGGTGAGTTCCTCTTCAAAAAATAGATGTGAATAGGATTAAATGCTCCAAAGGCGTTGCTGTCATTTTTGAAAAGATTGTATATCTCAATCCTATATGAACAAAGCAAGTCCCACTTTACTTGTTCCATAATTATGTACACTTGAAAACAAAGAAACTTGAAACAAAGCAATAGAAGATTCTGAGCTTGGATATGACGAAGCTTCTTTCAGAAATTAGAGCTTGAGCTTGGCTTGAGCAACATCCCAATAAACAAAGAAAACAAAGAGCTTAAAACACAGCAAGAAAAGATTTTGGATATGACGAAGCTTTTGTCAAAATTAGAGCTTGGCTTGAGCAACATTCCAACAAAGGAGGTTCATAGCAAAATACTTGTGAGTGAGACAAACAATGAGTCGATGGATAAAAAAGAATGAAATTGCAAAATTCAAGGTTGAAAACAACATGTCATTGATAAAACAGAATGTAATGTATGACAACACTTTTTCCAGGAACCTTCTTCAATTTGCAAGTTATGTAATCACTATTTGAATAAAAAGGAATATAGCCTCCTGCAAGTAGAGGTTAATCACAGCTGTTAATAACCCAATTTTTTTACAACTAAACATACATTTTATCAAACATAATAGAAGCACGAAACGTACACAAGAAAAATTACTCGCCATTTTAGTATAGGTGATCAACAACAAAGAGAGATTGAAAACATTTATATCCTTGGCAACATAATCAACACTTTCATGAACCTTTGGCCACCGGGTCAAGCAAGAAAGCAAGAACTTCCCCTATTATTATATTCACATATAGCAGATGTAGTATTCAACACTTGAGCATACCAAAATTGCTTAAAAGCACTCAGACAAACTAAAATCAGATTTAAGAGATTGATAATTTGTGCACTAATAGAAGCTATTTTCATGCTTAATTAGACATTTTAGACATACAAAAATATACACCGACTGATATGATCTCTGCAATGCTAACTTTTCGCAATGTTATTAATAGTTTAGTGTTGGGAGTAATAGAGAGGCAAGAGACATAAAAATAAAGAAGCTACTACAATTAGTTCTGTGCACATAAAACTCAATGACTTCATTAATAAGGAGAAATGAGGAAGTAAAAATGCAATATGTGTTCATCTAATCAACTCAAGTTGTTTTCTTTTTATCATAAGCTGAATCCCCATATACTAATTTTATAATCATCACTTGATGATGGAAACTTATATGGCCTTTTATAGTTCCAGTTTACAGAGATCACAGTCATGGAGTACACAGATAAAACCTCTATAGACCTAGAGTTCCAGAAGTTCCAGATGTATACATGTATTAGATTAATTTTGAGGCATTTATTCAATATTAAAATGCTACTGGGAACATTGGTTGTTAATTTCTATAGAATGATATTAAACACACACATGTTATCTGCATGCACAATATTTATTATCTGATTATAGATGGTTCTACCTTATTTTAAGCACAATAACACTATGATTCTAACACCTTACCTAAATGTGAGGTGATATGACTATATCGACACATGAATCATTATCCATTTCTATAAATAATAATGAAGTTTAAGCATATAACCTTTTTATGCTAAGAAAAAATTTATATAACTTTAACATACCTAATTGCTTCTTCAAACTTAATTTTAATTTTAAAATCAGTTTTGAGAACAAAAAACAATTTAGAATGTCCAAGAGTGATACCTTAGTTGCTATTGCTTTTAGAAAGCCAATGGGCAGGGTTACAGCTAGCGGTGCCTATGCAGCCAAAGCTGGCCATGAGCATACAGAAGCTTGTCAGCACCATAATTATTATCCCTTGTGTAAGACTGCAAAAAATACATGAAAGGAGAGCATTAGGGTAACGGATAAGGCCAATGATCACGAAAGATTGTGCAGCTAGCATGCTCTAAGTTGTAGTTTAAACTTTTAACTTTTAAGTATAGAAATCTTTTGGAGGCTACAAAGGAAGATGTGATTTACCTTGTCAAGGTGGGTATTGTCCCAGTCAACTGGTTTGGCCCATATTTTGGGCGTTAATAGGCCAGTAGTGTTTCAAAGGCACGATGCTTCTTGTAAAGAAGTCATAATACCCAGGCTCTACGAAAATAGTCATGGAGTCACATGCTATTATTTACCTTTCACTCACAGACCATGTGGCCCCTTATCCATAAATCTTGTACCTTAAGAAGAGTAACCTTTAAGAAGGCCTCCACCAAGAGTACTTCGGAGCTGCAGACAAAAACTTAAGGTTTAGTAATACTCCTGACTCTGTTCACAAAGTCTGCATGATACAAAAGGAAAATAAATATTAGTCACTTTTAGGATATATTTGCATAATATATCAACTAATTCAATATAAAAATAAAATAAAACACACTTTTTCTTGAACTCGGTTACTTTTGGTATATCTGGATTGAAGAGTAGTCTAGTGGCAAACACCACAGTTTGCATTAATCTTGCCTAAGCTCAATCTCATTCACCTCATACACATAATTCCAAACAATGCACACTCAATCTTAACATTACACAAACAAAACATCATACATTTAAATTAGCAGACAACTACGGTAATAAACAATGCCCTTGCATGAAAAAGAATCTAATTTAAAAACAGGAAAAGAGCAACAGAAGTTAATTGAGCAGAAGGCGAAATTTAAAAACAGGAAAGCTCTTTTCATATTTTTTTTTATTTTTTTTGCAAAAATAATAATAATTTAATTTGAAATACAGAAAAGAATAACATATTCAAAGAAGTGAACTCCATCATAATGGTAAAGAAGACTGAAGTAGTGTTTCCTTAATACCAAATGAGCACTTGTTGTGGTATTTGTGAAGTTGAACACACTAACTACTTTCCTTTATTTCTTCCCTGCAACCACCTCCAAGGGACATAGGACTCACAATTAACTGTGACACAAATCTCTTTGACTATAGACAGGAAAGAAAAAACCAACCAGTCAATCAACCAATACTAAGACAAACCTTTAATTAAATTCTACCTTAGTTTGAATAGATTCCACATCAATTGCTTGAGAATCTATATTAAAAAATCTCAGTAAAAGATTGAAAACAACCAATATTTTCTACTAAAAAAAGAAAGAAAGCATCAATCGTGTAACATGAGTTAGAAGAATGTATCATTATGGGAGTGAAAATAAACCACATACCAGCATGTTAAGTTCAAGCATATTACCATAAAATTTGATAATAGATTACATAGTTTAGGACTTCAAGAAGAAAAAAGGCCAAGGCTTCAGAAGCCGAAATCTTAAGTAGTGCTTAGCATGTGAACCAAATGTATGCTTACACATAAAAAATATCTAAACAATTAGGATAAGATCAGCTGATTTGTTACATAACCTTTAAAAGAACCAAATTGCATGTTAAAGATAGAAATGGAAGCATATAGATAAGCTTAAAGAGTGATCCAGGAAATCATAAAGCACTATTAAAAAACCTAAGCATGACACGGTTAAAACTAAGCTGATGATCACATAGCCAAATGATCAAAGAACTGGAAATAATACCTCGAAACAAAACACAACACCATTAAGATTAATTGATTAAGCACGTATTCTCAGATTTCAGGAATAAAGAAAGGAACTCAATTAAGGCTCAACACTTACTTAGATTTGCCTTCATGAAATCAACATCTAAAAATAAAATAAAATCTCTCTGCTACCTTCCGGTGATTGGCTTGCCGTGAATAAGTGAATTTTGTGGTCAACAAATTGATAACAATTAAGAACTTATAAAGACACAAAACTAAAAGAGAAGAAAAAGAAGACCAAGTATACCAAAAACAAATTAAGACTATTATGCATGTTGAAAGAACTTATAAAGACACAAAACAAATTATCACCATACAAATATTATAAAAAACAAATAGATACTACTAATAATGCAACCCAACCTATTAGGTCCTGAGTCCTATTTCAACTTGTCATTTCACATATAGCATTATCAGGATTTCACATGGAACTTCATTTTCATAGTGGATGTTAATCAAAATGGTCAAAGTTCCCAATTTCAAGATTCTAATGAGTGTATGATACTTCATACCAGGATCCTATTGAAAGGACAGTTGAGCAAGGATCACAGTTTCCAGCTAAATACTTCATTCTTCATCTTGTGACTACTGCAGTACTGGTAAAAATAGTGTCAATGTTAGCAGCAGAAAAGTGAAACTTGAAATTGGAGACATCATACTAAAACGCAAAATTAAGAAAAATAAAAGAACAATTAACAATGGAAATCTAAATCAGAAGGAACAGAATTGCATAGTAAGCCTCACGAATACAACACCATCCATGTCAAAAAAGGTAAGGCAGAGTAAGTCAAACCCATCGAAAACATGGAGACGGTTAAAACCTTAAACAAAAAATTAGCGATTTTAGGGCTTACCAATTAATCTTTCAATTTGAATAGAGAGGAGTGTAGAGAAGTGAGGAAAGACGCTTGCAAAATAATGGTTTACCTTCAATTCATCAGAAATCACAAATCAAAAACCCATGGGAAACATGGAGAAGATTAAAACCTTAAACAAAAAATTAAGGAATGGCAACCAAATCATAAACATGAAAGAAGAGTACCAGGAATGCATCCACAGTCTCTAATTCTATCCAGAGCATAAACATTGTCTGAGCCTTCTCCACCGTCTTTGTCCTTTCAGTCAAACATTTCGCCACGGCTGCATCGCAAACTTCCTTTCTGTACCTAGACCAAAATTCAAATACACACCACAGCAATAACTCTTTTAACAAAAAATCTAAACAAAAATGTGCAACTATGAAAGCCAACAACAACGAAATTAATAAAAACTATCCAATTTTCACCTCCCATCCTTACTATCCTTACCATCAGTATGCAATCAATACATCAGCCTCCTCCTGTTGAACAGGCGCATTGGAGAGGGGAAGAAAACCCAAAGCTTGTCTGGTTGCAAAAAATCTAAGAGAGAAAAACCAAAGTTGTTCAACATTAATGTGATTTCCAACACAAATCTGAGCATGCTGATGGAGGCGGGATCCATCTTGTCCCTGGTATTAATCACTATTGAAATATTTACACACAATCACTCATTACCGAATGCACAATTCTCTCCCTTTCAGCCGCCTCTTCATTTTCACCATTTTACTATTTCCTTCGTTTTATCCTCCCAAACACTATGTCAGCCCATCAATCTGAGGGCCACAGGTTCATGATAAAAAACAACAACAGCAACATAAATTAAAAAAAACTCTATTCCACCTCTTTATCCATAAAACCAAATGATCCACATCATTCTCACAAACACAGATGCATTGGCACCAACTTAAAACACAGAAATACATAACCAACCCCCAAAATCAGCAACCCGTTTCCACATTCTTGTAAAGCAAAATCAAAAGAAACCGAACCAAATCCATACCCGGCGCTTCCCAGCTTCGAGATGCTCTTGCTTCTGGGAGTTTGGCAACACCTGAGCTGACACCATTCGAGACCCACCGGATCTGCAAGAAAACTCACAAAAACCTGACAAATTCGAAGCAAAAATCGCCATCCGCGTATGAAATATGCAACGAATCCGAATCAAATGGCACCAAAATCACAACATATTTCACATATCACAAAAAAATGGGAACGAAAAGATGCCACAATCAAATAATAATGAAAAATGGAAATTGAAATTTTGATAATTTGAAAAGAGTTGAAAACAAATTGGGTGAGGTGTTGCGTTTAAAATTTCCCAAATTTTTTGCCTTTTCAATTTCCCAAATCCAGCCATTAAAATTGTATTTTAAAAATATTATATTAGTACCTGCAACCAATGATAATAATAATAACTATTAAAAAAATAAATAAAAACGAAAATGACATTAATGCCCTAATCTATATTCTTTTTATACACATTTGCCCCTCACAAGTGATTTTACAAAAATAACCCCAACCACTACATTCCTTTTATATATAAAGATATATATATATATATATATATATATATATATATATATATAAAATTGATTAGATACCATTTTAAAGTGTGCCTCCATTAGCCGAGAAAAATATAATATTTAAATAATCGATGATATTTGTTGAAAGAGAGAAAACAGAGACATAGGATGTTGAAATCGTGTGTCTCAACTACACAGCGGAGTCTCTTTTATATAGGCTTAATAAAATAATTACAACATAAATATAGGAGATTTTATTCCTATTTATATGCCTAAACAATAATTACAAAGATTCTAAATATATTTTCAACACTTCCCCTCAAGCTGAAGCATATATATCATATGCACCGAGCTTGTTACATAGATAACTAATTCGAGGACCTCTCAAGGATTTGGTGAAGGCATCTGCCAATTGATCATTGGAGTTGACAAAGCTAGTGGTGATGTCCCCTGATTGGATCTTCTCCCTAATAAAATGACAATCTATCTAAATATGTTTGATTCTCTCTTGGAAAACTGGATTAGAGGCAATATGCAATGCAGCTTGATTATCGCAAATCAGCGTCATTTGCATAGTCTCTTCAAATAGAAGCTCTTTAAGTAACTTTTTCAACCAAATGAGTTCAAACGTTGCTAATGCCAAAGCCATGTATTCTGCTTCTGCACTAGATCTTGCAACTACATTTGGTTTCTTACTTTTCCAAGATATCAGATTTCCTCCAATGAGTACACAATACCCGGAAGTGGAGTGTCTGTCAATAGGTGAACCTGCCCAATCGGCATCTGAGTAAACAACTATCTGAGTGTGTCCTTGGTCTTCATAAATGAGACCTTTTCCTGGAGCACCTTTAATGTACTTCAAGATTCGAATCACAGCATCCAAATGGTCCTGGCAATGAGAATTTAAGAATTGGCTTATCACACTGACTGCAAAAGAGATGTCTGGACGAGTGACTGTAAGGTAGTTCAATTTCCCAACCAATCTCCTGTATCTCCCTGGATCTGATAGTGGCTCCCCCTGATCAGGTAGAAGTTTGACATTTGGATCCATAGGAGTGTCAACTGGTTTGACATTCAATAATCCTATCTTTTCAAGAATATTCATAGCATACTTCCTTTGTGAAATCACTAGACCATCCTTAGATTGAGCTACCTCGATACCCAAGAAATAACGGAGTTTACCAAGGTCTTTAGTCTAAAATTGATGAGAGAGATGTTGTTTCACCTGTAGTATGCAATAATGATCACTACCAATTATAACAATACCATCCACATAAATAATCAAGTAAATGCATCCTTGGGCCGAATGGCGATAAAATACAGAGTGGTCAGCTTCGCTGCGAATCATACCAAACTGTTGCACTACAGTGCTGAATCTGCTACACCAAGCCCGAAGAGACTGTTTAAGACCATAAAGGGACCTGTGAAGCTGACAGACCATGGTAGAGGACTCCCCCTGAGCAGCAAACCCAGGTGGTTGCTCCATATACACTTCCTCTTCGAGATCACCATGCAAAAAGGCATTTTTAATGTCAAGTTGATGAAGAGGCCAGTGGCGAATGGCAGCAATGGATATGAGAAGCCGAACATAAGTCATTTTGGCCTCAGGAGAGAAAGTGTCACCATAATCAAGCCCAAATATCTGAGTGTAGCCCTTAGCCACCAAACGAGCCTTAAACCGATCAATCTTACCATCAGGACCCACCTTGACTGTATAAAGCCAGCAACAGCCAACCAAAGACTTCCTAGTAGGTAGAGGGACCAGTTCCCAGGTACCACTGCTTTGAAGAGCACACATCTAATCAATCATTGCTTGCCGCCACTCAAGGTGAGATAAAGCTTCACCTAGAGATTTAGGAATAGAGGCAGATGACAAAGAAGAAAGGCAAGCATAATGCAAAGGAGAAAGGGGATGATAACTCAAAACAATATAATAAGGAGATGGGTTACGAGTAGAACGTATAATTTTATGAAGAGCAATGAGAAGGTCAGGTTCAAGTGGCAGGGCCGGATCCGGTAAAGGAGGTGGTGCCGGAGAAGAGTCCATCATGGACTCAATAGCAGAAACAGGGACAGGGACATGCACCAAGGATGGTGGTGGGCATCGATGATATATCTGGAATGGGCGAGCTGCAGAGAGATCCACAGGCGGGATCTTCGATGGGACAGACTGGAGAGGGACCATAGCAGAAGGAACAAGGACGACTATAGATAGAGGCTCAGGAGGCGAGTGAGTCGACTCAAAGTAAAGAACAGACTCAAAGAAGGTAACATCAGCCGATATAAGGTACCGTCGAAGAGTAGGAGAAAAGCAACGATAGCCTTTTTAGGACCGATGATAATCAAGGAAGACACACTTGAGTGAGCGAGCCGAGAGTTTGTCAAGTCCGGGAAAGAGATTGTGGACAAAACAAGTGGACCCGAAGACACGTGGCGGAAGTAAATGAAAAGGGATATGGGGAAAAAGGACCGAGTGAGGTACTTGTTCATCAAGGATAGAGGAAAGCATGCGGTTTATAAGATAACAAGCCGTCAAAACAGTATCCCCCCAAAACCACTGTGGAACATTGCCATGAAGGAGAAGGGTCCGAGTGGTTTCAATGACGTGCCGATTTTTGCATTCGGCAACTCGATGTATCAACATAAGACGTTTGGTGAAGAATGCCATTAGAAGCCATAAAAGTTTGAAATTGTTGGGACCAATATTCTTTGGCATTATCACTACGTAAAGAGCGAATGGAGACACCAAACTGAGTTTTAATTTCCTGATAAAACTGCTGAAAAATTTAAAACACTTTCAAACCTGTTTTTCATTAAAAATAACCACGTACACTGTAAAAAATCATCAATAAAAGTGACAAAGTATCTGGACCCATGAGTAGAAATGGTATGAGAAGGACCCCATACATCTGAGTGAACTAAAGCAAAAGGGGATGAAGACCGTTTATTGACTCGATCTAGAAACTGACTGCGAGTGTGTTTCCCTAGTTGACACGACTGACAATGCAAACTAGATAACTTAGACAGTCTCGGCACCAATTTCTGGAGTTTGGGAAGACCAGGATGACCCAACCGAGCATGTATGGTAAGAGGGGGATCTGTGGCAGAGCGAACCCGGGATGGGGTGGAAAGCTGGTAAAGGCCATGAGACTTACATCCGGTACCAATGGTTCGTCCCGGACTCCGGTCCTGCAGAATAACAGTGTCTTTAGTGAAGGTAATCAAACAATCATGAGAACAAGTTAAACGACTAACAAAGAGTAAATTAATGGGACAACCGGGCACATAAAGAACAAAATCAACTAACAGGGAAGGGAGTGGATGGGCAGTTCCGATTCCTTGGGACTGAGATTGGGAACCGTTAGCCAAAGCGACAATAGGTAAATAACCAGATGTAGAAAGAGAGGAGAAAAGAGCCTTATTACCAGAGATATGATCATACGCACCAGAATCAAGAACCCAAAGACCAAGTGAGGGTGACTAAGATATGCAAGCATATGAATTACCAGTGTGTGCAACCAAAGCAGTAGATCAGAAAGTCCGGCGATGCTCAAACCACTGGAGAAAATCTTCATAATTAGACGGAGAGGTCTGAGAAGGATCCATGGTCTTAGGAGGATCTGTGGAACTAGAGGAGGCCATAGATCAGTAACACAAGGTCCAAAAAAATGACGACCACACGAGAACTGAAAAACCCGAAACGGCGGGTGCATAGTGCGTCAGTAGCAAAAGTTCTCGGATTGGCCTGGGAGTGGTGGCATTGGAACCGCAAGAGAAAGTCGACCACCGCACCGGAAAGATCCTCTGGAAAGGCGCCACCAAGCGCTGGCGAAAGGAGCTACGCGCTGAGGTTTTGTGAAGCGCGTGAGAGCACGTGAGGGAACTTCTGGGGGTGGGTCTCGGGGCGTAGGCCGCGTAGGACGGTCTGGTTCTAACGGTGGGGTGGTTGGCCGGAAAGGTTGCCGGAAAAGGTGACGGCTGATGACGGCAGAAGATAAAAATGACCGGAAAAGATGCCGGAATGAGATCACGACAGCGAAGAAGGGGCAAACCGGAGTAGGAACACGATTTGTCAAGAAATTTTCTCACCAAAGAACAGTGGGTCCATCGGGTAAGCACGGTTTTAGGGTTACCTCTGTCTGGCTCTAGATACCATGTTGAAATAGAGAAAACAGAGGCATAGGATGTTGAAACCGTATGTCTCAACTACATAGCGGAGTCTCTTTTATATAGGCTTAATAAAATAATTACAACATAAATATAGGAGATTCTATTCTTATTTACATTATATGATATGCCTAAACAATAATTACAAAGATTCTAAATATATTTTCAACAATAATACAATTAGTTTTATGTTAATTTGGATATGTTTATTGAATAACTTTTATATAGTAAATTGTAAAAAATAGTATAAAATTATTTTTTTAGATTAATAATTTTTTTAGTAGGTAGTTATGTAAGGTTGAAATTGAAAAAAGTGATTGCTTTTAAAATAATCAAATAATTTTTTCAAATAAGTTTAAAACTTTCGGCTTCTGTATAGTTTAAAGGTTTTTAATTAACTTCTTATATTTTTAAAAAATTAAATAGGTCATCATACTTAAATAATTATTTAATTAAATTCTCACTAATTATAAAAAATTTGTAATTAAGTTCTTAAAACTTGTACTACTGTAACTTATTTAATTTTTTTTTAAATATATAGATCTAATTAAAAAAATTGGTAATAAGAAGGACCAAAGCCCTAAACTATAAGAATTCATTTAAAAACGGGTAAAAATTGTGGGAACCATACAATTAATTTGACCTAAATCAATTTCCATAATATAGCATCATTCCGGCATTCCTATTGTGCTTTTATTTATTTTTGTTGCTCACTAAAGTGCAAATGAGTAGCAAAATTTGCAGATGGTGTTAAATTTTATGTCTTGCTATCAAAATATAGTAGCATAGGAGAGATATGACCGGTATCAAATTATCAAGGGTTGCAGGATAAATTGCAACAAAAAGAATAAAAGAACATATTGTATTGCTCATTTCTGTTGTTTTGAAACTTTGAAATTGAATACATAAGCAAACCCTCTTACAATTAAACTGAAAAATAATTAATGATCAGATGTTTGACAGTGAAATTCAACCAATGACCTTGCTGTGAAAGAAAGGGAGGAAGCAAATCATGTTCCCCTTTTCATTCAAGAGGTGTCTTCTTCTGTTTTGTCCTCAGATTGTGGCTGTGGTGGCTCATCAATTGGTTCAGGAGGTGTAGAAGAACCAGTCCTCTTGTGTGCAGCAGCTTTGAGTACATGGCTGTAATTCCCTTTCTCCATGAAAAGTTGTGCAAAATGGACCCTGCAATAGAGGACACCATCTAGAGCAGCATAGGAGGAATGTGTCAGATGGCACCCTCCATGAGCACACCTAAAGCAATTCTTGTGGAAGCATTCCCCTTCTAGTGTCACCTATTTAATAAAACCAAATATTGTATCATGATTAGTTTATCAACTTCCTAATCCAGGTTTACAATAAAATTGTGAAGATAAATTAAATCTTACATAACCCTTTCTAATTTTTAATGGTTTTATATAATTTTGTGTATGATCAACATCTAAGATTACAAACCTTTTCCAGTGGATAGACTGTTTTTGTGCAAACCGAGCATTTGTCTAAGGTTCCACTGAACATGGAGGAGAGTTTACTCGGGGTCCTGTTCTGTTAAATATAATTGTAATTGGCATATTAGAAAGAGTATACAAGAATAATTGAAAAAATTAAATGTATTGATTGCCCTATGAACATAAGCATATTACAAGGCAAAGTAGCTGATAATAAAAGTACACATAATAATGGAGTTGGATGTATGTGAAGGTAGGATAGTGAGCATACCAGCTCGTTTTGCTTGTCAGAAGACTTTGCTGCCATTTTTACAGCCACCAAAAACAACATTGCTCATTAGCCAAATTGACAGAAGTGACATGTGTTTACCGATTTGTACTTCGTGTGAGGTTGAATCTTGAATGAAACAAAATACAAAGAGATTGGACAAGAGATGGAATTCATCTTACCTGTATGAAAGTTCTTGCTGAAATTTCCAGATTCCTTGAAAAGCTGTTCAAAATGTGTCCTGCAATAGAGGAATCCATCCATTGAGGAGTATGTGTTCATCTGACCAACATAAAATTGTATCATTAGCACCCCATTTAGGAACAAGTTTAAACTACACAATTTTTTTTTTTTTGATGAAACGAATCATATAAAACTAGATTTTAAATTATGGAATTAGGAATCTAAGAAGCTTATAAAATATTTATGTATATCATTCAAGATTGTGCTAGAGAGGTAGAGCCTAGATGCCTATGAACTTCTGAATGACATTGAATCCGATTGATATTTCCTCTTTTGCATCATTTCTGGTTAAGAGTTCTGCATGTAATTAATTAAACATTTGCATATGAAGCAAACAAAAATAAGGACCAGAGAAAGCAATAAATAAATAAATACATAAAATGGAATGTATTGAAGAACTATACCGTAAGTACTCCATTGCAGTGACTGCATTTGAAGCAGTTTTTATGGTAAGGAATATTTTCAAGAGTTAACAAGTCAACAACATAAACAGTCTTATCACAAGCCTTGCATTTGTCCAAAGTTCCTGTGAATGACATTTTTCCCCCTCCCTCAAGAACTTGTCTTGCTTGTCTTTATATTTTTCCTTTGATCCAGAAGGATGTCTGAGGAACAAAGTTCAACAAGAATGCTCACCTCAGACAAATGGGGATTGAACAAAGTCTTGGATATGTCTAAGCAAAAGTAACTTATATCAAATTATAGCGGATTAGATCTCTCTGACAAATGGTTGACAAGTGATTGGAGGCCCAAAATGATTTAGCAAAAATGGAAAATTGATGCTGTAATTTGTGGATATAATCTAATTGATTGGAGTGAAAACAGGTTGGTGCTTTGACCATTTCAATCTGCAGAAATTATCGGATGTAACTAAAAATAGCTAGTTCCAACTTTGCTTTTTCATTTTATAAAATTTGGTTAGTTCAGGATTTCATAAATAAGATGTTAATAGAGTTAAATTCAGATTGCTTCGACGTTAAATTTGCCGTAGTCCAAATTAATCATTTTTTTTTTTATTTCAAAAAAGGAATCCTCCTTTCTTGAATTTGATAAATTAAGAGGACTTTGTATTTATAACATGTTTATTTGAGTAATTCTATAAAGAGGTAATCCTAAATGTTCCTAATTTCCAATCTTGAAACAAGAAAATAGTTCCTCCTCCCTGGCAACGATGCAATATTTGTATACCCTTATTTAAACATGAGCTTCTTTTTTTAAAAAAACATGGAATAATTGTAGGCTCTGTGAATTGGTAATAGAATAGACAAACTGTAGTTCAGCTTAAAAAAATAGTATAACGAACTTGCTTAGTTACTTTGTAAAGCAAAAGGGCTAGAAAGAAACAATGACAACAAAGTTTTAAAAAATAAAATAGAAGTTATGTAGCATGTTACAGAAAAAAAAGAACTATCGATCTACAATGTAATGTTCAAAACGCTTGCAACTATGCTCATTTAAATGGATGCAATGGCCACAGCCTTTGTTAATTATTTATCATAAGTCTGTTTAGACTGATGAACACATAATATGAAAAATTATAGGCATCCTGTTTCAAATAAAGCAGTTCCAAACTTCATTTAGCAATGCTCAATTCATTTCCAAAACCACTATTGCACAGGATGAAACTCAAAAGAACATTGCCATATTAGTAGCAAATCACTTAATCATGGAGGTAACACAACTTCTTGGCACAGTATGAGATCTGAAATGGTCTTTCCATGCCGATCAATTCTTCTAGAACAGTTGACACCACCATCTAGGATGTTCCTGACAACAATATTCAATGACTGGATTCCCTTCACTTCATATATCTCCACTTGAACATTTTCATTGACCCATTTATCTCTTTGGTTTCTTGCATCGAAATCATGAGAAGCGGACAAATCCAGAAGAGGTGAGAGCACTGATTTTACCCATTGAGATGTAATAATTTGCTTCAACCTCTCAATATCAGGAGGAAAATGTGGGATGAGAGAAAAATTTATGTCATTTCCTTTATCTCCAGCTCTGCTGTGTGCTGCATTGTACAGTGGAATCTTCCAGCCAGATGGAGCAGGTGAGCAGCTCCTACTAGGGAAAACAAATTCTGAGGAAGATTTATCAGTTTCAGCTTGTAACTTTGGTGGCAATGTCGATATATGCCTCAGATTGCTTTCAGGATCTACTACTTTATTTGATTGGCTGCTTGTGTTCCACTTCACCCCAGTTCGCCAGAAAGCATCTTCACGCCTAACCTGAAGAAAAACCTAGTCATGATGAATAGTCCTAGCAGCATGGTAACGGAACTTGCGGCAACACCACTAGCACTAAAACCAAACAAACTTCGTTTTTCAAGAAATCACAACTTTCATTGACTGTTTAAAGTTCTTTGATTGATTTCAGCAGTTCAGAAAGGATCATTTCACTACAACCAAACACTAAATGTCACAAATTGAGGGATCAATTTGACCAACAATTTCCAAGTTCTCATTCTCTGAGGCATAATGTTGATTGAACAACAACAACCAAACCTTGTCCCATTAAAAAAGGCTGTGCTCTAAATTGTTTTACTGAAAACTTGATTTTGATAGAGCCCAATGATGTTAATTGATCCATGCATGCAAGTATACTCCTAATGCAAGCATATGTGGAAGAGTGAGAAGGGCCAGAGAAGGGGAAGAAGAGTGTACCAACAGTTTTTCTAGAAGAATCTCTTTCTTATATCCAGTACTGCATTCAAACAAAAAAGATAATTTCACTAGCAATTTACGGAAAGGATATTAGGCTTCAATTATCACAACAGAATGGAAAAAAATAATATGTAGATATTTGAGTACAACATAAACTAACTCTTCCAAGTCCAACAACCCCAGTTTCAACCTTTTGTCCCAGCTTCATTTACAACATTTTCCGAACAAATAATTGTCAAGTTATTTGATGACAGTTGAAATGAAACCTTCAAGAATATTGCAATTCAAATACCCAGTGAATCTAAGGGCTACAGAACCTGACAATCAAAAGCAATGTGGAGATCTACCAGAAAGTTCAGAGAAACCTATAAGGTAATAACAGTTAAAATTTTGGTCAATTTTCTCTGTGAATTCAGTTAATTTTGCCAATTTAATAGTGATTTAGAATTTTCAGCTATAAAAACTTGCCATGCAGTATTTTAATCAAACACATGCAGTGTATCAAAAAATACAATGGATGCCAAATCTTAAGGAACTTTCACCTGATACCGCCACCTCCAGCTGGTCCATTTGTGTACAATGCCGTAAATTCTCTAGCAAATTGGACAGCATGTTCCTTCTGCTCAAAAAGTCCATCCATGCGTAACCTAATATCTTCACTAGTCCTCTGTGATGAGGCTTTTCCATCGTTGCTGGCAGCCTTGAGGCTATCAAACCCAATTATATAAGAAATTATACGGTGATTAAGACCGGGAAATATTTCTTCCATCCATGATCTAACCTAATGAAGCATATGAATAATATATCAGTTCATAGTGAGCTGGATGTACCTAGTAGTCTTATCAAGCAGTAGAGTCAACACAATATATGTGCATGTGTATGTGTGTGCGTATATATATATATATAACCACCTACCACCTATCCCCCTCCCTTACCAGATATTCAGCTGCTTTAGCACGTTTAACACATTCATAACCTCCATAAGATATCTCTCCCCATCCTTTACATCCACAGTCCTGTAAGAAGTAATTAGAGCATCACAGCAAAGGGGTCTAGCAAGAAGAAGTTAACACAATCATAAGAAAAAAAGAAATGCAGTGTAGGAATGGATACAAATGGCTACAAGGAGATCACGTAAGAGAAAGATATAAATGGGTAAATGTGTACTGAAGAGACTGATTCAGAAATGTACCTTTGGAACCAACTGCAAAAGTTTATCAGGAACTGATTTAGAAGATGGTTTTGCCCCGAGACAGAGAACCCTACAGCTTGATAATGGAAGGAATGAAACATCCTGGAAATCAATGACCTGTTAAAGAACAAAATATGAGTTCTTTCAGTATATCTACCCTCTAGTCATAAATCCTTGATGTCCAGTGCTTCATAACAAACATATAACTTACTACATCAGGGGTCACATAAGCGCCAGGGTCTCCAATCTCATAGAGTAACTGTTCAGCACACGTATTGAAATTTAAAATTCCACCACTACCTTCAGCTTTTGCTACACACACTTGTCCATCAAAACATATTTCAGCATAAGGAAGTGATAAATCCAGTAGCTGTGGGAAGGACAAATCTCGGTACTTGTCTCCTAAACCAAACAAGATCCAGCATAAAGATAATTGTTTCATTCACATAACCCATGCGGTTATACCACATACTATTTGCAAAGGCAGAGCTAAGCTATACTAGCAGACCTGGATGCATGAAATATCCCCCAGTGAGTTGACAACCACACTCCAGAAGATGGCCAGCTAGAGATCCTTGTGCTAGATGCTCTAATTCATCCCAGTTCCAACCTAGCTCATAAACCTACCATACAACGACTTGATCATTCAGGAGTTTGTCCAAAAGATAATTAAGCTACAGAGAAACTAAAGAACACAGCCCTTATAATTTCAGCTTTTGCTTACTAGTATTGTACAGTCAAAGATATTTTGTACATTATAGAAAGATGTAATATACTGCACAGCAAATATCTAGCACTTTTCTGAAAGAAAATCTTAATTAACGTGATAGCCCTGTACAGGGAAAAAATACAACTATTGCTCTTACCACTTCACTTTCTTATGTGTGTGTGTGCGCGTGCGTGTAAGTGTCTTTAGCTACAGCAACAAATTCCACCAACGGATAAAAATTTAATCAAGCATGTGAAAAAAAACTCCAATTTGTCTAAAAAGCTAATATGTAAGACCAGCAAAGTAATTACTCATGATTTAGTAACTGGATTGATGAAAATCCCATTCTATGAGAAGTTACTCAATGGTTTAAATATAGACCAAACAATGAATCATAACCAATGAAGGCATCTCCTTATCATTCAAGAAAAAGATGGAGGACTAATATATCTATATCATTCAGTCTGCCATCATTTTTATTTGAAAGAAAGTTGAGATGGCTCCATGTGCAGTGATTCATTATTTGGATCCCACAATTGAGAGCACAACCAAAGTGTTTCTGAGAAGGATTATCCTAAGTAGGCATAAGTTAACGGAGTCTTTGTTGACCTTCTTAAAATAAAGAATCAAGTACCAAATGAAACATTACATAATTGCATATCCATTGGAAAAAAGGCAACATTGTCCGTATGAAAACTCAATTCAATTACTAAATATGCAGGCATTGATGGAGGAAGGAGGCAAATATGGGGAATAATAAGGAAAGAAAATATCAGATTTCATACCATAGGTGCTAAGAATAAAGCAGCATCTGCAATTCTTGAAGTGATTATTACATTTGGTTGGTACTTTTCAAGACAGTGAACAATAGGAGCAGCTCCCAAGTAGGTGCTGATACCCTTCACATATTACAACCAAATTTGACATCCAGCTTAATAAAAGTCAAGTATAATGGAGAAAGCATGCACGAATAACTAATTTTGGCATAAATTCTTCATATCATATGACAATATTATTGACAGATAAACAATGGAGAAAAGATTGACCCCTTGACTTAGTTCAGTAAGTAAATTAGACATGCAGCATTACAAGTCAAATAAGTGGAGAAAAATTACAGGAGCAATTATTAATAAGATTCTTCATATGACAAACAACAAATGAAAAACCAAAAAATGGGTAAAAACTAAACTTGTCATAAGACATCTCTTAATAAAAAAAGTATGAAGGATAAAAGATTTGTCACTTTGTGCAGGCCAGTGAATGGCTGCCCACAAATTAGTCACTTATACAACACAAAAATGAAACCAAAAAGGAAGAATTAATTAGGGAATGACTTTATAGTTTATATATGAAAACAAACAGCCACACAAGAACATATTCTTACACCCTCCGTGATATATGATTTTTCTGGTGAAAATCCCGAACCTGAAAATATTGTAAGTACATATTTATAAGTTGTAGAACTTAGCACAGAGAAAAATAAGAAAATCCCACAATTTATTATATTTCCCTGATAAAAAAAATATATTTAAAGGTGGATAGTACAACCAGATGCACCAACAATTTCAGAAAGGCACCTTGAAAGGAGCTAAAGACAAAAAATAAAGTCTTTATAAGCTAAATAAATTATTAAAGTGCAGAACTCATGGTAACTATCACCTTTTAACCAGAAAAACCTCTTTACTAGGATATCCCTATTATTATTTTTTTCTATATTAGAGAGGATGAACAATTTTCATGCTGTCCGATTACAGCAAATCCATCTTTCTACACCAACAAGGACCTTTACCAAAGGAAGGATCCCCAAACATACATCAAACAAAATGAAAACAAAAAGTTGTAACAATAGGTAAAAACTAATTCCAGAGACAAAACAGAATTGGAAATCAGTTGGTATTTAAAACCTCCCTCACAATTAAAAAGTTCATTTAAATTTGAAAATGACACAGGCCAAAGGAAAGTTTACAGGGAAATTTAAATACCTAAATTTGTGATAGACACTTCATGAGCAACAGCGACATAAACACTAAGCCCCAGGCTGCTAGCTATTTCTAATACCTTCTGTTGAGCACCCAGAGGATCCACTTTTAGAAACAAAGAATGAATGAAATTAGACAAACAAATCGAGACACCATATAATCTATCAATTCATTACATTTAATTTTTTTGAACATATAACATCTTTTGATAATCAATTATGTGATCCACTAAATTCAGTATTAAATATTCGTACTAGCACCCATGTTGGTAATTATGCAAGTTCCTCTTTCCAAAGCCAGAGGTAGCAGCGTATGCATCCAGTTAGAAACTGCAAAGAATATTATACAGCAACCAGCAACTTAAGATTAGACAGATGCAAGAGCAGGAAACACACCACTACTAATGGCTTCAACATCAAATGTCTCAAAATAATAAAAAGAAAAAACACTTGATTTCCACTATATATAGATTTAAGTTTCCTAACTAAAAATGAACAAGTGAAAATAGACCTACAGGAGAATTTAGAAATCTTCAGAATCTGAATGTAACAACCAGAAGCATGGTAACTATTCCTAAGCTGCTGACATCAAGCATATCATGGAAAAAGAAAACAACATCATTGAGAATTTTTGCTGTGTTTACTCTCATGGAAGGAACAAATATTACACTCATGTATGAAAAAAACATATTTAAAGTAAAAGGACAAAATTGACTCTATAATTTATTTGAATGGAAAAAACCTACTATGAGAATCATAACCATCACCCCCAGACACCATGATTTGATAGCAATCAGCAAGAGTGCGCTCCGCCAGGCATTCAAGTATCAGATAATTTAGTTCTTTGACTCTTTGAAGCAGCTTAAGAGCAGCCAAAGGCCTGTCACCACCAAACCCTGCTCCACAGCCAATGTAAACCTTATCCCTTCGCCTTTCAGGACTACTTCTCTGTATTATGAAATAATAACATGGTTAGTTCCTCTGATGGCTTAGATGCTGCATCAAAGACAACAACTAGAAAGAAAACCAGAGGTAATGTTTAAGGGATAATAAGTTAACCAGCTTGATCAAACAATTATGGATCTCATCTCCGTCCTGGGGTTCAATCAATTTAACTTCCATCCCAAGGTTATCCTGCTAGCAAAAGAATGACCAGATTAAAAAAAAAACAAATCCAAGAGCCCTCTCAATATCTCTAGAAAGAAACTGAATTAATGCTAAACAAAGGAACAAGTTATTCATCAAAGGGATTAGGTCCCTAAAACATTACGAAGGAAAATGTTCATCCTGGAGAACATTTATCATGAAAATTCAGAGTGAAGATTTGGTACAGCTGAACAATAAGAATGTGCTATTTATCCAACACCTTAAAGATGCACATCTAGGAAACAGTTTCTGAAAATGATCGAATAATTTGAAATATAATATATAACGAATAACCAACAGAAGGGTAGCATTAATATACCATACATAAATTGAAATTTCCCTTCAATCTCCACAAGTATACTGCACTCATATTCTACTATAGAAGATAACATGCATGATGAAGAATCAGAAAACAAGAACCATGGATCAAAATGAAAACTTTTGTATTAATCATATCAGAACACATAGACTGAGATGACATAGAGTTATTAGCAACTTAGTATATCCAATTCAATGAAACAAATTCTGAGATGAATATCAGCACATGCAGAGACATTGGTCCATGTAGAGGGGAGTGGGTAGCTCAAATTCAGATAACATCAGACATAAATTCACAATCACATAGCCAGTTAGAGGAATTATAATCATTAAGCAATTTCCACACAGAGCAAAATAGAATACTGAAAGAGTATGGAGAATGAAGACTGATATTCGGATTCAGAAGATAATCATTCATGTTTGTGTAAATGGGAAGCAAATGAAGCAACACAAAAAATAAAATAAAATAAAATATTTTGACCTTGACCTTGCAAATTGCAGTGAGTGATGAACTCTGCAACTATAATCTCAGTTCTCAGACGGGACAGTGGACACAAAACAACTCAGAATTTATTACGAGAAAGTGATTCTGGAATATGGATTGGAATCCTTTAAACTGAGTGAAGATATGAAGTGAGAAAATAACACCCTTAGAAAATAATACGTTGACACAGGGCCGTCCTTCTGATTTTGGCTAATTATGTAATTGATGTCTATTTTTTATAAATTATATATATATATATATATATATATATTTATTTATTGATTATCAAATACATATATCAAAATAAAAGAGGTGTAAAAAATTAGTCATTAATTATTTTAATATAACCTCAAGTGAAATAAAATATTATTGAAGAAAAGTTAAAGATTACATCAATATTGAAAAGTTCAAACCAAACCAAAATCACAATAAAATTATTGCAAAAATAGAGTTATACATGTATCTATTAACTCGAATATGTAGCAATCCGAGTAGCATCCCATGTTAGCAACATCATCCACCAATAGCACATGAATCATAAGGGCTAAAGAAAGAAAGTGATGCCCTACTAATCTTTAAATATCATCCTCGTGACATTTTTTTCTATAAAATCATTAATAATCTATTCATAATCAAAATTCTTTAAATAATCATTTTCAAAAGAAATCAAGGTCGGGCTATTTAATTTACTTTACGACATTATAGATCACAAATAAGATTTTAACAATTTCAATTTTGAAAAACTTCTCTCAGCAGATGCAACAGTAACAAGAAATATTATTCTATAAATTATGCATGTATTAAAAAAATAATTAAATATCTAATAATTATATAATTTTTTATTTTTAAAATATATATATATATATACTAAATAAAAAAAAAAAGATTTGATGTCGCCTAAAAATTGAGACCGTATGTGATCGCACACTTCACACACGTTCAGAGTCACCCCTAGGTTGTGATCTCCATGTACTTCACCGAAATAAATCAATCAATGTGGAATGTCTTTTATTTTTTCACTCTACAGTTTCATTTATTCTATTTATTCTAGGGGATCCAAATATTTGAAATATACTTCCTTCATGGGGCGGGACCCACTCTGACTTTACTTTATTTTTTGGAGTTTAATTTATATTCATTATTATATATAATTTATTGAAATTGCTTAATTATTTTTTATGTGACTTTTATCGTATTATATCATTATTTTTTATTTTATATTATTTTAAATAACTTTTCATTACAAATATATAACAGTATAACTCTAAATATTTAGAATATTTCTATAAGTAACGATGCTTACGGCTATAACTGTCTAAATAATAATGGATTCTTATCTCTTAAAACTCAAACGCTCAGTATTTTGATATTATCTAATAATAATGTATTAATATATTATTATAAAATTTAGACTTTTTAATTATTCATTTTTCATCATAAATTATTATGATTATTTATATTTCCATTATCAATATGATTAAAGCATTATTTAATAGTTATGTGTTACTTTATATATGTTTTAGAAAATAAATTTTGGGATGATGCTAAAAATTATGGAGTGTCCGAGTTTCCTTTTTTGATCGGTGATTTTTAATATCCGAAAATCACATTCCACTTCGATTAATTCAAATTAAGTCCGAAAGATAAACTTACATAATGTATATGAATCCATTTTAAAACTAATTTTATGTGGAACTTGTTTTAGTTTCAAAAAATAAACTTAAAACTAACGAAGTTGTATACATTGTGTTTGAATGTATTTTTATCTATTGCTTTAAATAAATTATTAATTAGTTTTTTAGTTTTCCGGAGGTATAAAAATGAAAAATAGCCTTGTATTTACCATCTTTTGGGTCATAAGATTATTTTTCATAGTAAGAAATAAAAGAAATTTGAGATAATCTTTGTCAGCACACATGAACTAATGAAAAAATCATGAAAGGAGTCAAAAATATATATATATATATATATATAGAACTTTTGTAATAATATATTTTTTATAAAAATATTTCATATATAACTAATTTTACCAAATATATCCAGGAGAAAAGGGCCAGCATCCCTGCTTAAACCTCCTAGATCGGTTACAATATAAAAAGTGTCAGCTATGCCAATACTATTCTCCCTTATTTTTATTCTGCCAGTATTCATTTTCCCAATTTTCTACCTGTCTTGTTAAATTTTCTCTTCTCTTTAGAATGCCTTGTAGGGTTAAAGGATCATATGGAGGAGGAATAGTGCATGGATTTGAATCACTCGGAAACTTCACCATCGACTCCTCCATGAACCTCCTCCATGTACCATTTACAGCACAAGCCATTAATTCAGGACAATACTCCACAGCTCCTCGAGGTACTTTTGGTTTGAACTTTAGGAGCTTTGCATATTCATTCAGTAGATGAAACATATAATCGTATACATAGTCCATGTCTAAGTCCTCTTGTATGAATTTGCTAGCAGCCTCCCCTATTCCTTGTGCCTGGTAATAATTTGAGGAAAAAAAGTAAGATACATAGTTTTTATGGCACTTACTTTGATATCAAATAAGTCCACAATAAAATATAGTAGTAGTTCCACCAAGTTCATTCGAATGTGAAAAATATTTTAAGGAATATATGTGGAATAAAAAGACAAAAACAGAAAGAAGCTAGAATTAGAGAGAGATAGAGAAAGGGGGTTGACCATATCAGTGTGGTTGTTGCCCCATTCCACAGCAAACTTGAGAGAAGTGCATTTGCTTTCGTCTCTAATGGGCCAATAGTGCTGTAATGGCTCCATGCCTCTAATGAAAAAATCATGGAACATAGGCCTAATATATAAAGTCATAGCATCACATGCCAAAATGTATTTCTCACTTACGGACCAAGCCCATCCTTCTATGTATATCTTATACCTGTGCCAAGCAAAATATAGTTATCATTCTGTCTCCCCAAAAAGAAAGACACATATGTAAATTGAATCAACTGATAAATATAGACCAGGAACCAGAAATTCTTATATGGCTAAAGAGGTATTTACTTTACTTACCTATGGGTACATTGGTCCTCTAAGTTGGATTTCTTGTACCCTTGATTGGATTCTTGTATCCAGTCCTGTGGCCCAAATATATATACTACAAATAAACAATTCTGCATATTGATGTGAATTAAAGGGAAAGGGCAAATTCGTGCAGAAGTGATAAAAATACCTGTATGTATAGGCGAGTGTTCCAGTCATTTTCTGCTGAAACATTGCATTTCATAAGGTCTCTCCGAGTTGGAGCCACATAAGGGTTCCCCCTCCAATAGGCGTATGGTACTCTCTCCGTCCAATTGGTCCTCTTGTTCCCTTCTTTGATATCTTTCAGCATATCTCTCCATGGCTTTATATTTGTCTCAGCCCTGTTAAAAGTAAATAATATTTATCCATATTATAACTGTTTTACAACTAGATGGGAAAAGATACTTGTATAAACTATCTTAGTTTATGCACAATCTGAATATGGGATCAATGTGTTATCCAATGACTTGCATAGGAGTATGAGATATATATATATATATATATATATATATATATATATATATATATGAGTATGAATTTGTGCAAGTATTATTGCTGAAATAGGTACCAAAGATGATTGCAATGAAGACTAATAGATGATAGGGTTGTTATCAAAAGTTTGTTATAGATAGCTTGTTATCAAAAGTTTGTTAGGATAAGGATAGGTAGTTATAGTTAGTTTGTTATAATAAATTACATTGAAATTCCATTATGGCATCAGAGAAGGACGATCCAGAGATGAAGTTGGAGAATGATCATGCCTCCAACGATGACAAACAGTCATCCATTCTCACTCCGAGTTCAACCTTCTACCTTGGTTCTTCAGACAATCCCGGGACGCCTCTTGTTGCAGCAGCTCTCAACGAATCCAACTACAGGACATGGGCTCGTGCAATGAAGACTGCCCTACGTGCAAAGATGAAGCTTGGCTTCATAGACGGGACCATCAAGAAACCAGTGATCAAGTCAGGGGATCATCCAAACTGGGAAAAAGCAGACTCAATGGTGATGGCATGGATCATAAATGTTGTTGATCCGAGTCTGCATGGAAGCATTTCGCACGCCTCAACAGCAAGGGACATCTGGCTCGATCTTGAAGAACGCTTCGCACAAATCAATGCACCAAGAATTCAACAGCTATGGCGCATGCTCTGTATAATGGAGAAGGAACCCGACATGAGCGTGACAGATTATTATACCAAGTTTAAAAGTCTTTTCGATGAGCTTGATGAACTACAGCCCCTGCCGGAGTGTAGCTGTTGAGCCTCGAAGCAGTTGACTCAGAGAGAGGAGGACCATCGTGTCCACTTGTTTCTTGGGGGTCTTGATAATGAGGAATATTCACATATCAAGGCAACTATTCTTAACTCTGAACCGCTTCCCTCCCTTAGGCGTGTTTTCAATCACATCCAAAGCGAAGAATCACGCTTTGCAGCAGGAAAGGAGAGGAGTGTCAAGACTGATAACGGAGCAGCTTTCCATTCATCCAAAGGTGGCAAGCAAAAGGGACGCGGTGGTCCTCGACCCAAATGTGATCACTGCGGCAAAACAGGTCATTTAAAAGCGAATTGCTTCGAGATCATTGGTTATCCAGACAACTGGAATTCTCGCAAAACTCAGAATGGAACAAACAAGCAAGGACAACAATCTGGTGCATTCTTGGCTTGTGGCAGTGTGGAGAAAGAAGGTCCATAAGGGGCAACGGTGGCTCACGCAGTCCATGGAAAACGCATGATGCATGACGTAGGAATGCATGAGAACATGGCTGGTAATACTAAGAAACCAAGAGAGACTGAATGGGTGTTAGATAGTGGGGCTTCTCACCACATGACACCGCTGTTTTCTCTCTTAAAAGGAGTGTGCAAGATTGACAAACCTTTCTACGTAACAGTACCCACAGGGAATGCTGTTTTAGTAGAAAGAATGGGATATATTGATCTCAATGCAAATATCAAGCTGCAAAATGTTTTATTTGTGCCTCAATTCAGCTGTAACTTAATTTCTGTGCATAAGCTAGCACGTGATTCAAATTGTACACTGATATATGATGAAAATTGTTGTGTATTACAGGACCGGACCGAGAAGAGGACGATTGGATTCGGTGATCTGCATGAAGGGGTTTACATGCTCAAAGGACCAACACAAGGCGTCTCTTTTACTGTTGTTCAGCAAAACATGACCAGTCTTTGGCACTCAAGATTGGGACACCCTTCATTTCAAGCTCTTCAGAAAATTTCTCATTTGGTTCAGTGTAATTTCAGTTTAAATAAGGATGCATGCTGTGATATTTGCCATAAATCCAAACAATGTAGACTTTCTTTTAATCTTAGCAATAATAAAGCTGAGGAACCTTTTCATCTCATACATTGTGATTTATGGGAAAAGTATAAAACTGCTACACACAACGGATCACACTATTTCTTCACTATTGTTGATGATCATTCAAGAGCAACATGGGTTTATCTAATGAGACACAAGACTGAGACCTTAGATATGCTCAAACATTTCTGCAATATGGTCAAGAGGCAATTTAATATGAATGTAAAGAAAATACGAAGTGATAAGGGTACAGAGTTCACCAATTCTAGCTTCCAAAAATATATTCATGGAGAAGGAATAATTCATGAGACTTCTTGCGTAGCAACACCTCAACAAAACGCTCGTGTAGAACGAAAGCACAGGCACATACTCAATGTGGCAAGGGTTTTACGTTTTGAAGCCAATCTTCCCATACGATTTTGGGGAGAATGTGTGTTGGCAGCTACTCATCTCATAAACAGGACTCCCACCATTGCCAATAATGGCATCACCCCTTATGAGATGCTGTATGGAAAACCACCAAGTTATGATCATTTAAGAGTTTTTGGATGTTTATGCTATGTAAAGAACCCATCCAAACACCAAGACAAATTTGCACCACGAGCAGACAAGTGCATGTTCATTGGTTATCCACAAAGTCAGAAAGGATGGAAAGTTTACAATCTCAAAATGCATGAATTCTTTGTTTCGCGTGATGTGATTTTCTATGAGGATTCTTTTCCTTATACTTTACATGCAGAAAAAGAAACAACAAATTCCAATATTTGTGTGTTTCCCGAGGGAGCTGAAAATTCATTCCATACTTTGCATGAGGAACGTGAATCTATTCTAGAAGGAACTTTACAAGTTCTGAATGAAGGGGAGCACCCACAAGCTAATGAAAGCAGCGAGAAGGATGCTCAGGTTACAGAGACAGGGAGCCCTAATGACACAGTACTGGACACTCAAAATGAGGGGGAGCATCGTGTTTCATCGAACAGAGTGGAGCATGTTCTGCGAACAAGGCAGGAAACTCAAAATGAGGGGGAGCATCGTGTTTCATCAGACATAGTGGAGCAGGTTCCGCGAACAAGGAAGCCTCCAACTTATCTTAAAGACTTCTATTGCCATGCAGTCACTGTAAACCCTTCATGCACAAAAGCCAATCCTAGCACCTCTTCAGGTACGGTCTATCCTCTTTCAAAGTTTGTAAGTTACAATCACTTTTCCCATACGCATCGAGCTTACCTTGCAGAACTTGGGGCTCATGAGGAACCCAAGACATACAGTCAAGCCGTGCAACATTCTGTATGGCGAGATGCCATGGCACAAGAAATTCAGGCGCTAGAAGATAACCAAACCTGGGAGTTGACATTTCTTCCTTCAGGTCGCAAAACTGTAGGATGCAAATGGGTGTACAAGATAAAGTACAAGGCTACAGGCGAGATAGAGAAATACAAAGCGCGTCTTGTGGCGAAGGGGTTCACTCAAGTTGAAGGAGAAGACTTCAACGAAACCTTTGCACCAGTAGCCAAAATGACTACTGTTAGATGCCTCCTTGCAGTAGCAGTGGCAAAAGGATGGGAGCTTCACCAGATGGACGTAAGCAATGCCTTTTTGCATGGCGAACTAGATGAGGAAGTTTATATGGCAGTGCCACAAGGATATAGTGTGCCTACAGAAAGAATGGTATGCCGCTTACGCAAATCCTTATATGGTTTGCGTCAAGCTTCCCGCAACTGGTACTCCAAACTCTCACAAGCATTGGTGGCGTACGGCTTCGAAGAATGTCATGCTGATCATAGTCTCTTCGTCTATTCCCATGACTCTATCTTTCTTGCAGTTTTGGTCTATGTGGATGATCTTGTTATAACTAGTAATGACTCTCTTGCTTGTGTCAACTTCAAGCAATATTTGAGCAATTGCTTTCACATGAAAGATCTGGGAAGACTGAAGTACTTTCTCGGATTAGAATTGGCGCACGGCTCAGCAGGATTATTCATATGTCAAAGAAAATACACTTTAGATATCTTGGATGAATGTGGCATGCTTGGATGCAAGCCCTCCTCTTTCCCTATGGAGCAGAATCATCGTCTTGCATTAGCAATAGGATCTCCTTTTTCAGACCCTTCTCAGTATCGCAGATTAGTAGGACGTCTTATCTATCTCACCATCACTCGTCCCGAGCTCACCTACTCCGTGCATATTTTAAGTCAGTTCATGCAGACACCGCAACAAGAACATTGGGATGCTGCTATGCGAGTTCTACGATATTTAAAGTCGTCACCAGGATAGGGAATTATATTGCCTAAAGACAATGATCTTCAGCTTGTTGGCTGTTGTGACTCAAACTGGGCTTCTTGCCCACTTACTCGACGGTCAATTTCGGGTTATTTAATGAAACTGGGTACAGCCCCAATTTCTTGGAAAACCAAGAAACAATCCACCATATCTAGATCTTCTAGTGAAGCAGAATACAGGGCCATTGCTCATGCTACTAGTGAAATAATTTGGTTGCGAAGTTTGTTGAAGTGTCTACAAGTTGATTGTGCTTCACCTACTCCTTTGCATTGTGATAATCAAGCTGCTCTGTATCTTGCACCCAATCCTGTTTTTCATGAGCGTACCAAGCATATAGAAGTGGATTGTCATTTCATACGCGAACATTTGCAAACTGGCACAATCTCTACCGCCTATATTCCGACAAAGCAACAACAAGCTGATATATTCACAAAGTCCTTGAGTGGTAAGATGTTTACTGACTTCGCAATCAAGCTGGGTGAGTGGGTGTTCATAATCCTCACACTCCACCTTGAGGGGGAGTAATAGATGATAGGGTTGTTAGATGATAGGGTTGTTATAGATAGCTTGTTATCAAAAGTTTGTTAGGATAAGGATAGGTAGTTATAGTTAGTTTGTTATAGCTTGTTATCTTATCTTTTAGTCTGTTATCATGTAAACTTGGTGGCCTATATATTAGAGGCATCACATCTCTATAAAGGCAATTCAATGAAATAAATTACATTGAAATTCCATTAAAGACCCTCTAAGATGGTGGGACTTGGGGGTATGGTCAATAAAAGAGATCAGATAAACAAAAGTTAGAAGTTTAGATGAAAATATTTTAAAATTGAAAAAAAAAATAACAAAGGTTAGAAGTTGAAACAAAAATATTTTAAAATTGAAAAATGAAATGAAAAACCTTTTAAAAGTGAAAAAAGAGCATACTGTACCTATAACTAAATTCCTTTTTCACAAAATTTAAAATTTAAAATACTAAAAGTATACCAGTAAAACTATTTGTTTGCATTATTTTGATAATACAATTTCCTAAATAACCTTTTTGCATTTCTAAACAGCAAGCATTTTTATTTCTTCTACTTCAATCCTTTCATTCTTGTTATTATCAAATATACCATATATCCAAAGTCATAAACATGATGAAAGATGTCAACCAGGAAGTCATAGTACCATATATATATATATATATATATATATGTGCAAGAAAGTAAGGAGGAAGAGAAATTGTTTTTTGTATTTACCATCCCCAAAAGGACCAATCAGGGAACACAATATCTAAGCTCCACTGATCTGAACAATATCGAAACAAAGGTGCTGGGGCAGCATTTGGGCCTCTAAACTTGTCCAATGGAATAACAGGCCTATCATCACAATCAAACATGAGCTCCAAATCAGGCAATCTGCCAGGGTACCACCTCAGAAGCTGCAAGATACCCCACAAGGTAAACATATCTCTGCTCTGTATTGACTGCCTATACTTCTCCACATACACCTTACCGTCCAGGATCACAAGCCTGAAGTGTGCTGTTCTCCTTGCCCCTTCCAACATGTCCCTTCTGATTCCTTTCTCTCTCCATGGCCGTAGATCTTCATGGATCCATCTGAAGTATGAGGGACATGCAAGCTGGTTCAGTGGACGGCTAGGATTAGTGGGGTTATGTGAGGTAGGGTAGTCTCCTGAGCAAATTTGTGTCTCATGCTTCCCTTTGGTACATCTAAGAGGCAATTCTTCATCTTGGGGTAAGCGTGTATAGATGGTTGAAATTGGAATGGAAACACCTACAACTGGGGACTTCAAGAACAATTTCAATACATATCAGACTCCTATAGCGTCAAAGTATTGGGTCAAAACAGTGCTACCGGATCAATTATACGAGTATCTATGCTAGAATGCTAAGATAGTCCCAACTTTGTATCGAGAATGCTTCATCCATGATGAAGGGATCTCCATGTGATTTTAATTCTAGATCAACAATTAATGAGAAACAAAATTCTTAGGTTATTGTATGTGATAACATTCAATAAAATAAAAAGTGTAGTTTCTAATTTTGGGCTTCCTCAATCAAGTTCTCATACATTTTGCTCCAATACAATTTGATATTGCTACAATGAAAAAAAGATGGAATTGAAATTTTCTTCTGCTTCTAGTCACTTTTCTTTTTCCTTTTCTTAAAAAAAAGGTCATGCACATATATACATGGCAATAAATGCAATCTCATGTATTATTTTTCTTTTTTATCTATCTATACATACGTGAATAATGATAGCAACGTACTCTCTAACATTCTATTTTCTTAACACGCTCACTCCTATTGGTTGAAATTCATATGGGTCCAACAAAATTCAAGTGGAACCCATATAAATTGGTGGAACCCACATGAATTTCAACTAATAGGAAAGAGATTGCGTTGTTAACACTCCTCATACATACCTA
The DNA here is from genome assembly GCA_039655645.1 of Ammopiptanthus mongolicus. Lineage (NCBI taxonomy): Eukaryota > Viridiplantae > Streptophyta > Magnoliopsida > Fabales > Fabaceae > Ammopiptanthus > Ammopiptanthus mongolicus. Next base: position 21,207,470 of record CM077348.1, on the reverse strand, counting down.
CACACATATGTAAAGAAGTTTCACCCAATAACCATTATATATATAACTTATACCGGGATATAAGAAACAAGTAAATCAGATTTTGTTTTCCAATTCAAAATAGCATGCTGCCATAATATATATATATATATATATATAATTGAGTCTTTGACGCAATTAGTAATATACAACACAAGCATGAAGGTTGGTCTAGTTGGCAAGTAGAGTTGGCAATTTGAGTCTGGCCCGTTGAGCCAGTCCGAACTAGCTTGTTGATAAGGATACAGCTTATATATCACAAGGATGTGAGTTTGAATTCCTCTGTCCATCCGAGGATCTCATTGGTGGGTAATCTATAACTCTATAAGTACTCTTTGAGCCGTGAGGTCTGTTTAACCCTAGTGAGTCTTTCTGAAACCCAACTCACCTAAACTCTTTTATATAAAAAAAAAATGTAATATACAACCCAAAATATCGTAAACGAAAATCTCTTCCAATGTCTCACACTTAATTGTTTTTTACCATGGTCACGGATCAATATAATTAAAACGAAAAAAACCAAAACATATTTGCATGGTGCTTGAAATATATATAAGCTACGTGTGTTTTGCATATATAACTCACCGCATTCCAGCCTTGAAAAACATAGAAAGTGGCTATGAAGCAAAACAGCACAATCACTACTGTGGTGGTAACTGGTATAACTTTGGCCTTCGTTGACAACAAACACGGCTTGTGATGATTAGAACGACCCCAAAAGAGTTTCAGATATGTGTCATTGTCCATGTAGACTTGAACTGTGGTTTCTTCAACTCCTTGTGTGGTGCTGTTATGATGATGAGGGACTTTAGAAGAAGAACCTCCGTAGTTGTTGGAGCCGTATCCCCAGTTGTTATCCCCAGTTGTTTTCTTCACATCGATCATATATAGGATTGATCTTAAAAAACGTTTTATATACGCGTGAGAGACACGGTGCAGATCGAGGGAAGGGGAACTATGGATATTGGAATCTGAACATATTTGGTCCCCTCAAATACTTCCAAATCTTAGAATTCAGTCGACAATTGCGTTTTGATATCCTTTATATATATATGAAATAGAGTTTTATGTAAGACAAACAACTGTGGTACTGGCACTACTGTAAATTTGCCGACAGTTTAAGTGACAAAAGTGAGTGCCGTCAAAAAAAAAAAATGTTAGTATAGATATTAGTGTCAGTCAAACCGTAGATAAAAATAGATGAGTTGTAGGTAAAGTTTATTAACAGTCCAATACAACTGTAGGTAAATGTATATGGATCGTAGGTAAAATTTATAGTGACAGTCATTTCCCATTATTATTCGTCGTTCATAATGGACAATTGGATCGGCTATTGATAAAAACAAATTTTACATACACTTACGAATTTTAAAGATATAGTGACGGATTTTTCGTGTGAAAGATAAATTTCTTCCAGTGTGGTACATGTCCAACACAAATTAGAATGCTATATATATCCTGTATATATAGAGTTGTTACTTTTTCTTTCAGATAATTATGAAATAGGAATTTTTTATATTTAAATCTTCTAATTATTTTGGGATAGATTAAGCTTTTCATTTTGTCCAACCCTTTAATTAAAAGCCATATATTGTTGTGGGAAAATCAAATATAAAAGAGTGATTCATTATATATTAACTTTGAGTTTTTATTCTTAAATGTGAGGCACTCTTTTAATTTAATTTTTATTTAGTGAGTCTCATGTCTTTATGTATATTAAATCTTTTTTATGTTTTAGTTTTTAATGTATTTCTAAATCTGCTAGTATTTATCTGTAATATTATTTCTATTTAGGACATTTAAACGTTATTGGAAATTAAAAATATTTCTTAGTAGAGGGAATTAATTAACTACATATTAATCACTTCCATTTAAGGGAAAATTTAAAAATTTCATTTATTAAATCAGTTAATCATTTAGTTAAGAGTTATGCTTTATAGTGCAAACTTTTTTGTGTATGAAAATGATGAAAGGTCTCTTGACCAATAAGGTAACCATCATATATTCATATGGGCAGTTAAAAGTTTAACAAAACAAAAGGTGCGTTTGGATAAACATATTAATTAAGTATTTATTTAATAAGTTCTTTTTGGAATAAGCTAAAAATATCTTATTTTCATAAGCTTTTCAGACAAGCTTATGGAAATAAACTAAAAAGAGCTTATAGAAATACCATAAACTATTTTCATAAATTATTTATATAAGTTTAATTTCATAAACTATTCTAATAAACTCTTCCAAACGCACCCAAAATGCATTTGTGGTGGACTGATGTTGACTGGTAAAGCTTTGTACCAAAACTTTTTGAGTAAATATCCAATTTGATCCCTGAAATTATAGGATTGTATCAACTTAGTCCCCTACATTATCAATATTCCAAAATGTAGCAAATGCATCCCTGATATTATTCACTTAGTTTCAAATGCATCCCTAATATTATCAATTTAATGTCATTATAGTCTATGCAAATATCAGCGGAGGGACGAATCTAATTAACTTTCTGTAATTCCATGGATCATTTTAGAATATTGATAATATGAGGAGCTAAGTTGATACGACCCTACAATTTCAAGGATCAAATTGAATATTTACTCAATTTTTGAATATGTGTTATTCTCTTTAGCTCCTCTCGTAGTTAGTGAGCTACGAGTGTCATGACCTGATTTGAGACTGTGACCGACACATAGGCTAATGCTCATTTTACTAACACACTAATCATGTATTTATAGGGCTCCCCAAAAATCCGGTAGAATCTCCCCTAAAACTTGAGTAAACCATATTTTAATTTAACTTGATCAATAATATATATAAATATTTGTAATTAATATCTCCGGACTATCAGTGGGTGTGGTCATAGCGTCTAGCATGTAAGTTGTGCCTGAGTACACGAGTTATAAACAAGATTCTACAATTACCTAAATTTTGCAGCAAATATATAGGAACTACTAACCAAAGCTCATAAATATAAAAATATTTTGAAATCCAGAATATTAACTACGTACAAAAGTAATCTACCTAGGTAATACGTTACACATGAAGAATCATCTGGGCACAAATTGGGGATAATATCTACCCATCAAGCCAGATATCATGCTTATCTCAAGTCAGCCTCACCTCACTCAACAACATCTCATGGCTAAGGTCTGATCACTTGGTATTAGCTTGTGGCTAAGGTTCGCTCACCCGACAATCACACAGAGAGGTAAGGGGTTCTCTCACCCAATAGCTTATCTGAATATACTATGTGCACATAGATCATTATATTTCTTCGCTAACGGCAAACGAAGTTCTAATATAGAACCCACCATGGATATTTAAAAAATAAAATTAGAGTGAAACATGATAATTAAATCCAATCCATCAATGCCAAGAATATTTATTTCTCAATTTTCAAAATACAATTCAAAACTATCACAAGGTACATAGTTCTCAAGAATGTTAGTTCACATAAATCATACTGTAAATAAAAACCCCAAAGTAGAAGTACAATCCATATCACAGTAAGGAAAATTAACAAAGTCAAAATAAATGAAACCCATGGAGTTTAGGTTCATATAAAAAATTAATGACGATAATGTAAACTATCAACTAGTTATGATAATTATAACTCAATCACTCTCATTGAAGTATATATTATTGAATAGAGAATTCATATTTTGAGAGAATTTTGTTCCTCCCATGAAAATAAATAATCAGGTAAAAATGTCACTTAGTAAATTATCCACTCACTATATGGAAAGTTAGCTTAGAGCCTGTTTGGCACGCCACTCCTATGAGTTTATAGCGGATGAGAAAGTAAGCCGGTTTGGTAAGCGTCTCTGTCACGAGCTTATAACGTTTTTTCACAAGTTTATAACATTTTTTTCAGACTCTAGTTGAAGTAACATTTGAGCTTATAGCTTATAGCGTTTTATTTTTTTTTCCACTTTTATCCTTATTATCTTCATTTAATTCTACGTTTATCTTCTTCTCTCTTTTTTATGTCAAATCATTAATAAAGATGTCTTTTTATGTTATTTTTATATTTTTAACCGCTAGTTTTACCAAACACTTTCACAGAAAATAAGCTAGTTTATTCATTATTTGATGTCCGCTACCTTATCCGCTATCAGCTAACTTATCCGCTAATATCTAATTTTACCAAACAAACTCGTAGCTTCTCCGGATGAAACTGACCATAATAAGTATTTCGACAAGCTCGAGATATTTAAACAAGGACCCATATCAAAACTTAACCTCAAAGCCTCTAACTTCCCTCTACGAATAAATAAAATAAAGCACCAAAATAAAATTTTAAAGGATAAATAGCTATAGAAAATATATTTATAGACAAACTAACAATTGGTAAAGTTATTAAATAAATCCCAAAACAAAAGGTTTAAGGTCTCGTTGGAGGTGACTTTTGATTTTATGTTTTGAAAATTTTAAAAATTAAATTTAGTTTCAGTTTTGAATTTTGAGTTTCAGTTCTGAGTTGTGTTTCAATTTTTTTTAGTTAAGCCACTCTTTTTACCTCGCCTCACTATGAATTCACCCAATATAAAAAAATATTGACACATAAAAATAATTAAGTCTGAAAAAATTAATAAAAGATAAAATAAAAAATTTAAAAAATATATTATAAAACTATAAAAATAGTAATCATAAGTAATAGGAACAACCACGATGATGATAATAATAATAATTATAATGTTTATATAATTTTGCTTAGTTCCGTTTGAGCAAAAATTACACATGAATAAATAGTAAAAGCATTAAAAATATCTTATGATTTCATTAATCACAGAAAGGAGAAAAGTACATAAATTTTAAACATTCCAAAATGTCATCATAGTTAACAAATTAATCACGTGCATGTTATCTTTAAAACTGAAATAGGAATCGTAAATCCTATATTTATGTTTTTGGGCTTTTAGCTGAAAACAGTTTTTAAATTAAGTAAAAAATCAATTTAATCCCATTTTATCCGAACAGGTTTTGTTTTCAAATTTAACTTTTAAAATCAAAAATTAGAAACTCAGAATCACCTCGAACGATCCTAACATAGTGTTTGTTTGGAGGGGAATGAACGGGAGGGGAGGGGAGGATTTTTTTAAACATTTGTTGTTTGGTTCATTTTTTAGGAAAGGAATGGAAGGAAGCAAAATCCCTCCTCACCCAATCTTGACTCCCCTCCAAAAGTGGGGGGATTTCAAGGGTAGGGGTTTTAAAACATTTTGAATAGAATGACTAAAATTAAAATCTCTTCCCTCCACTCCTCTCAACCAAATACAATAGCTAATTAAAATCTCTCCCCTCCCCTTCTTTGAATCAAACACACCCTCAGGTTTCCAAGAAATTACGTGGAAATCAAAGTTTACCTTGCCCATTACAACTTATTAGAGCTCAAGCTCCTAAGCTTATTATGTGTTGTTTTCCCGCTTCCCACTTCCCATTTGTTTGAGTACGTTGGTTTCTCTCAGTAGATCTTGGAGTGGCTGGTTTTGAGGTGTGGCGACTAGTGGAACAGATCTGGGTCACAATCCATTGGTGGTGGGACGCTGGTTTACGGTTACCGGAGAAGGGTAGGTGGTGGTGTTGGGGTTATACCGGAAGCAAGAGAAGATGATGCGTTGGAATTTTTGCTAAAGAATCTTTTTGACTAATTTGAAAGTATTAATATTTGAGAGTCTCTTTGCAAAAATCCAAAAATTTTGCTATTCCAGTTCAAGAGGTTAGGGGTTTTACGCACGGTTTGATGCAATGTAAAAGTCACCTTGTTTTGTGGTTGAAACTCCAACGAAGAGACCTTTTACCCGTGATTCCATTCTCCTTGACCCTTGTTTTGGTTCTAGATGATTTTACAATATGACATTTATCTTTTGGAGCTTTTATGTGTTTGTTGTATTTGATTTTCTTGTTACGAATGCAATATAAGACCTTTAGGATAGGTTTTTTTTTCTCTGTTTTTCTTCTCTTTTTTATAAAAAAATTGATCAATATCCATCGGAATTTGAATCAAACATGGCTCGCATGTGATAAATTTTTTACCATAATGGTGAATACTATCAACTAAAGACTCAAGCATGTCCTTAAAATTGGTCTAACAATCATGCACCAAAAAAATTGGTCTAACAATCAGCCAGCGTGATACTCCTCTGTTCAAGGGAAAAGTCATGTGACTTGCTTTATCTTGCAATTGCACCATAACCTTAAAAGTCAATAACCTTTAAGGTCTAGAATAGGCAACAAGACTATTAGGCTCAAGGATTATGGATATTAAAGTGCACCAGATGGTCATATTATGGACCAAACTAAAAAACACTTGTGAAGACTACAAATTGACTTTCATTATATTAGTATAGCTCATGCTACCTACACTTCCACATATACTCCCTACACCCCACACATCTTTTAAATCTTTTTTATGACAAAAATGAGCTTAAGGTAAAAAAATCTATCTAATAATTTTTTACCTTCTCCGGGTAAATTCCACCATGCACTCCCTCTTCTCTCTCATCTCTCTCCACTCCCTCCTTTCTCATCCACATGTGCCCATCTGTCCTTTCTATAGTATATCAAATGCTGTAAGAAGATTGATTTTGCTCTATCGTGCTTGATCGGTACTTTTACTGTTTTCGTTTCTTTTTTTTTTTTTCGATTTTATTGCATCTGCCAGCAATTAGTTGCCGGACGTCAATTACCGGCATTTAATTGCCGATAATTTTTTTTTTCTAAAACAACTATCCGGCAACTAATTGTCGGTATGAAAAAATATGTGTAGTGTACTTGATGTTGAAAATATTTTGTATTTTAACTAATGTTCAAACAAACTTATCTGCATTTTATTATCAAGGATCAATATATATGAATATGTCATCTACACCTGACACTTTGTGCATCATCAACAACACAGATTCATAGAATATCAACTTATTATTACTAACTATTGATTAATACTTGATTCCCATAATCAATCAGACGGGTGAAAGTCATCAGACAGGTGAAAGTCATCAGACGGGTGAACGTTCCTTTATTCAGACGAGTGAACTGAAGTTTCCTTAGTTCAAACGGGTAAACTTTAACCTGAACTTTCCTTAGTTCAGACGAGTGAACTTTCCGTCTGAACTAAGGAAAGTTCAGTTCACCCGTCTGAACTAAGGAAAGTTCACCCGTCTAACAAAACTTTCACACTCGTCTAAACTAAGGAAAGTTCAATTCACCCGTCTGAACTAAGGAAAGTTCACCCGTCACTCGTCTGCACTAAGGAAAGTTCAGTTCACCCGTCTGAACTAAGGAAAGTTCACCCGTCTAACAAAACTTTCACACCCGTTTGAACTAAGGAAAGTTCAATTCACCCGTCTGAACTAAGGAAAGTTCACCCGTCTAATGAAGCTTTCACCAGTCTGATGACTTTCATCCGTCTGATGACTTTCACCCGTCTGATTGATTATGGGAATCAAGTATTAATCAGTAGTTAGTAATAATAAGTTGATATTCTATGAATCTGTGTTGTTGATGATGCACAAAGTGTCAGGTGTAGATGATATATTCATATATATTGATCCTTGATAATAAAATGCAGATAAGTTTGTTTGAACATTAGTTAAAATACAAAATATTTTCAACATCAAGTACACCACACGTATTTTTTCATACCGGCAATTAGTTGCCGGATAGTTGTTTCAGGATAAAAAAATTATCGACAATTAAATGTCGGTAATTGACGAAGACAATAAAAGTACCGGTCAAGCACGATAGAGAAAAATCAATCTTCTTACAGCATTTGATATACTACAGAAAGGACGGACGGGCACAGGTGGATGAGAAAGGAGGGGGTGGAGAGAGATGAGAGAGAAGAGGGGGTACGTGGTGGAATTTACCTGGAGAAGGTAAAAAATTAGTAGATAGATTTTTTTACCTTAAGATCATTTTTGTCAAAAAAAAAAAAAGGTTTAAAAGATGTGTGGAGGTGTAGGGAGTATATGTGGGGAAGTAGGTAGCATGAGCCTATTAGTATATATCCGATACATAATCCATGCGACCATCTTGCCTGTTGGGATGTCCATGAGCCTACTAAACTAGGACAATGCCCACGACCAATTTGCTTCAATCTTTGAAATCTATGAGAGTAAATCATTATTTTGATCCATGAAAATGTGATGCGCTGTCAGTTCAGTCCCTGAAAGCAGTTAAATTACGAAAAAATCCCTCAATGTTAATTTCATTAGTCAAGTTAATCCCTGACAAGAACGAACTTGACTAACGAAATTAACATTGAAGGACTAACTTTACTAACAAAATTAACATTGATGAACTTTTTCATAATTTAACTGCTTCCAGAGTGTAAACTGACAGCTGCTAATACCTTCAAGGACCAAAATGATGATTTACTCAAATCTACGAAGATTTCTGTGAAACAAATTGAACATGTTGATTTGTAACCTTCTTCAAGCCAACTTTTGAAGGTAGTTTCTTTTATATTAAAAATGATAATTCTGAAAATTGAAATATGTTTCAATATAATCATAGCTAGCAGTGTGAGCAAATATACGCAGTAAAGAAAACTAATAAGATATGTTTGGGGGTACATTTGCAATTGTGCAAGAGGGTAACCCAGGTCCAAACCCAACACTGGATGACCCCACTCAAGGTATCATGGAGCTTATCCCCTGTAACCGCTTTCTTCAATTGCAGACAACAGATGAGGCATAACAATTCTGTAACTGCTTTCTTCAACTACATTGATATCCATCCTTAATATGTCATTATTTCTATCATAACTATCCATTCTAATCATAAGTTATCTCTCTTTAAATACTGGTTACTGATTACACTCACGAGTATCTACTACTTGAGCATCGAAGTGCTTCTTATAGGTACACAACTTAAAAGCCGTTTAAAACATCAACAAATAAGGAAAAATAGCCTATGAAAATATTGCCATGAAGACCATCTCAAGCTTCTAGTTCAGTATTACCTAGAGCTGGGTATATTGATCTAGGTCCGCGAACAGTCCGTTTAGCCCGCGCAGACCTGAATTATGCAAAATTCATGCCCATTTAATGCGTGCTTTGTAAGTCCGATCCGTTTAACCTGTGGACTAAACAGACTTGATCCGTAGACTCACGGACCAGTACGCGAACTTACACAATATAAAAAAATCCTGAATTTGGAGAACTTACGCGCCCAAAGAATTTAGGGCCCAATTTGTGACCCACTAGATTGTTTTGGATTGTGCTTGATATACTCATATTTAATGTACTTCAGTCAAATATTACTTGCTTTGGAGAATTTTTAGATAAAATTGCATGAAAATTATACAGGCTATTAAAGCAAGTCATATTCACATTATGCATTTACTAATTTCAGTCTTTGTGACATAAAAAATGTTTTAACTATAGAAAATAAACAAATAAATAAAATTTAGATGTGACCTACAAAATTTGTTCCTCAATTTTTTTGAATCCATGAACCAATCCATTTAATTCGTAAATTATGCGGACTGGACACGGACTTGATAAATACAAGTCCATTTATTTTGCGGACTATTCCGGTCATACGTTTGAGTAAAAGCAACAAATTTTGTTGCTTTCACGTTTTGTGTCTCGGAAAGTATTTTTTCGTTGAATGTTCTTTCAAACGCAAATCCAAACACACCCTTAAGTCACCCTAATCTTAAAAGACTTGAACCGGTGCTAATTGAGCTACATTCTCAAATTACAGAAGTTAGATTCTTGCTGCAATTCAATTGGCATCACCAAAGAAAGGTTTCAGACAGTGATCATTAACTGTACTAATTTGAGATGGGGAATGCCTCACAGTCCACGGGTTTCAAGAACCAGTTGCTAAAAGGTGGCTTCCCTTTAAAAAATTTGGAAGCTAAATGATATTCATTTGCTGCATCCTGCAAAAGGATTAATCATGCAAAACAAGTTAGGAGAAGACAGATTATAAACAAACTTGCCCAGTGTTTGCAGAGACACCATAAATTAGACCATCACAAGAGTAGAATGTGAAAAACATTAAGAATACCTTAAGTTGCCGATACGTAATTGTATTGGCCAGAGAACTGGTCAAGCACTCCAGCCTCAATGACAAGAAAACCTCTAACAGCCTCTTTCTGACAAAATATAACTATAATTAGTGCCTGACAAGCAAAATTTCTAATATGGTGCATGTTGACTTACTTGCATAAAGATGACTCTGTTGATGGGTAGAGTGCTCCTTTTGAAGAGGTGCCTTGCTTTCTTCCGGTAGTTCCAAGGATGACTTCATGCAACCCGCATTTATTCCAACATATAGAATATCTGCAAATTTAAGCATTCAGCTAAATGCAAACCATTAAGTTACAAGACCTTAAGAATTTTTCTGGCATTCGATACAAGTACCCGCATGTTAAAGTGTTAGCAGCACTCTCAGATTGCTGAAAGTCCTTTGGTGGTACTGGGGCACCATGAAATAGTGGCTATGAAACCAAAAAATATATAGAAGTCAAGCATCCTACAACTCACTTTTCTTTCTCACTAAGATACTGAATATTCCACAGACCTGATTCACTCGATATGGAGTTGTTAGCTCATTTGAAAAAGGTAGGATACGATCATGCAAAGCTCTTTTCAAGTTATCCTCAAAATGAAAATTATCTGGAATGTTAAGGGGCAGACCAACAGTAACTGAAGAAAGATACACAGGTTGAAGAAAGTAAGAAAGCAAAGCTCCTGGAATAAAAGAAACAATGTCACTACACTTGACTTATACAATAAAAGAGGTAACAACCACCTTATATAATTCACGTTCATCAAAACATCCACATATATAACATGATCAGACCAGCACAAAGCTCTAAATCATGCTTGCAAATGTGACTGTTTGTTTTGTGCTACCCACTGATATAGCTCAATCCTCACATTTGTACTTATAATCCAATTATGAACATTTAGGCACTAGTCATACAAAAATGTATAAGCTTTGCAAAAAAATAAATCAATAAATGCCAGAATTGTTGGATCGAGCGCTTACCACTAGGCTAAAAGCTATAGCTATTAGTCAGGGCGCAACCCTTTCTACTTAACCGTAACAGCCCAAGCGCCACGTGTCGACTGTGACTTGACCCCACTTGGGCCTCCGCCACGGGACAATTGATGCCACAACCCGGCAACAATCTCCCCCTCAGCAATTGCTCCCGCTGGGAATCGAACACATGACCTTGGCTCTGATACCAATTGTTGGATCGAGCGCTTACCACTAGGCTAAAAGCTATAGCTGTTAGTCAGGGCGCAATCCTTTCTACTTAACCATAACAGCCCAAGCGTCAGGTGTCGACTGTGACTTGATCCCACTTGGGCCTCCGCCACGGGACAATTGATGCCACAACCCGGCAACAAGAATCATATAACCAAATATAATTGACGCAGAAGATGTACAATCATACAAACACTAGTATGAACCTCAGTATCCATGACATTTCATGTGTTATATTAAAACACTAATTTTATGATAGGAATTTATAAATCTCACACCAGAGCGGATTTCCAAGCAATAACTACAAACATGCAAACAGCCCTGATTTAAGCATATCTAACCTTGAACACCAACAACATTCCAACGAGCTATCTTGTCAGAGCAACTAACTGACAAGGTTGTATCACCACGACCTGGCTTCCTCTGGACCACCCCTTTTTGTTTTGAACCATTATCTAGAATAAAAGGCAAAAGTATTTCTCCATAAACCAGAAACAACAGCCGATATTTTAATTAAAAATATTCTATCAAATATAATATTCGAAAAAAGCACTATAAGGCAAACTTGATAACCGTCAAATTTGATAAGAATTGAAATCAAAGAGCAGTTATTTAAGATTAGAAGGAAAGACAGTTTTGCAAAAGTATCAGCTATTAAAAAAATCTTAGTTATTTGGGAATGGATCCTCTCATGTATGGTTTTCGCATGACAAGGTCATGTGAAGAGCCTTGTGTCTATCTCTTTCTTCACATGTCATGTGAAAACCACATATGAAATGAGAGGATCCATTCCCTTATTTGAATATTTTCTCATCTGTCTAAGGTTCTTCTTGTCCTTCGCAATTTATATATAAAATGTTAGATGTTGTAAAAGTTACCAATGGAATCATTTAGCTTGCCCAAAGGTGAAGGTAAATCACTTTCTCGTAAAGGCACAGTTTCCAAAGAAGAGACAAGCGAACTCAGTGAAGCATCTCCACCTACATAATGCAATACAAAAGGCATTTTACCCTTGAACCTAACCCACACAGTAACAAATAAAAGAAGGACTTGGATGATTAAAGACAGAAAAGGGAAGAACGTGATAACTTAGATTACATGGTAATTGTGATATGTACATATGTAATTTCCAACCCCTTTTCATGGTATATTTTCTTTTATCAAGACACCCCAAGTCCAACTCGAATGGTAAGTTGCCATCATCAACTTTGAACCGTTTGCCCCCATTGCTAGGTGTGTGCTTACTACAAGTTTCAGAAAGATGTTGAATCTGTGTATAGAAGAACCTGGTGTGAATAGAAATGAATGAAATAATATATCCTCATATAGCAATACATTATATTACATGAGAACAAAGAGTGCTAAATTATAGGGTGTTTGGCTTGTTTTCTCTTTTCATTTTCAATTGATATATTTTCACTAAATAATTAAAAAAATCATGGCCACATTCTTGGAATCAAAAGCGAAAAAAAGAGTTAAAGTATATTTTTAATCCCTATACGTGAAGCTGGTTTTTTCAAATTGGTGTATACTTTAAGAGGTGAAGGTGATAATCATGAACAAATACTATTATAACTGCAATAAACAGCAAAGACCAAATTGAAAATAATTGTTTATGTAGAAACTGAATTGAAATTTTTCTCACGTAAAGGGAACAAGTTAAAAACAAGTTTCACCGGTTTCATTTATAGGGATCAAAAATATAGTTTAAACAAAAATTGATGGAAATGAAACCTCATCAAAGCTCTTCGAGCTATAACTTCAGCATGTGAATCGTGGACAACATCACCACAAGGGCGCAAGAGAGAACGTCCAATACACTTTGTTCCAGTTCCCAATGCAACAACCTCCAAATCTGAAACCCAAAAAAAAAAAAAAAAAAAAAAATTGAAATTAATAATTGAATTCCTTAACTCAAAGATGATATTTTTTTTTTCCTTCTATTTTAATAAAAAACAGAAATTTAGATTCTGGGTATTGGTATTCGAAAGAGAAGAAAGGAACCATTGGAAGGAGAAGAGAGAAGGAAAGCAGACAAAACGGTGACTTCACGGCCTTGAGGTTTTCCTTTCTTGGGGAGAGAGATGTACAAAGCAAGAACCTTTTCCGATACCCTTTGGCCCCAACTTGTTTCTTCAGAAGATGAAGACATGGACATGCTTGAGCTTGAGCTTGAGCAAGCCACTGTGTAGAGTGAGAGGTGAAGGTGGTGATCATGAAACAGTTACTACTTGCTACCAAGTGAAGTGACTGATCTGGACTGGGCCGCACAAGAGGCCCAAATTTTGAAACCTGGTTAGACTTTTGGACTTTGGTGTTTGGGGGCCTCTAATTTTTCTTTTCCTTTTATTTAAATCATTTTTTTTATAAAAAGGTCTAATAAAATTTAGCCTTCTTTTATCATCAAAAAATAAAAATTTAGTCTTCTTTGGTAATTAAAATTTGATTTTAGGTGACCGTTAATGCTTTAATTGACAGTAAAATTGTTTTTTTTTTTTTACTAAAATTGACAGTAAAATTGTTAATTACAGAAAAGTGAGATTCGTGAAAGTGAAGATATGGCTTCTTTAAAACAAAAATAAAAAGTTGTTGGTGTTTTTTTTGTGTGTTCAGTGTTGTGTTGGTTTAGATGATAAATAATAAGAATTTAATTTTGATACATAATTAATGTAAAATTTTTTACATTGTCAACCAATTATATATCACTAAAAAAATGGCTTTTAAGATAATTACTTTAACAGTCATACATTCATATGACAATAAATGATTAATAGTGTAATAAATATTTATACTGACACTACATCAGAATGAAATCCAAATATTAAAGCATTATGCATGTTGGATTCGGATTAAGTTACTTTGTATTTAAAACAACTTTTAATTAAAAGTTTTCCGTAAGAGATTTTTTTTAAAAAAAGTAACTTCATTTTAAAATTTATTCATTAACAAACATGCATTGAGATCTAAATTTGAAGTAATGCTATTGGTGTTTCAAATTGGCTATCCACACTTTTCATTAACCAAATCATTATTTCAAATTTTTATTTTATAAAATTATCATTGGTTAATAAGAAATGTGAATAAACAATTGAATGTACCAGCAACTTTACTTCTAAATTTGATTATGTTCATGATTGAGTTGTTAAGGGTTAAAGCACCTTAATCTTTAGGTTTAGACCTGCTACGGGCAGAAGGGTAGACAATGACAATGACACAATGATGCTCCTCACAAGATTCTGCTACATGACATATGGCCGGTCGCCTGCAACAAATTTTGCTTTCAGGAATGCGCTATGCCTATGCCCCTTGAAATTATCATCGAGCCAGCTGTTACGGGGTTAACGTGTCCAGCACATTTACTCATAAAGCCACGCCATTCTCTCCCGTTCAGGATAGAATATTTGAAGAGTTAGAATAATGGAACGAATGTTTAGAAAAATAATTTAATTAAATATTTATTTAATAATTTTTTTAAATAAGATAAAAATAATTTATTTTTATAAGTTTTTCTGCTAAGTTTATAGATATAAATTAAGCAGAATTTATGAAAAGAAAATAAATTATTTTTTCAAAAATAATTTATATAAGTTTAATTCTATAATTTATTCTCATAAATTTTTTATAAATTCTTTTAAATATATTCTGAGTCTAACTTTACTCTAAAAATTAATTCACAGTCTGTGTACGAGACTTTTTGATGCTTAATAAAATGGTATGACAATTTTGGATCAAAATTAACTTTGTTGAGAAATTTAATTCAAGATACATCTATTTAATGTTTTTTTTCCTAAATGTTGGTGAATGATTTAAATCAGATGATAAGTAATGGAACATGTCTCTTTATCACTAATCCAATCTTTCAATTAATTGGATTAGACAATTCATTTAACTAAGGGGTGGGGGGGGGGGGGGGGCGGAGGGGAGCAGAGAAAAAAAAAACAAAACAAAGAGCTGTACATGCAAGGAAGGAGACTTCGTTTATAGACGCGAACAACACACGACAGGCTGAGTGGGAAGTGCAAGAAAACACACTTTGGTATCTCATCTCAGGGGGCGTCTACTGTACACCCTCATCTCACAGGATGTTTACTGTGCATCCCAAAAAAGGAGAGTATGATACTTTCCTTTGATAATATATTTATGATTTTTTTATTAATAAAAATTTAATTTAATATTAATTAATTATCTATTGATAAAAAATGAGATACATCATATATCCTATTCATGTTTGATATATCATAAAACTCACCCTCATCTCATTATTAGACACTACATTTACAGCATATTTTTCCTGTCCCCTAGCCCCAGCCCCACACTTTTTTTTTTATTTTTTGTTTTTTGGAAGGTCAGATATTCAAAATCAATTCCTTATAGCTAATGCCTACGCAAAACGGAGCAACTGGCAGGGGAATAATACCTGGAATGCTAAAAAACAGATAAAATAAAAATGATTTGAGTACAAAAGTTAATAATATGGTTCGTACAGTCAAAGTCAAGAGACACTAAGATAGTTGACTATCTTCAGGAAAACAATTGACAATACCTTTACTTGCATTTAACTTTATTATATTATACGCCTGTTTGGCAAGGCAATTTTATGAGCTTATAGCGGATAGCTTATAGCGGATGAGAAAGTAATCCCGTTTGGTAAGCGTTTCTGTCACGAGCTTATAGCGTTTTTTCACGAGCTTATAGCATTTTTTCCAGACGCTACTTCAAGTAGCGTTTGAGCTTATAGCTTATAGCGTTTCATTTTTCTTTCCACTTTTATCCTTATTATCTACATTTAATTCTACCTTTATTCACTTCTATCTCTTTTATGTAAAATCATTAATAAAGATGTCCTTTTATGTCTTTTTATATTTTTCAGCTAGTTCAACCGCTAGTTTTACCAAACACTTCCACAAAAAATAAGCTAGCTTATTCGCTATCCGCTATCAGCTACCTCATCTGCTATCCGCTATAAGTTATCCGCTATTAGCTAGCTTATCCGTTAACAGCTAATTTTACCAAACAGACCTTATATATATCTGGCAAAGTTAAAAATTGGTCAATGAGTATTGATAGTGAGATGGGTTTAAGTCTTTAAGTATGTGATTTTGGGTTCGATCTCTGAATTCATGTATATGAAAAAAAAAATACTATTGGAAGGGATCCTCAATTTGGCATCTGACCGTATCCCAAGAGATTAATATCTAACCTATCAAGTGGGAGGATAGTCTAAAAAATACAATGTTAAAAATTTGGAATAAAAATCATATGCATCATATATATTCCCATATGTCCATAAATGTTATCAAAAAAAGAAAAATGAAGAATCATCCATACATTTAACGCGGATAAACCATTTGACAATTGGCCAATTTGTTCCTTGGGCATTCATGTAATCCAAGTTAAAATATGAAATTTTCATGGACTTTATCCTAACAAACTTTTTATAGATTGTTACATAAGGCATTAGGTAACACCTTACTCTATTTTAAATAAAGTATTATTACTCTTCTCAAAGCATCTCCAACAATAGAACTCAATTTGGGTTCTTAATTTATTTCTAGTGTGCTCTATAATGTCATATAGGATTTAACAACTCTCACTAATTTTCACTTCAATGGTAAACCCAACTTGATTTCTTAATTTACCCCCCCTCCCCCTTTTGTGGTTGGTTTTGCTAAGGAAAATTAATTTTTAATCATAAGAATTGGGTTCTTATACAAGAACCATTCTTATTTAAGAACTCAAGTCAGCATGCTCCAACGGTGAATTTGAGGAAGAATCGATTCTTATGTTAAGAACTCATTTAAGAACCACCGTTGTAGATGCTCTCATAAGCTTCTCATATTTTATTAGTGAGGAAAATTTAAAAATAAATGCCCATTTTAATCCCCTACAAATATACACAACATTAAATTCATCCTTCAATATTCATTATTGACATCAAATTCCTTCTTAACATGACATCAAATTAGCCTTAAACTAATGACATTAGCTATCATTGAAAGACTAATTTAATGTCACTGAAAGATAAATGACTTATGATGTGCATGTTGATAAATACTAAACTAATATTTCTAGGTACAAGGTTAGAAAATTTACATAGAGGAAACCAAAGAAAAACAAATCTTCATTGAATTTTTTACACTGTCATTCAATCATAAATTGTTACATTATTAAAAAATATATAAATATTATTATGACTATCTTTAAAGTAATTTGTACCGTGATTTCTGATTAATTATCATTATAAAAAACTTTATACTGATAATTTATATTAATTAAACATTTTTTTATTTACGAGGCAAAATTAAAGAATTGATATTAATTTTTTTAGAAGAGTCACATGTGAAAAACTTGACTTTCAAAAAATTTGAAACAATCATAGCTACTATGTTCAACAACTATGCATCGTTCGTGCTAATGCAGCAATGCTCTTGCATTGATGTGTGAGGAAGGTAGTTGTGATTAGTTGTAGGTGGTTAAGGTGTTACAATTCCATAGAGAATGCATTCCCTCATGTGCAACTTTATTAAGGTGCCCACATTGTATGTAATTGATTAATTGATGAATTTATAAACAAATTCGGTCTTTCGATTCATTCAATTTTCTAAAGTATCAACTAAATAAGAATCAGTCAAAAAAGCACTAAATAAGAAAATTAGCAATGTTTATCAGTTTAGAATTTGGATTAAACTAATTAAAGATACTCTAGTTGTTGCCCCTGTTATGGCTTTTAGCCCATGCTCACTTGGTTTTTTAGCTATTCTCCATGATGGCTAGATGTTTTTGAATCAAATTTATTCCAATTTTAATTTCAATTTTCATATTAGCTCAGGCAGATTTTCGTCAATTTGGATATAAACTTAGGAGCACCAAGAAGGGGGTCTTGCTCCATCAATAACAACCTTCTGTGTATATCGAGCCTTTAGTTGGCTTTGGTTGATTCAGTCATTTGTGATGTCTATTGTGAACCTAATTTCAAATGTTTGTCCCCTCTATTTCCAGCATACTTAAAATGAATAGTACACTTGCTAACCTTGAATCTCTTTTTGCTCAGGCATCACAAGGAGAAAATAAAATTACTCACTTTGACTTTTATAAAGATAATAACAATAACGTGTTTTGAGTTATAAAAGGTTTGCCAAAAATTGATCAGTTACCTTAATCATTTTTACTATGCCTTTCAACACCCATGTCCTCGTACTCCGCCTATATATATTTTTGCATAGAAACTATTTTTTAAAACTCCTATAGTTATGAGATAAGATTTATAAAAACTATACGTAGTTATATATAAAAAATCTACTAAGATTAACATGAACACTAAACAAAAAATCCAAAACATAGTAAAGTTTCTTCTTATTGAGACCAAGAGTGTGAAATGAATATTTCTCTGTATGTTTGTGCATATATAGCATTACAATTGGAGGGAAGAATGATCATAATTGAATCTAATAGAAATAACAACTAACTACAGCTAGATTAACTGATGTTAACTAACTACCAGCTTAACTTAACTAAGTATGATAGTCCCCCTCAAGTTGGAGCATAGATGTCTAATGCTCCTAATTTGGATAATAAAGAATGATATTGAGTTGGTGAGACAGGTTTGGTGAATAGATTAATTATTTGGTGCTGAGTCTTTACATGAATGAGTTTGAGGAAACCTAAGTCTACATGTTTCTCGGACAAAATGGTACCATATTGAGACTAAGAGTGTGAAATTGAATATTTATATGTCTCTATACATTGGTGCATATATAACACTACAATTGGAGGGAAGAATACCTGAAAGTCATAATTGAATCTAACAGGATTAACAATTAGGCTTTTGTTAGGTAGGCATCTGAGAGAAGACTTTCACCGTGTCTAGTCTGTTGGCATCAACAGATGCTTGGACTATAATGGT
Organism: Ammopiptanthus mongolicus; assembly: GCA_039655645.1. Classification (NCBI taxonomy): domain Eukaryota; kingdom Viridiplantae; phylum Streptophyta; class Magnoliopsida; order Fabales; family Fabaceae; genus Ammopiptanthus; species Ammopiptanthus mongolicus. The sequence continues at coordinate 21,188,326 of CM077348.1, read as the reverse complement.
CAACAAGGCCAAACGAGCCAAGTCAACCGAATCACGGGTTAGAGCAACAAATCCAGGCAGGCGCTTGCGCCACAGTCGGCAGTGGATTGGCCTGAAATTTCACTAGTGAGCAGAGCAACAGACTATGGTCATATCTATCTAGACGATGTCGCGTGTCGGTGGCAGGAATGGATCTGAGTTTGCATATAGAAACAACTTTGGGTTCGCATGCATGTGTGGCATGCGTCAAAGCTTGTGATAGCGCGTGGGTTGCTGAACTGGGCTCAAATTTTACTGGGTTGAACAACGATGGAAGGCGGTCCCAATGGTCTAGGCAGTGTCAGCAACAGACATAAAGAGGGCGGCCGATCGAGTGTTGACTGACGATGGAGTAAGAGGTTAACCACAAGACTGGCGGGGAGGTGGCAAATGGCAAGCGGAACTACCATAAGGACCATCAGAATGACAATCCAGAGGAAAAGTGAAGAAGTTAAGCTGTTGATACCATGTTAGAAACAGACAAAATGGAGAGAATAAAAACTTTTTGTATATTTGGATACCTTTAATATACAAAAGGTTAATCTTATTTATCGACGAATAACTGATGACAAAGGCATAAATACATAATGACAAAATATAAAAATTTAATACTATTAATTATACAACCATAAAATTTATTGCAACAATTTTTATATGATCGAGTTCGATAAAGTTCTTCTTAGTTCATATATGCATCAACTTGTGTTTTTTGAGAAGTATTGCACAAAATAGGGATGATAAAAGGGAAGGTACCTATGAAAGACACAAAGTCAAGGCAAATTAGCTGAAGTGATATCTTTTTATTGAACAGCTAGCCGTAGATGGCTCATGATGTTGTTGTCATTCGAACGGCAAACAACACTACTTGTGAACCTTAAATTAAAGCTGATAATGATATGTGCAAAGAGATGTGAGTAAAAACAACAGCACCTGAAATCAAAGAGGAGAAAAACAACTCACCAAAACCAAACCCATCTCTCATGACTCATCAGTATCACTGTATCAAGACCAGACACAGCAATTGAATTACCGACACGAACAATAACACACGGCGGAGTGAGTGCAAAGTGCATACGCGGGATGTCCACAAAACCACCGTCCTATAATTACACCTTTCCCTTTTTATTCTTTTTAGGCTTAATTAATATATTATTTATCGTTAGTAATCATGCAAATGAGATCAGAGAAATTGTTGCATGATCACACAGTAGCAGCTAATGTATATTTCCGAAAGATCTCTATTGTTGATTTTAATATAATATATATAAAAGAGTATAAAGTTTATAATATGGTTTCTCGAAGGCAAAAATTAAGAGAGGCATAAAACAGTCGGCTGTCATGAAAAAAGTAAAATAAAGTTGTTGGCACATAAAATATATATAGTTGCTACTTGGCAACAACCTTTTTTTTTTTTTTTTTTCACTTTTTGGTTTAAATGAATCGATTGTAGTTGCCAACGTTAAAATTATGATAAAGTGAGGGGAATCATAATAATTATAACGATCAAGTGCTAATAGTATGCAGTGATTATCAACGGACAAAAAAAGTTGTTGAGAATCATCCCCTTTACCTTTACGATGGATAAAGCGAATGACTAATTTTCTCCGTGTGTATGCCAAGTAAAATATGCATATTCCTTTTATGATTGATATTTTTGCATTTTTATTAATATATAGTTAAATTTGTTAACTTTGTGAAATAGTTAATTTAAGTAACTACGTAAGAGTGAAATGAAAAACTGTAATCATTGATAGGTTATTATATTTTTGTAAGGAAGTGATAAAATAGTTTTTTTTTTTGAAAAAGAAGAAAAAAAGGAAATCGATCCTTTTTTTTGGTATTCGCTTATATATTTATATCAATTTCAGTTTTTTTAATAAATCACATTAAAATTAGTGTTATACACAACGGGAATTAACGAATAAATTTTGGTTCGAGGGTCTATCATAAAGGTAGATGAGCATAAATATTGAAAATGAGCATAAATATTAATGAATTATGATTTTGTTTTCTTAAATGTCAAACTGTTATTAATGAAGAACAGAAAAGGTGACAAAAAATTAGGACAAAAGATCTCCACCCGTAAGATTATGCTCATTCCATTTTTTTTTTTTGGGTGCTTTATGCTCAGTCCATTTAATTCTTGAGATTTTAGCTATAATTATTATTATGGGCTTTTTGATCAAATTAGTGTTATTTTAGAAACTATTTATCAAAATGGGATTATTTTGTAACAATTTACCAAAATAGGGATAGGGATGTTTGAAATTTTTTACGTTTAGCGTCGGCCAAGGCCCACGCTAAAGGCCGACGCCAGAGGTGTCACCCGTCTGAAGCTGGATCTTCACCAGTCTGATGACCATCAGACGGTTCTGATGACCATCAGACGGATGATGACTATCAGACGGGTGATTAACCGGTCTGATGACTGTCAGACGGGTATCAGACGGGTCACAGCAGACGGGTGACACCTCTAACATCGGCCTTTAGCGTGGGCCTTGGCCGACGTTAAACGTAAAAAATTCCAAACAACCCTATTTTGATAAATAGTTATAAAACAATCCCATTTTGGTAAATAATTTCTAAAATAACACTAGTTTGGTCAAAAAGCCTATTATTATGTACTTCACCAGTCAAAGTTTTTTTTTTTTTTTGGTGCTACCAGTCAAAGTTAATTATAGTTGACTCTTAACCTTTTTTTTTAAACTTAACCTTTCAAATTAAAAATTTTAAATTAATAAATATAAATAAATCGTTAAATTATTAATATAAATAAAATATGAAAGTTCCCAACTTTAGGTGGATCTTCCTACGTTTTTTTCCTCGATGGAGCATCTTCCCGCGTTTGTTTCTACAGGGTTCGAATGTTTGATTAGAACACAAAAGAACCGATCTATCCATGGAAGATTTGTTCTTAATTCCATCTTTAGGGAAGACCATCGATAGGGTATGAATAAGGTATTATACTATCTGTCTTCGTATTCATGTTTTAAAAAATTATCCGTATCCAGATTCATATCCCGGTGGGTAACAACTTAAGTAACCGTACTCTTACTCGCTAGATATCTAACTACTCATACTTACGCTCATTACCCGCACTTTAATTAATAATGAAAAATAAATAAATAAAAATAATATTAAAAATGTATAACATGTTACATGTGGAGAACATGTATATAACAAGTTTGAAATATCATGATAGTATATATTTAACAAGGCAAATCAGTCTAGTATGTTCTTACATTACACTTCCACATCATGATATATCTAAGTCTGAAATGCAAAAGTGATACCAAACACCTAATATTTTTCAAAATATTGAGTAAATATTACAATTAATATATGGAACAATAAATTTATAAAGGTAAGGAGAGAAAATTTAGTATACCAACAAAAAAGAGGAAAGTTAAATTGAGGAACTTTGTAGAAGTGTGAACGCGCTGGAAGATAAAGAAAGTAATAACTAAGTTACATTTCAAATTTTTTAACTTCACATATTATAGTTATATATTTATATATATAATAATTAAATAAATATTAATATATTTTATGCAAGTATATATGGGGCGGGGTGGGTACTAAAGTACTTGTACCCGCACTCATACCTATTACATTTTGTGGGTAATTACCCGTCCCTGTCCCCATACCCATAAAGCTAGTAATTACCCTACCCATCATGGATAATTTTTGTGGATACCCACTGGATAAAATACTCATTGTCATCCCTAGTCTTAAGGTTCAAATGCTTGATTAGAACATAAAAGATCCAAACTATCCTCCAATTGAAAGATCAAACACCCAAGGGTATGTTCTTGATGAAGAACAACTCAAAACAAGGATTGAAGGATTACAACTTTAGGGAGAATTCAAGGGTTTCAAAGGAAATCCAAGAGAGATGAAGAGATGTAGCTTTTTTGAGGTTAACAATAAGGATTTAGGGTTTTAGGTCAAGTCCTAGGGTTTAAATATGAGTTTAGGTCATTATAGGCTGATTAAAAGCCAAAAAACACGTTTTTGTTGCACGTCGATTCGTTAGGCGAACCAGAGAGCTCCAAAAACTATTTGTCAAATGCGCGAGGAGAATTCATAGGAGCCTAATTAGGCCCTGACACCTGAAATAAGACCTGTAGATAATTCTCTAAGATTTCCAACGCATCCAAGATTACCTCAAACGAACGTCTAGAACTCAAGATACAACCAAAATCGTGAAACAAGTTACTTAGACTAGAATGGATTGACCCTTTTCTAAAGGTTAAACTACCTCAAACATGACCTAGACATCAAGAACAAATATAACAAGCATATATAAATATATATAAGCCAAGACTAACACATATTAACATGTATTAACATAAGGTGAAATTTGGGGTGTTACACACTACATTAACCAGCCACCATTCCTTTTGCACTCCTGACTACCTGCTCTCCCATGGGTCTCAGCATAATTTTGTCTGGGCACTTGAGTTTTTTATTTGCATTTTTATTTGGTTTGTTATTTGGGTGTGGGTCAATTTGAGATTAGTGAAGTTGAATGACAAATGAACTGAACTATATTGGACATGGGAGAAGGGGCAAATACACTTATACTGCACCGCGAAGGGATACACATCTCATATTGGTGTTTGATTTTAGATTTAGTCAGCAACCTTCACTTTTAATGGTTGTTCATTGCATAATGCAGTGGATGATAAAATAAAATCGGAGCCTTTATAAAAAGATTTTACCAAACAACATTTAGTTTAAAAGTAGCTTTTAAGTTAAAAAGTATGAAATTAACCAAGCAGCTTTCTTTTAAAGCTCTTATTTCTAGCTTCTTCTTTAAAATAGCTTTTAAGCCCTCAAAAAAGCTGGGTCAAACACTACCTGAATATCTTTAGCAAATATTAGTAACATAGCTTTACTGTTGACGGATGAAGCGAGGGACTATCATGGGCCTCTTCCTCCCATTTTCATACATTTTGTTATTTGCCTTAACGAACTTTGTGGTCCCTGCAAATATACCGAATTTTGTTAGTCCCTATCTTTATTTTTCTTTACATTGTGTATTTTTAACTTTTTCAATTTTGCAATCCGTCCTTGCCGTCAAAATCTTCCATTAGGTGTTTATGTGGCTAGCGGTTTGGCACATTAGCACTGCCACATGGCATTAAATATAATTTTTAATGCCATGTGGCAATTTCATAATTTTTTAATAATTCATTTTTATTACCAAAATAATTATAACATTAAAAAATGGTTAAATATGTTTTTGATCCCTATAAAATTGGTAAATTTGATTTTGGTCTCTATAAAAAATTTATTCATTTTTTAGTTCCTATATTTAATAAAAGTAGTGTATTTTTAATCTCTCACCAAGGATGTGATTTGATGAGATGCTTCATGGATGACCATGTTTTATTGTTTTGTGGATTTTAAGGTGAAAGAGAAATCATTGTTTTATGAAAAAAAAAAAAAAAAGATGAGGGATTAAATCAACAGGAAGAGAACATCATGAACAGAAGTCCCAAATGGGTCTTGGAAAATGTGTAATTAGCCAAATGGGGGGAGAGGAGAGATGGAGGGGTTTCGGAAAAAGTCATAAGTTAAAAGTGTGGGTTCAACAATACTTCAAGGGTTGAATAGTACTTCAAGGCAATTCTTTGGCCCTAATAAACATGTGGTAGCTCCCCCTTATTTCAATTATCCTCATGATCCTTATGCTTATTCAAGTGATCATGAAACGACTATGTTCAACTTCTATCCTTCAATGCATAATCCAAATTACTTTCTTGTACATGGGGATCCTTTTACAAATGACGAGGTTCGGTGCCAACACCACCTGCTGCATTTTTTAACAACTGATTTCCGGAAGCTCCTAACGATCCTATGTTATACCGTCAAGAGATCTTAGAGGCATTTGGTCCACATGTTCTTAATTATAGAAGTGACATTCCTCCAATGAGTTTTCATGAAAAACAACTGCATACGAGATGACCTAGTGACTTCAATGGATTAGGTTTATTTGAAAATAAGGCCTCGCTGTCAATGCTCAATGCCTACTCGTACCAGCGAGGGGGGCTCGGCAGCAATGGAGGTAGAGGGGAAGAGACTCAACGACTGTGGAGGTAGAAGGGAAGGAGATCTGGTGTGGAAGGGTTTGGTTTATTAAGAAAAGTATTTTATTTTTTATTTTAAATTATTTTAAATATGTTTTTTATCCCTATAAAATTGCGAAAATTTGATTTTGATCCCTATAAAAATTTTATTCGTTTTTAGTCCCTAAAAATACAAAAGTAGTGTGTTTTAAGAGCTCTTATTCTTTGTTGGTCTTTCCTGTCGGTTTTTTCTGGTTTGTAATTGGGTCGTGCAAATCCTTGCAATGTAGGTGATCTTCCATCACCGACTTCAAAATAGCTGTAATTCTCGACGCTGAGTTTGAACATGTCACCATCACGAGTGACGATACCTCCATCTTAAATCACACAAGAAGATGATAGCCACAAATGTACTGTTGGGAAAAAACGGTAATTGCAATGCGGAGGCGAGCCCTTTTAAATCTTTGTGTGATTGAGATATGAAAGAGAAATAGATATATATATATATATATATATATATATATATATATATATATATATATATATATATATATATATATATATATATATATGGAGACACACAAAATTTATGTAGAAAACCCTTGAAAAACGAAGGAAAAAAACACGAGACCGAGGAGGGTCAAAAACTTCCACTATGATGATAATAGGATTACAACAATGATTTCTTCTCTAGTACAAGTTAGAGGATTAAACTCAACTCCTCATCCAAATAGGATGAATTAGAATGACAACACTCTCTCATCTAAAGGTGGATCACACTCGCCAATTTGGTGTGAGGCTCATACAAGTTTAACAGGTTGATCATATTCTCAAACTTTTTCACTTAATGGTGGTTTTCTCTCTCTCACTTGGAGGATCTCACTTAACTGCTTGGATGCTCGACTACTTCACAAGGCTCCCTTTTTATAGTGGTGTGAGGTGGCTTCTTCCAATATTGGGTAAGTGGATTTTAATCACTCTTAACCTTTCCAAAACCTTTGAAATTTGCCATATCCTCTTCTCAAAGGATGAATGTGAATATTATCAATAGTAAAAGAATAATTCCAAAGTATAGGAATTCACTATGTATTGGAACCACCAATTATAGAAGGACTACCAACAATTGTGCATTATTCGTGCTTATATATTTTTCATATATGTTTGTAAGATAAAACTAAAATATAAATATGTAGAAAATAAAAATAAATGAACTCATTAATGAAAATTTCCAAATATAAATAATAAAGAGTAAATGACACTCCACCCTTTTGAAGTTTTGCTAGAAGATACTTTACCTTAAACTTACCTCAGAAATACACTTCACCCACTTGTTGACCGTTAACTAAGTTAACAGATTCTGACAGAATATATCATTTAATAATGTTAAATGTCAACTAACTAGATAACATGGTTTTTTTTTTTTGACCGAAATAACCTCATATTATTTCACTAGAAAATCCAGAAGCAACACAAGTTGGAATAACATAAAAGGTATGGGGACTAGGATAACCTGTAACCGCTCTAGCAAGCTTATGAGTAATCATATTACCTTGCCTCCTAACAAACTAACAATGTAAATTATATATCTTTTTTTAAATATTCTCTCTATCTCTCTCTCTCTTATTTTTGCTTATCTCATCCTATGTAAAATTTGCATGTTACCAAAAAAAAATTGCCTCTCATAATATTTTTTTGGACATAACGAGACGTTTTAGTTCCGTGAGCTCCTTTATTCTTTAATTCTCGTTTCTGGTTCAATCTTGACTTATTCAAAAACTTGATAAGTGATATCCTTTTGGCTGTCTGATTGAATCCTCTCAACAAAATCCATAACTTCGTTATTCTTTTATTTGTAGCAAAAATTTAACCAATAGCTTAATTGAGTACAAAACACGATAAAAAGTCTTTGATTTTTTTTCTAGAATAAAAAAAATTTTATTTTAAATACTAACATGTTTGTATGATTTTAACATTATATTATGATTGTTTATCATCTACACGAATGCAACTTTACATAGGTTGTTATAGGCAAAATTAGGAGAGAGAGAAATAGGTTATATAATTTAAGTTGTTGGTTTTATATATTATCTATATTATTTAGTTAGTTAACAACATTTAACATAATTAAATGATATATTTTATTAGAATCTCTTAAGTTAGTTAACAGTCACAAGTCAATAGAAATGAAGTGTATTTTTGAAGTAAGCTTAGCGTAGAGTCTATTTCAGAAAAACTTCAAGCGGAAAAAGTGTAATTTACTTAATAATAAATGTGTAAATGGAATTAAAATATAGGTAATAAATATAATTATAATATTCTTTTTTTTTTATCAAATTCAATTATAATATTCTAATAAACTATATATAAAAATGAGTTAAAATAATAGATTTTGTGATAATTTTGATCTCCTTTAATGTGGATGCTTGCCATGGCTGATGTGACAACATTTTGGTAGATAATTTGGAATAAAAATCTATTATCTCATTATCTTGTCTCATTTATTATCTCTTTTCATTCATATTTTGACACGTCAATTAAATAATAGTGAGATATAAAATTTTAATTAACATATCAAAATATGAGTGATTTTGATCTATCATTACATGCTTGTGAAAGGTTTGATGGTTAGGCACTTGGAAAGTCAGTGGAATTAAAAAAATTAAAATTGGGCATTAATCCTGCATACATTTTTTTCATATATTTTTGTAAGGTAAAATTTAAATATAAGTCTCATGTTAGTAGCCTAGTTGATAAAAGTTTGGGATATGCAGTGAAAATAGCGGAATTCAATTCCTACCAATGATCTCCATCCCAATTCCTCAGCCCCCCCACGAACCCTCTTAGATGGCCATCTAGGGGCCCTCCACCGGATCCCATAAGGTGGCCGTGGCTCTATACTTTATCAAATAAAATTTAAATTTAAATATGGAGAAAATAGAAATAAAATGAACTCAGTTATAAATATTTAAAAATATAAAATAATAAGCATGTATAAATAATATTATTAAATCAAATTTACATGACATATTTTGACTACTTATTATCTTTCTCGAGCCATCCTTTCACTACTCCAATAAATAACCAACCCTTGCAAGCAACCTACTACTATGACATTGAGAGGATGATATTTTGTACGAAAATGCTTATTACTCGTTACTTGTTTTTTTTTTTTTTTTTTACATTTAAAAAATGACAACACGTAAAGATAACTGTTAAAAAAAAAATGAAGGTCCAAATTAATCTCTAAAAATTTTTGGGGACCAACTTTTAATTCTTAAAAAAAATAAATTAACCATTTAATTCCTCAAATTTATAAATACGGGATAAATTAATCCCTAGGTTTAGTTCTGACATCAATTTACTTGCCTACGTCCCACTAACTATGAGTAAATACTCAATCTGGTTCCTAAAATTATACGGTCATATCAACTTAGTTTCCCACATTATCAATATTTCAAAATGATCACTGGAATTACAAAATATTAATCAGGTTCGTTCCTCTATTTGGATCCGTTAGCAAATGCATACTTGATATTATCAACTTAATGTAAATAGTCCAGTAAATACCAACGAAGGGACGTATGTGACGTCATATTAAATAATTACTGTATTACTGACTACCCTAACCTAACGCTGTATTAGATTATTTATTGGTTTTTATTTTTCTAATAATACTTATTAGTTTGATGTGATATAACTTTTTTATTATTTTTAATATTTCAAACATAAAATTGATATTTATAATTTTTTAATATTTTAATTTTTAGTATATTATATATTATCTCTATTAAGTTATTTAGACTTATTTTTTTATTATATTAATTAAAATTGAATCATCTAATGAATTAGATCGAATCTATACAGATCAATCCAAAGTCCAAATCAAACGAAACCATAAAGTATTTTTAATTTTAAATTGAATAACTTTAATTCAAAATCGATTAAAATCAATCCCCAAACATCGCCGACGCTTTTGTACTGAAATCTGTCTGAAGCGTGGTCTCACGTCAAATGCAATTCTAACTAGGACCCCACCAACCGAAGAAGAAGATTATTACGTGATGCGCCGAGGTATGCCACCTTCCCTCTACTCTCAAGGATTCATAATATCTGCTGCAGTTCCCGTGGTCCAGTATCAAAGTTCTAAAAATATTTAATATTTAAATTAATTAACGAATCAAAATTCATAATATAATAAATTTTGACACATTTCTATGAGACAACCTTCTAGCAACATATACTTACTTACCCATCATTATCATCGACCCCATGCAATACATAGCTGTTTTCTGCTATTTGTATTCATATTCATTCCTTCTCATCCACGCACACGTGGCACCTTCCCTTTACCATTACCTGTATTACCTGTCGGCACTTCACATCCACCCTTGGATCAAACCAAACCCATAATCTTAACGGTCCCCAAAAACAACTTTGTGCTCACACAGATTCCACGTTACCAGCATTTCCAACTTTAAATTCAAACCCACACTCTATCTCTTTGAAGAGGCAAACCTGGTTTAACGGAACATAACATTGCTACATACACTACCTTGTTTTCTCAGATAACACATCTAACTTTTTCTATGTCTCTGAATTCAACCGAACCAAACTCCGAAGCTATGACGGAGCACCAAACCAAGACTGAAACAGGCTCGACTCTGGCTCCGGTACCGACTCCGACTCCGACTCCGGTGAACCCTGAACCGCCTCTGGCTGAGGCGCCACCGCTCAAGGCCGCCGTTCATGAGAAAGCGGTGGTTCCACCACCTGCACCGACAGCGGCAGATGAAACCAAGGCTCTTGCTGTTGTTGAGAAAGAGAGTGAGTTGTGTTCAAATTTTCAAACTTTTGTTTCCTAGAAATTATGGGTTGCCATCAAAATCTCAACTTTTACTTAATTTGATAAGCTTGATAGTTGATATAACAGCTTCATCTGATTTTGGATAATACTTGTTGTGAGTTGTGACTGTTTTCTCTTTAGTTGATGAGAAAACGTTGCAAAATGAAAATGAAAGGAGAGCAAAGTATGGCTCTTGGAATTTAATTTTATTAATTACCTTGTTTAATTAGTATTGTTACATGAGTGATTCCTTTTTTTTTTTTTTTTTTTTTTTGCGGTTTCCTTTTATTCTTATTCAGTTTTCATCAAAGTTCCAGTTTCACATGATTGATGATTGTTTTGTCTAGTTTTGGTTACTAAGTACTACTGTAGAGTGTGATTTTGTGACTGTTTTTAATTTCTGTTTGGTTGTTGAGAAAGCGTTGGAACATGGAAAATGAAAACAGCTGGAGCTTAAATTATGGCTCTTGATTTTATTAGTTATACAAGGCCTACGGAGTGCAGCCTAATTGAATTAATTAGTATGGTTGCATTGTTGAAGGTTGTTTTCTCTCTTTCATCAAAGATTTTTTATGTAATTCTTATGATTTGTCATTTTCTTTGTTCCATTAATTCATTTTCCCTAATGACTGGCTTATCTCAGGGATATGTTTCATAGCTTGAAAGTCTAATCAGAGTGATATTGGAGGCATGCCTTTCAATTATTAGATCCCTATGCTTTCTATTATGTGCTTATCGTTTAGTCACCGCCATGGCTTCATATATGATTTGTATTCTTTGGCTTGCATAAGTTGGTTCGTCTCTTTCTTTAATTATTATTATGGCAGCATAAATGTTTATCTAGCTAATTTTATTTATACTCCTTTATTGTTATAAATTTATTTCTTTATTTATTTATACAGACCTAATTAGGCTTATACTCTTGCAATTTTCTCTCAACAAGGCATAATACATCAATTCTTGTTCTATCATCAATCAATAATATCTCCCCTGTCACATTAAAGAGATTTTCATTGGGCCCTCCATGTGATTATAAAATATAATTTTGTGCCCTGTTTTGCCAGGAAAGTTGTTTGTCCGCTCTGGCAAATGATGGTTTGATTTTTTTAGGGCTAAGTGATGGTGTCTTTTATTTCTTGCATAGATATGACACACAACCTAATTGAAATCCAATAATGAAAGAAAGCTTTCATTATTTATATATTTATCTTTTTCTAAAATCTAAACATTATTCTCTTTTTAAGTGGATTCTGGCAACTAGATCACTTATATGTGTATCTATTTTTTTCATTTTCGTTTCTTTTTTTACTTGCCAATTTATCTTTATCACAGGGAAACATTGATGATTTGGCCAATTGATTTTGTTTTTTTTTTTTTTGTCAAACGTTGCTGATTGAGATTTTGCATTCTTCTAGTTCCTGTATGGCATCTGTATTGAGCTAATATATGTATTGTTGGCTCAGTTTACTATTGAATAAGTTTTGTTTGATAATCAATAAACAGACATGATGCAAACTTGAGTAACACTTTTAGCAAACACTTCTAGGTGCTGTTTTAGTTACTTATTTGGATGGAGATATTTGAGTGGCACTAGTAATACGGGCCCTTGCCTTCCTTAATTAGCCTTCTCTAAATTCTTTGTGATGTATAAATTAGCTTGATTTAGAGAATCCATTCAATTATCTAATAATACCACATTCAATAATCTAATACCAGATACATAAACCTGGTAGTTTTACTCAATCATGGATATATCTACTTATAATGTTTACAAATTACAACATATCCATATGATGTTTATTCTGTGTTTCCTAATTGCAACACCTTAGTTGATCAAGTATGTGAAGAAATGTGATAGTTTTAACATTTAAGAGATCTTATTTTATATTTTGATTAAAAGGTCCACTACTTGAACAGGTGCATGAACTCTTCTACTTGGTTTTAATTTAATACGATATAAATACTTCTTCATTTGATGTAATTATCTTTGATATAACATAGCTTTTATTTACCATTTTTCTTTTGGTTTACAGAGACGCCAGATCCTCTAATTAAGAAAGGATCCCTTGATAGAGGTTAGTGCTGACTTTTCTCATATTTCAGTTTACATTTTATTTAACTTATTAGTATTTAAGTTATTTGTTTCATAACCACTTGTGTAAGTTAATTTGATAATTACCGTGTCGGGTTTCTGCACCAACTATTCACTAGACACATTGCAAATATATGCATGAAATTTTCTGGATACCATGTATCTTCCTAATTAAGTGACCTATGTTCTTCTATGGTCGACAGATATTGCTCTTGCAGGATTAGAGAAAGAGAAAAGGTTGTCTCATGTGAAGGCATGGGAAGAAAGTGAAAAAACCAAAGCGGAGAATAAGTAAGACATTATTTTAATATCGTTTTGCAGTTTGCCACTCTTGGCATAAAACCATGTTACATTGCAAAATTAACACCGACTAGTAGAAATTAGACAATATATCAAATAAGTATTGTGTTGATACATTTTGCATGATACAATATCCTCCCAAGTCCCAACCCTTTATAAGTTAATATGCTTCAACATTAACGAGGCCTATATTTAAGATATTGTGATTTTGTGATCTGTAGGCTAATATGATATGGAGGAATGTTTTTTACAAATTTAAAGTATAATATGAAAATTATGTATTTTGTCCATGTCTTCATGTTCTGCATTCTTAAATTTTAGAAATTATTGTGATCTGTTAACAGAGCCCAGAAGCATCTCTCTTCTGTTGGTGCTTGGGAAAACAGCAAGAAAGCAGCTCTTGAAGCTAAGCTGAGAAAACTTGAGGTAATAGTTAACCTGTTGTTAAGGAACATGATGACATAGCTTTTCTATTATACATGACATCATGATGCATGTTTGCCCATCACTCGGAGAAGCATATCCTTTTTAAAGTTCTAAACAATATTTGAAAGTTAGGATAATGGTAAGGTTTATGTTGTCCTGCGTTACATGGAATATAAGATACATGATAATATGCTTCTCTTGACACCCAAAAAGATGTGGATTTTTTACTCTTGAGCCAGCAAATTCTTTTTTCTTCACTCTTTTCTCATTCTTACCAGACATTTGGAACTTCTAATCCAATCATTCTTTTACTTTTGTCAAATGGTATCAAATACTTATGGCATCCCTAAATTGAATCCTTCTATCATAAAGAATATGCTTTTACTAATGAAATAAGCAACTTCAGACAGGAAGGTACCAAATACTTTTTTAAAGACAAAATTTGGATATATCCATTTAAGAGGTGATCTATCTTTTTATTACAAGATTACAAAATAGTGGGTTCAAAAACACAGAATCTAATAGCAGAAGTGATAAATGTCTTCTTCACTGAGGACCCCTTTTGTTTTTGTGTCTTTCCATTCAATGGATAACTTAAAAAACATGTGCTGTGAAAAAGGTTAAGATCAGATTTTAATGTCACATGTAAATTGGGTGAGGGAGATTCACATAAACATTCAAGCACTTTTACTACTACATTCAACTTATAACACCCTTGAGTCCTCCTGAGCAGGAACAGCTGGAGAAAAAGAAAGCACAATATGGTGAAACGATGAAAAACAAGATAGCCTTAATTCACAAGCAAGCAGAAGAGAGGAGGGCAATGGTTGAAGCCAAGCGTGGTGAAGAATTTCTCAAGGCAGAGGAAGCGGCTGCAAAATACCGTGCAACTGAAACCACTCCAAAGAAGCACTTTGGATGCTTTTAAATGTCATAGCCAAAATCAAATTGTGTCTATATCATTTCTTGTTTGTTCTTAATGTTGTTTATGTGTGTAATAAAAGTAATCCAAAGAAAAAACATAAAAGTTTGTGACATACAGCTTGTAGATCTTTTGCTTAGTTGAAGCGTTCTATGCTGTTTATTTATTTATTTTTTCACTAGAGAACCACTCTAATAATCAAGGATAGAGTTTCTCTCTCCTCATTATTAAAAGGCCCTCTTCTCTTTTTGTAATATATATATGAAGACGTTTTAATAGTTTGAAGTTTTAATTAATAAATTAATGAGGCTGATGAGCCTTTTATCAATGTTCATGTGTTATTTATTGCTTTATATATAGTATTATTTTGCAAGTAAAACATAATGAACACATTATCAAAAGGGTATAGAGAAATATAGAAATATATTTCAACAACATAGGATCAGAAAAAGAAATATGTAGATCCTTAAAAGAACGTTAATTCAACCATGTCGGTTAGAAGTATTGTATAAAGGTGGATGCAGAAAATAACACAACTTCCAGATAAAATCTAGTGAACATATCCAAAACATAATTTTTGTGGTAGATCACATTTACTGATCCTAGTAAGCCACATAAAAATCTGCTATGTATTCAGGCAAATACCAGGTCATCTTTTCATGCTTCTTCCATGGCTCACATAGAAAGTCTACAAAAAAAGCCAACCTAAAACTACATGGCAGCATATCATACATGCACTAAAGGGGGCATATAAAAGAGCTTTCTTCTAAGAAACTCATGTCATTGTTTATAGGAAAATCTAACAAGAGCTCTAATGCAGTGTCACATGAGTCTTCTAAGTCATTAGAGCTTGATGAATCAGACCCGGTAATCACACCAGCAGCACATGACTTGGAGTTTCTCCACTCCAAATCTTCTTTCACATTGCTTGCTGGGGTTGAGGATCCAACTGGGTTGGAGGCCAAATCTGTTGTAATGGCAGACATTGAACCACATTTGTTGGAAGATGATCCTACTGGAGAAATGGGACTCTGGCAGCTAGTTATGTCATCTGATTTGTGAATACTACGAAATGATTCTCCAACTTTAGAGTTCCATATGCGGAGGAAATAGTCAGAATCAGTTTTGTTGCCAACAAAGGAAGGATTGTTGAACAAAGATGACTCCCTTGAGAGCCTGGCTTCAGCTTCAAGTCTTGCACTCTCCCACTGAGCCATGTGGCGAGTGGAAATAGATGCATGTACCTTGTCAATTTGGTAATGTGAATAGGCCACTGGCACATGAGTTTGTGGGTCCAACCCCATGCTTATGAGGCGTTTCTTCAAGTGGGTATTCCATAAATTCTTGATCTCATTGTCTGTTCTTCCTGGTAGCTGAGAGGAAATAGCAGCCCACCTGTGAATTGTTCATTTATTGAACACTGTTAAAATTGCCTTGGAGAAAAAGGACATGTAGTTATTGACAGATATAAATGCACTGAATTTTGAAGATAATAATTGGAGCCCAGTTGAATGGTCGGAAACTATGCATCATCTGTTAAGGGTCTAAAAGGTCTTTCATTGGTCACAAAACAAGTGGTCCTGAAAGCATAATGGACAATTTTATTTTATTTTTTGTTTCAAAGGAGATTTATAATCACACAAAAGAACTTACATTTGCTTGCATCTTGTTTCTATCCATCTATAGGACATTCTAAACACCATACATCATCAAAACTTTCAATTTCTAAAGACCAGCAATTAGTTGAGCTTTGAACTCAATTTTCGCAAAGGCAAATGCTAACCTATGCCTCAAGGCAAGGAAAGTTTTTATTAGAAAATAGCGTATTTAATATATTGAAAAAATGATCGATACATTTAATTTCTTGATGAAAACTTGCTTTTTTTTATTTCTTCAAGGCACCGGTTAGCAAGACTCATTCACAAATAATAAAATGGTTGAGGGCATAAGGTAAAGCAACTAGACCACTCTAAAGTGGACTCTTGCTAACACTTCTCTGCTGAAGGGAAACCATAAATTAAAAGGGAGATCAATTAAGTACCTATTTCCAAGGATGCCGTGAAGCTGTATGACTAGTTTTTCTTCCTCAAGTGTAAAGGGGCCACGTTTGATATCAGGTCTAAGGTAGTTTGTCCACCTAAGCCGGCAACTCTTACCGCAACGAAGAAGACCTGAATGCATGCAAATAAAATCTTACAATCTTTGGAAATATAAAGGTGATGCGTATCAACTCGTAAAGCAAGGTTTAATGGCCAATTATTCTTTATTTATTTTTTTACAATAATTCAAAGTAAATACAAGAATACAAAATCCTTATGTGAAGAAAAATCTCCAAACGTAATGAAAATTAAGGTGAAGTTTTGGTTGGTTTAGAATATAAACAGAAAGAGAGGGGAGCACAGTAGGAATAGGCTAGGCCGAGCTAAGCCTTGACAAGCCTAAGCCTGACCTGCGTTCCAATCTTAAAGCCTGAGCCCGGCCTATTAGCCTGATATAGGCTAATTTTTAAGGTCTGTCCTAACCTACTTCAAAGCCTGACCTGACCTGGAAGTCTATTTAAAAGCCTGTTTTTTAACAAAACCTTTAAATATGTCTCCACTTATAAATAGGTCATAGACCTTCATTTGTAAATAGGCTTGTAAGCCTCTAATGATAAAGAAGTTGGTAGGCTTATACTGATAAATATGCAAGCAGATCTTTACATTTTAATGGACCCATAGGCTTTTACTTTCAAATGTTATAAATATTATAAATAATAATATATAATATATATATATATATATTATAGTATTATATATTAAATTATATATTATATATATGTACGTGTATGTTAAATAGGCGGCCTGATAGGCCTAATAGGCTTTTTTTAAAGCCTTAGCCTAGCCTCTTTAGCTATATAGTTTTTTTAAGAAGTCCTGACCTGACTTTTTTGTTAAATAAGCTAGGCCGCCATGGGTCCGACGAGCAGCCTGGCCTACTTCCACCCCCAGGGAGCAATGCAAAAACATAACTCATTAAATAACAATATGGTTAGGTAATCGTGATATAATGACCCATGTAATGCAGTAAGCTTGTCTTCTACTTCAAATCACTTTCCTTTTCATTTTCCTACCTTTTATATTTTTTTATGGACTTAAAAAAATAAGAGAGGGAGAAAAGAGTCAGAGTTCTTGACAGTTTCACTTAACTTGGTTTAGAGTTGTTAAATACTTAAATCTGCATGTGATAGAAAAGCAGCAAGTACCATGAATGTACGTAAACATAGCCAAAGATTGGAACTTTGTCTTGCCCTTTAACACTATTTTTCTAAACTTGGTAAAATACAACTACCAAGGAGTCACAAAAATCCTCCAAGACACAACATACATTACAGAGTTGCTCCAAGTAAAACTGCAAATTTGCCTCCTAATTAAAAAAGGCTATTTAAGAAACATGCTTCAAAAGCAACATTTCTATTACTTTCTAAGTGATCAGGGAAACTTTTGTTTTTCAGATAGAAAAGTGAATGTTGAAGTTCAGTTTCAACACACAAATACTAAAACAAGGAGCACAAGAAAAAGAAAGATAAAGCATCAAGACCTGCCAACTTGGGGAGAGAACGCCAGCTTCCATGACCACCATTCTTCTTGATAAAATTAACAAGAACCTCATCCTCTTCAGGTGTCCATGGTCCTTTCTTCAAGCCCATCTTGTCACAACAGGGTGCCCTTCCCATTGTTTCTCCAATTCTCAACAACACCAACCACAGGACATTAAAAAGTTAAGATCATGATAAACCAAAAATGCAGAACAACCTTTTAAATTTCACACCTTTTAGAACATTTCCTCTGCAGATTTCTAGCACTAAAATGGCCCCTAGAAAACACTTGAAGCCTCAAATGAATATGACATGAATAGGGAAGGACTTAAATGCTAAAAAAATGTGCAAGATCTTTATCTGAGGCTATTCGAGGAGACATTATTATTGATGTGGGCTTGCAAGGACTATAAACGAGTTTCAAGCTGGCTTTATGCAATAAATGTGTGTGCAGTAGCATTGAAATGTTGAATCATCATTGACAGATAAAGTTGCACAAACAATGGAAGGGAGCCAAAGGGTGCGCGTTCCACACTTGAGGTTTTCACTTTGCACACAAGTGGCATGAGAGAGAAAAGCAGATGCAGTGAATATGACAGTGACTGCATTAATGGCGAAGCCTAGAGAAAGGGTAAAAAAATGAAGAAGAAATTGAGTATCGGATTGAACTTTAACACACACTGACAACTGAGCTGAGACATGTCAAAGGGTTGGACCGAGTGGAAAATTGTTCTTTAAATACATTTCGACAATTCTTAGTTTTTTTATTGGATAATGTTCACGGCAAATTTATCACTATTTTATTTTTTATTTTTTAAATTATCATTATTTTTAAATTATATATCAAACTATTACTATTTGAAATTATATTTAGAAATCAATTTCACTATTCACGACTTTTCAATGTGGCTTTCAAAAAATTTTATGTTAATTTCCTTGATAAGTCAGGTTTGTTAATCACGACTTCTCAAGGGGTTTTTATTTTATTTATTTATTTTGAAATGCTATTATATTAATTTAATTTTTTATGATAGTCAGATAAATTAATTATATTAATAAATTATATTAATTTTAAATTATTAATTTTATTAATATAATAATAACAATAAATAATACACTAATAGAAAATATTTAACATTGATTAAAAATAGAAACGAAATAACGATACAAGTGAAACTGCTGATCACTTGATGTTTCACTCGTCTAAGCAGACAAGTGAAACATCAGACAAGTGATCAGCAGATGTTTCACTCGTCTGCCTATCACTTGTCTGATGTTTCACTCGTCTAAGCAGACAAGTGATCAGTTGTTTCACTTGTCTACTTATACTAGTGAAACATCAGACAAGTGATAAGCAAACGTTTCACTCGTCTGCCTATCATTTGTCTGATGTTTCACTCGTCTAAGCAGACGAGTGATAAGCAGACGAGTGAAACATCTGTTGATCACTTGTCTGATGTTTCACTCGTCTACCTATCACTTGTCTGATGTTTCACTCGTCTAAGCAGACAAGTGATAGGCAGACGATTGAAACATCTGCTGATCACTTGTCAGATGTTTCACTCGTCTGCTTAGACGAGTAAAACATCAGACAAGTGATCAGCAGCTATTTCACTCGTCTGCCTATCACTTGTCTGATGTTTTACTCGTCTCAGAAGAAAAGTGATAAGCAGACGACGAGTGAAACATCAGACAAGTGATTAGCAGATGTTTCACTCGTCTGCCTATCACTTGTCTGATGTTTCACTAGTCTAAGCATGCAAGTGATAGGCAGACGAGTGAAATATCTGCTGATCACTTGTCTGATGTTTCACTTGTCTGCTTAGACGAGTGAAACATCAGAAAGGTGATCAATTGTTTCACTTGTATCGTTACACCGTTTCTATTTTTAATCAATGTTAAATATTTTCTATTAGTGTATTATTTATTGTTATTATTGTATTAATAAAATTAATAATTTAAATACTAATTTAAAATTAATATAATAAATTTAGCTAATTATCATAAATAATTAAATTAATACAATAGCATTTCAAAATAAATAAATAAAAAATAAAAACCCCTTGAGAAGTCGTGGTTAGCAAACCGGACTTCCCAAGGCAAAAGCAACAAAATTTTGTAAAATGAGGTTGAGAAGTCGTGGATGGCAAAAACGACTTCTAAATGTAATTATCAAATAGTGGTAGTTTGGTATATAATTTGAAAACGGTAATAGTTTGAAAAATAAAAAGTGAAACAGTGATATAGTGATAAATTTGCCTCATGCCGACTAGTGCATTAAGAATACTCTTTGAGAAAATAAAAAAAAATAGTTTTACATTGAAAAATTAAGTATATCACTTCTTTAAATATTAAATACATCAATTTTCAATAAAAAAAAATTTTCTTGCTTCTTTAACGAGTGTCCTTATCCCAAACCGATAGCAAGAGATTAATTATTTTCGAGACATAGAGATCAGAAGTGGGTTTTGTCTCTCATGACAGAGTCTTTTTTGTGCACACTACAATACGACATGAATCGAATAACTCACATACTTAAAAAAATTGGTTATCTATCAATTATGTTAGGTCTTCTTGGTTAAAAAATCTTAATCTAATATCTTTTTTATGATGTTATTTTTTTACATTTAAATTTTGACCATCTATTATATATTTATTGTTCTATTTAAAGTAAAAATAACTTGATCAATAGTTATAAAATATGTATAAAGTGAGAAAGTAAGAGAATATCTATCACTGGTTTGATTTTTTATATAAAGATCTGAATCTACTAAATGATTTAAAGATAGCTAATCCTTTACTTTCTTATTTTAAACGAACCAAATTCTTTTTATGTTTTACAAAGTGAGTAGAGAGTCCCATACTTCTTCACTTAAAGAATAAATATAATCCATCATTTTTTTTAAGATAACTTTACTATCATTAATTTCTTCAACTGGTGCAACTATAGAAAAACCCTAAACATAATCAAGAATGAGATTTATTATTCATTTATTGAAGTTAAAAAAAGTTGTCATTTCATAGTGTGTCCGTACAATGCATGCTAATTAAATGCACCTTCCATTAATGCATTCTTCGGCTTAGTATAGTCTTTACTTTTGTAAAATGTTATTTTAATTTTGTCTTTTTCACCGAATATCTCAAAGGCATTGCTAGTTATGGGACTTATTCATAGATCGGGATGGTGATCAAGTAAAATTCACATTTGATATTAAAGGTAACTTTGTTTAGAATTATAGTCCACTTTTACTGTAACCAACTATAATAGAGTTAAAAAGTTATTTTATTTGAACACTTGAAATATAATTTTTAATTAAAAAAATTGATTTTATGCGCAACTTTTATTACATCATTATTGTAAAATAATGGTTAAAAGATTTTTTTGTCATTTATTTATTTTTTGCTTGATTTAGTATTCTGTCTTTAAAAAAATCTGTTTTAGTCTTATAAGTCTCAAACGTTAGCCAATTTAACGTTTTACGTCATCTTCACTAATAACGTCGGTAGTTAAGCGATGATCTCGGTAGCTGAGTTGACATGTCCTTCACCTAACATTGTAATGTGAAGCTTGCGTAAGGATCAAATCGAAACCAAAAAATAAGATAAGGGATCCAAACAATATCTTTGCCCTTCTTCCCCAATAAATCTTCTTTCTCAATGAATCTTCTTCCCCAAGTGTTGCAGACAAACATAGATGTCACTTCTACAACCCAATAGAAATCTATCATTTTTTTCATTCTTTTCATTCAACTTTTTACAACTCATCAAAGTTTGATTGTCACAATAAAAATGAATCCAAGAACCAAACTCTTCATCCATGGCCGAAAACTCAAATACCAAAAATATTTTTAAAAAGAAATTGACTTTCCTAGATCAGAGAATCATATGTAACCCAATCAACAAGTACACTTGTTGAATATGCAACCACAAAAGAGAAAAATTAAAAAATAGAGAATCAAGGAAAGCAGAACAAAAACCAATGGTGAAATTAGAAAGAATTAGCTTTGAGATTATTTAGGTGGCATTTTTTTTTTTTTTAAATTGAGTGAAAAGAGTATTCAGAACAACAATCTCAACTAATAAAAGAGTTCTGACAAAAGGGATGAGCTGTGGAGAAGAAGACACCAAAAAAAAACAATAAACTAGTGTATTGCCTCGATTTTTCTAGAAATCTTAGATCATCAAATTAGGAAAGAAGATCGATCGGAAAAGACTACCACATGATTTAGGATTTCGATTTGATCATTTATCTTAGTTTTTGATTTCGATTTGATCCTCCCACGTGACTCTAACGCATATTGACTTGTGAAGAACATGCTAATGCTAACTCAACTGTCCATGTCCATATCATTATTTAACTACCACGCACAACAAAATTAACGGTATTACTAACAGATGTTTAAGAGATAATAAAATTGACTAAAAATTGAGACTTTGAGAACTAAAATAAATCTTTTTAAAGATGGAAGATCAAATCGAATTAAAAAATAAGATTAACAAAAAAGTATATTTTAGTTTAAAAATAAAAAATAAAAAAAAAAACTCCTTACTTCACACTTACTATTTCTTTTACCAAAATAAACAGAGTATAAAGTGGCACATGTAAAAAATATATCAAATATTTTATATTATCTTTTAGAATTTGACTCCTTCAAAATGAATGTATCTCTAGAGTAAAATAATAAAGAATTATCCACCCTTAAATCATTTAGTGGATTGAAATCTCTACAGGAAATCAAATCAATAAATGATCACTTGGAAATATCTTGCATTCTACCAAGAGAACCCAGAATGGCAGACCAAATAGCATAATATTCAATTATTCATAACAAGGTACACGTCTAAACCGTTCAATAAAAAAAACTACAATACTAACAACAGTTAGTTACAAACACATCGGCAAATGTAATCAACGGAAACCCAAACTGGATCCAGCAACTATCCGGCAGTTAAAAGCCAATACTAAAGTTTCTGAAGGTCCTAACAATGTTTCAGGGCTCTCGAAACCAGAAATTAATCTAAAACCATTCAACAAAGAGTCCAACAATACCCCAATTTCCATAGTGCATCCTCTCCTGGCAGAGCATATATGCACCTGTAAAAGGAAATGCACGCACATCAGCAACAGCAACAGCAACAGGGAAGAAATCACCGCACAGAACTAGTACCTAAAGTTGAAATCCTGCCTTAACACAGGCCCCTGGTTTTGTTTAAATGACATCATTAATAAACATCATGTATTCAAGTAAAAAAGAAAATTAAATAAATTAAAAAATAATAGAATATATATACTAAAACTGAAGTGCCATTACAAGAAAACCAATAAAAATTGCATTTTTAACTGGTTTACGAATTTATTTTTTCCTAACTAAAAAATAATTATGACATCAAAGTCTTTCCATGTCAAACCATGAAACCAATTTGCAGACTTTTACACTTAAAAAATACATATTTATATATATTTTAATGCTTTACGCATTTATTTTTTTCCTAAATTCAAAATAATTATGACATCAAAGTCTTCCCATGTCAAACCAATTTGCAGACTTTTACGCTTTACAAAAATACATATTTAGACAGGATTCAAAATACCCATCATAAATATGAAAAGGATAATTTCCAATCACTCACCATTGCTATTCACCACAGTTGTAAACACAACCCTGGTATTTACCACCAGTCACCGGCAATAAATTGCCTGATCAATGTGGGGCGGAATTTGCTTTATTTCAGTGCCAAGTTCTTGTTCAATCCTATATCTGAACAAAAGATGGAATACATCAGAAACCTTCAGCAAGTATCTTTGAAATTCACGAACTGTAAATGACATACAAGTTAAAGCGATCCTCATAAGTGATCAAGTTCACTGCTAAACCAAGGTGCCCAAACCTCCCTGAACGACCAACCTGCATATCAGCAGAACATTCATTAGAACATGTAGACATAAGCAGTATCATGGCAAACAGATTAGGTAGGAAGCGAGCAGAAAGAGCATACCCTGTGCAAATAAGTTTCTGAGTTCTTGGGAAAATCAAAATTGATAACAACATTGACTGCTTGGATGTCTATTCCCCTAGTAAAAAGATCTGTGAATGTTTTACAGCAAGGAAGAAGAAAAATTTAAATTATTAGCACAATATGTTTATATACATTAAGCATATATATCAAACTAAAGATTCCTAACAATTAACATACATTATTACATTATCAGAAAAATAAACGAAATGGCAACCAAAATCATTAAAAACAATCATCTCTGGTTGGATAGGCATCACTCCCAATCAACCGGGGAAAAAATTCATCATGCTCATTTATAGGAGGATGCTAAAGAGTCAGCAACGTACCAGTACAAACAAGATTTCGACATGCCCCATTGCGAAAGTCATGAAATACTCTATTACGATGGTCTTGCAACATCTTTGCATGAATATAGAAACACGAATAACCAAGTTCTGTGATTTTCTTGGCAAGGAGTTCAACCCGATTCACTGAATTGCAGAAGATGATCGACTGGTTTATTTGCAGCTGGAATACGAGCCATTATTATTATTATTATTAATATCATATTCACAGCTAGCAAATATGAAAATTCAGAGTATCTTGACTAAGAAAAATCAAACCTTAGAAAATAGAGTATTCAAGCAGTGGACTTTCTGTCTCTCTTCCACAAATGCATAAAATTGTGTAATACCCTTCAGAGTTAGCTCATCCATAAGGTTAATGATATATGGTTTTTGAAGATATCTATCTTTGAAGTCCTTTACAGTAACAGGAAATGTTGCCGAAAACATTAGGATTTGACGGTTTGAAGGAAGAAATTGAATCAGCTGCTGTATAGAAGGTTGGAACTCCGGGGACAGAAGCTTATCAGCCTGAGAAACGCAGAAAGTTATGTAAAGCCTGAGATTGATAAGTAACTTAGCTACTAAAGACATTTAATGCTAAAAGTGCCACAGAATGAACAGGCACTGAAGACAGAATAGAAAATATTATGTGCTCAATATTTACAACATAAATGAGAAATGCAAAAAACAAAGGCATTTGCTTCCATTACCAACTTGATTAGGATATAGATTCCTAATCCTAGCACATCAGATAAAAAACCAAAGAAACATAGCTGCATACCAGACCGCACTTCTTTAATACGATCTATCATGTTTCTTGCCATCGTCTTCCTAAGACCTTTAAATATGCAACATTTTCAAACAGTTCATGCTTCTCAGCCAGATTCTATAAGTGAAATTCAGGTGAAATGTATTTACCTCATCCATAACAAGCATAGAGCAATCTTTCAGAACACAAACACCCTTCTTAGCAAGATCTAATATTCTTCCTGGAGTTCCAACTACTAAATGAACGGGCTGATATAAGCGCATAATATCATCTTTCAAGCTGGTACCACCTGTTGTAACCATAACTTGAATATTCAAATGCTTTCCAAGCTCTTTACACACTTGAGATGTTTGCAAAGCCAATTCTCGAGTAGGGACCAGTATAACAACTGCATGGTAGAAAAATATAAAGAGAATAGTCAGAACAAGCGGAGAGCCTATTGCTTTGAATCATGCACCAATAATGCAACCAAATAAATATCATTACTATTTTCAAATAACTTTGGCAACACAATATCTGCATTCATCTCCAAGACTAAAATAACTATTCAAGAGAAATGACAACTTATCAACAAGATATCATTTTGTTATAAGAAATTGATCAAAATTGTAATTAAAAATTAAAATAAAGGAACTTGTTAGGAACAAATTGTTGTGAATACTTTATGCTTTTGTTATAACCAGATATGCAATGGAGAATAAGGAGAATAGGAAATAAACCCAGAATTTAACATGGTTTAGTCTACAGTGGACCATAGGCCTACATGCACAGGCAACAAAAAAAGTAAATTCACTATGATCGTTGAAGATTACAATAAGAAGCCACTCAACACTACAATCCTAATCCCAATACCCCCAACACCTAATGTCATAAAACTTTAGTTCACAAATCACAATATATATATAGTATCTTTAAGACAAAAAGCTACAACAGATATGGAAAACCAATTTGATGCCCTTTGAAGGACAGTATGTTCTCTTAGAATTATTCAGATTACTCTAGCTGAAAGCATCAAGCTACCAGAAAGGCTTACGGAACTGAGACATCACTACTTTTAAACTGAACTTATGAGAATCTTGTAAAAAAGACAAGGGAGGAAGCCAAACCTTGAATAACATTATTATCCTGATCAATTTTTTCCAATGCAGGAATGCAAAATGCGGCTGTTTTGCCTGTTCCATTTTTAGCCCTAGCAAGAATGTCACTACCAGTAAGAGCAATTGGAATACTTTCTTCTTGGATAGGAGAAGGCCTTTCAAAACCCTTCTCATATATTCCCATGAGCAGCTCACGCTTCAAAAAGTAATCCTCAAATTCATTTCCTTTAGTTGCTGTCACATCCTGGGGAACAAAATCAAGGCAGATGAAGACCAACATAAATGTTAGGTTACAATATAAAAGTTAATAACTTCAACCCAATAATCACAGCAGCTTAATTGACTAACCCATAGATGGTATCAATCATAGGCCTTTGAAATGGACAATATCATGTAAACATGCAAAAATATAATCACATCACACTCAAATCTAGCACAAAATTTAGGGTAAATGCCACTGACTGCACTGGTTACAAGGAGGAAAATTCAGCACATCTTCAAAATATCTAGACAAGGAATAAATAGTTAAAGCAGTTTGTAAATTCTACAAGTATGGTTGTTCTCCAAATAACTGCCAAACAGCAACTCAATTCTCAAATGCCTAATAAAGTTTTTTTTATTATTAAAAATGCCTAATAGAGCATAGGGCAATAAAAATGACATGAATCAATTAACAGAATGCCAGTTAAAGTTTAGACCAGAATGAACTTCAATGAACATTTATAATATATTAATGTATCATGTATGAAATAAGATCTCCGTACTAGTAAAGATAAACAAAAAGAAAAAAAGAAAAAGAAAAAGAAAGGAAATATAAATACCACAAACTAGGTGTACCGCCCCAAGCATATCAAACAAAATATTTGACTTTAACAAAATGCACTTCCCAATCACTTGAAGCATAATATTTGTATTCATAACCATACCTCTGTCCTATAGCGTGTATCAGGTGGTGGAATCTTTAGTCTTGCCTTCCAATCTTGTGAACTGATAAAGGAAAACCAAAAAGAATTATGGATAATATTAGAACACATTCTTCCCTTTGGACAGAACAGAATCACTAAAAAAATAGCTTTATCTAGCACTAAAAGAAATTAATCTTACATGACAACAATTGTAAAACCTATAACAAATTCATAATTTCACAAACATCACTCCATGCAATAAAACATTTGTAACAAGGAGGGATTAGCCTAGATTGTGGACTATCAACGCTACTTTGCATTTGACAATAAACATATAAATGATGGAGGGAAGAATAACAGGTTCAGCATACAAAGTGATTTATTAATCAAAGTATCAGAAGTTCAGAACCATGGCGATGAGAAGAAGGGAACAAAAGAGAGGTAGATGACCTAGAACTTCCACAAAACAGCAATCAAGGATGTTGATTTACTGCTCAATTTGGCATTTCTATGATCATTTAAGAACCTAACTAAAGCAACACGTTCCAATCATCACTTAATTAAAGTAATGTGAAGCAAGGCTTCATAAAAATAGAAAAAAAACAGAAAACCCTAGTTAGTGGTGGAACACGGCGCAGGCCGCAGAGTCCCCTCCCTCCCCCAAAAAAAACCCTATGCAGCAAAGCATATCACAGAGCAGCGGCCACTATAGTGAATATAGTAGTTGCAATGGAAATTGGAAAACCTTACAAACTTCGTAAAACAAAAATAATTGCTAATCCTAATAGTTTAAAAACTTTATACCATAAACAAATAAGCAATTAAAAACAAGTTTTAACACTCAAAAGTTAAGATGCATTTATCAATTATATTTGCGGAATTTTATAAAAAACCTAAAAGCAAATAACAAAAGTCTAACAAGCATAATTAAATAAAAAGGAAGACATTTATTGCCTATGAAAAAAAGACAGTGGTGTTGATTCCCTAAAACAAAAAAGACAGTTTCGTAAATTACCAAAAAAAAAAGGACAATGGTATTTTTTCCTTTTTTGATAAGTTGTCTACTGGGGAAGATAGAAAGGGGGGATCGGAGGGCTGTCCAAGCAGACAAGGAGTAGCACATACAGAAGAAACAATGCCACACATTTCAGGTCTGACAGGCACAGGAAGCAGTGCAGAGAGCAAAGGATGATAGGTTCTTTGATCTAAGGGGAAACAACGGGCAGAAGATGATGGGTTCAGACCAGAAGCTGTAATAGCTAGGCCACAACGGTTAATGAGCAAAGAGGCTCCGCTCTGCAGCGATACCATCGTTGCCACTCCAGCTACTATGAACAACTCTACTTTGGTAAACATAAGTAAAAATCATCGAAACTGTACAGATTGATATTGCAGTTTTGCCATTAAAATGAAAGAAAACTTGAGCCAAATAATTAACAAGCTATGAACATGACAGAGATACCACAAAAAATCAATCATCAAACATTTAAGTAAAAATCGCAGTATACAAAAAAGCTATTGTATCAGTCTCTATAACAATTCACACACACACACACACACACATATATAACTAAACACATTTAAAAAAAGAAAAAGTAAATCCAAACCCTAACCCTAATCATAACCCAAACCCCACACAGAGAAGAGCACTAGTTATCCATTATGATTAACAGTAATTTGAATAAAATAAAAGGGACCTTGAGTCAAGGGCCTCAGTCTGGACAGTCTTTTCGACCTCGTCAAGGAGGTTGGAATCAGCAGCAGCAGCACCCACCTGCGCCCTTCTCAGCCATTGTTGTTGTTGTTGTTGCTGTTGTTGCTGTTGTTGCAGTTGCTGCTGCTGCTGTTGTTGTTGGGGCATCAAATTCCTCTGCACATAGTGTTGTTGGTGGTGGTAGTGAGGAGGCCTTGGTTGAAATGGAGGGTTCGGGTTCGGATTCGAGTTCGGGTTGAAACCTCCTCTTCCAAACCCGATACCGGGTGGGTATCTCGTTCTGTTAGTGTTCATTCTCTCACCGATTTCAAAACCTAAAAGTTTGTACAAAAAAGCTAAAGAAACGCTACCGGCTACGAAACCTAAACCTATGTATGAGAAGAAAAATCTGAGAAATGAGGGTATTGTACAGAGAGAGAGAGAGAGATACAGTAAGTAGTAGGGTTTGAATTGTACAGATCTATAGCATTTTGTGAGGGAAATTGGTTGAAGGAATGATTTTGAGAAAAAAGAAGAACGATTTGGGTTTGATTTGAGGCTCTTATAAGTAAGTGTTGAAGGATGAAATAATAAACAGAAGAAATGGAGCAGCAGCGCTTGTCTTTGCTATACTTCTCTCTCTCTCTCTCTAAACTATTTTCTTATTATTATTATTATTATTGCATTCTCCCCTCATTTCTTTTTTTATTCCCCAAAACCTCCCGTCTTTTCTTTTCTTTCCTTTGCGGGTGGAAATGGGCTGGGTTGGACTAGGTTGGATTTCGCCTAAATAGGCCTAGACCTGTTTAATTAAAAGGGATTGTTTTTTCATCCTCATCTTTATTCATACACTCCTTCTTGTTTTTTTAATTTTTTTCCAAAATACTCCTTTTCAGAATTATAACTCTGGAACGTTTCCAAAAAATATAATTCTAAAATATAATAAAAGATAATTCCAGAAATCAAACTCCAAAAGTATACATAAAATGAATTTCTGAAAATTAAATTTCATAAGTCATGAAATTTCAGTATCAAACGGGAGCCAGAAGATTTACATAGTTCACATGAAACAACATGACAAGCCTCCATCTATCCCACCGATCACAACTTGTACTCTGCCACTCTCCGCTCTTTTTCTTCTACTTCTCATTTCCTGCTTTATGCATACTGTCGCTTATAAGGGGTTTGATACTTCGCTTGACCCTGAACATGGACATGGCACCCACACCGCCACTATAGCCACATGCTATGCCGCACCTCAAGCCACCCTCCCCGGCTACAACACTGACACCGCATGTGACATGGCTCCCCAGGCTCGTGCCGCTACCTACAATGTCTATTGGATCGACGATTGCTACACCTCCGACATTCTCGACAACATGGACCAAGCAATCATGGATGGGGGAATTTTAAACCCGAAAGGGGTATTGTGGAGGGAAAAAACAAGAAAAAAAATGGAGAGGTAGTGTATAAGCAAAATTGGGGGTGCAAAAAGCAACCCCTTGCACCCCCTTAATTAAATGCCAATTAAGCTTAATCTATTATTCATTATAGGTTTTGCCGTGGGACTATGTGAAAATATAAAAATTTTATCTACTCCAAAAGCTGATTTAAATGTATATATCACATTCTCTTTGAGTCAGATCAATTGATTAAGTTGCGGGACATTAATTATGAATGTGCGGGTTCAAACCCTCACAAATGCGTTGAGCTCTTTTTGTCATTCCCTTTTCCCTTCTCTCCCTCCCTCATGTAAAGTCTCTTATGAGCTTTCCCTTAAATAAAAAAATGAATAAATACATATATTACAAGAGGAATTTTGCATAAACCAAGTAACTTATATTTTTTTTAAATTTTTAAGGAAATTTAACTTTTATCAAAGTTATTAATTTTATATAAAATAAATACATTACATTAATATATTAGTAAATTATGTAAATATTATAAATTAATAATTATATAAATAAAAAAATAGGCCTACTTAGTATGCTAAATAGGTTTTTTCAAAAAGTTGAAGTCTTAGGGTACATAGTTAAATAGGTATTTTTTTTTTTTTAAAGAGTTAAAGACGTTTTCTTTTATAATCATGTTATAGATACGGAGTATTTATCATTGTTAGTAGTGACTAATCTTCGTCGGGGAACATATTGGGCACACAAGATGGGTTCTCCCTTCCCAAATCAGGTTTTCTCCATACACAAGAGACAAGACTCAAACCCTTGACCATTTGCTTAAGATGTCGGAGTCTCTTACTATTCGGACCAACCAAATGTTCGTGTTAAATAGGTTTTTTAATAAGTCTAAAGCTGACTTGTTTATCAAATAGATGCTACCTATGTAAACCGAAAAGATATTGGATGGTAGGCTCTTGATAGAAAAAATATATGAAAAGTACTTTTTTTGAAATATTTTTAATACATTCATTGTGTAATTTTTGTTTACTTTTTATATTTTATTCTTCAATGAATGTTCTTAAAATTCTCCTTAGACCACTCACTAGATAATTTCTTTGTTTTTTTTGGGCTACTTCTTTGTTTTTAATAATTGATAAAATATTTCTACGGTTTTTGTCATCAAATTAGTCTCTAAATTAAATTAATATTTAAATAAAACGCTTCACAAATTGATAACCATGCATTAAAACATTTCATCCATTTAACAAAAGTATCAAAAGAAAAACGTGCTCTTATTTTTGTGATCTCATTTCTATAACTTACTTATTATTTTTTTATTTTGTCTAAAAGTTGTGCTATAGTTAATTTTAAAAATATTGTATATAGTCACCAGTTTGAGATATCATGTAAGATAAGTTTACAGGCTAACATAAAATTATTTTTGAAAAAATTTGAAGCAATTTTCGATCAAGATGAATGAATACAATTTTAAAAATTAAATTTCCAAGTTCAATCAATTCATTTAAAAATTATCAATTGCTTGTATGTATATAGGAAGTATTTCATTTATTTGTTGGTGTGGATAGTACATTCTATATTATTTATATTATTTATGGGATTTTTCTCATTTCAGCTTTGTTGTGATCACCGCCTTTTCTTTTCTTTTTAAAGGAAAGCTTGCAGACAGGGTTGATACTTAAGTAAATATAAGATTTCAGTGAATCTAAATCTATCTTTTTGAATTTCATAAAAAAAAAAAAATCTATCTTTTTGAAGGAGTATTACATATTTGTAATTTGTGACATTGTTTGAAAGTAATTAATGATATTAATTATTAAATAATGATATTAGTGATATAATTATTAAATAACAATTACTTAATAATAATTAGTGATACTTATTATATATTATTAAATACTACTTGCATAATTTAAAATAATATAAAATATTATTAATAAGATTTTAAATAACAAAATGTGTGTATATATGTATATATATTACTAAAATTGCCTTGAATTATAATGATACTAATTATTAAATATTAAATATAATTTATTAAATTAAAAAAAACAATTTTACATTATTTATTAATATATTAGTAAAATTTCTAAAATGTAACTAACGATATAGAGTTTAATTTTTTTTTTTTTATCTAGACCCTAGATATCCGGAGGTCACATTCGATCTCGACTAATCCGAGTCGAGCCGGGTGGAACCATATAATGGACAAAGCTCTTTTAGCATCTATTTTATTCATTCACCAGACTCGAACACAAAACCTTGCTTAAAGGGGACCAAGCTCTAGCCATTTGGACCAACAGACATTGATATATAAAGTTTAATTTTGATGTAGTGTTCGTGTGAAAAAAATACACGGTCAACCAATTACAAATCATCACATGTGTGACTTTTAAGGTAGTTATGATAAGAGTCAAACATTTTTAATGATGTAGCAATTTATAATTGGTTGAAACTGTAAAAAAAATTACATTGATAGTGCATACCAATTTAATCCTATTAATTATTAAGTATCAACTACTAACTAGTATTTATCAAATATAATAACCAATAAATTTCACTAAATATTATTAAATATAGATTATATAATTAAATTTTAGTAAAATTATTATATTATATATATATATACACACACACACACACACACATATATATATATATATATATATATATATATATGAAAAAATCCTTAAAAATAGCTAATGATATTGATTATTCATTATTAGATATTAACTCTTATTGATCAAATGTGAAGAAACAATTAATGCCATTATTTACTGTTAAATTGGTTATGTAATTAAAATTAAGTTAGAAAATAAGAAAGAATATATGTATATATTTATATTTATATGAGTAAACTTTCCTTCAGAGCAAGTAATAATGATAAAATTTTCTTTTAATAAACGTTATACACAAAAACAATCTTTTTCTCTCACAGCATGAGAGGAAACATGAGAGACGAAAATGAGATGATCCAAATCTATTATTTGCCAACGGTAATTAATACCACTATATATTATTAAGTATTTAATTAGTATGCACTATTAATGTAAAGTTTTTTTACGGAGTTGGGTCCTTACGGTCACAAAATCCACGCATTCACATATTCACTGAGATGCATAGTTGGATTAGTATTGTTTCATTTTTTTAATACACACTCAAATATATCCAACGGTGCATATCAGTGAATGCATGAATGTGTGAGATTTTTTGCTACAGTGGATCCAAATTCATTTTTTACACAATAAACCAATCATAAATTATCATATCATTAAAATATTTGACTCTTATCATAACTACATTAAAAATCATACATGAGATGATTTGTGATTGATTGTTTACACAGTCTCTGTATCAAGATTATACTCCATTATTAAATAGGACAAAACTTAGGTACTATTCTATAGGTGCTTGTGGTGATATTTTTCAACGAGAATAGGACATGTTGAACAGGTATTACACATGTTATATTTTCTTTGAAAAGTTGTTACAGATGTCTTCTTCTCATTAAAAAGCAACACTACAAACAACTATAAAATTGCACTTAAGTTTGGACTTATTAAATATTTAATATATTACTAAACTTGAGTTATAAAGTGATTAATAAAATTGTAAAAATAAAAAATAAATAGTAAAAGTTATGAGTTTAATTTTGTCACATTATCAATATAACTATTTTTGTACTATCAATTAATCATATTTCATTATATGCATGATTTTTGAGATAATTATTATAAAAGTCAAAAAGTTTAAATGATGTGTCATTTTTTATTGAATGATAGCATAAAAGACTACATAGTGTACAAGTCTTTTAACAAAATTATATAAATATTTTTCATGTTATAGGAAAATGATTTAATTGTGTTGTATTGTTAGTGTAAAAAGGTTTTTTTACACTAAAAACAATCATGCATTGTCAATTTGTCATATCATAAAAATATTTTTAAGAACGAAATTACATTAAAACTTTGATAACCAAGAAGCATGTAAGTGAATATATTCAAGAACTGAACCATTGTATGAATAGACCTTGAAACCTTCAAAAATGCAGGGGTATACCTGTTTTGCATCACCCTCGAGAACCCCCAGCTCCGCATGATGCATCTGTAACACTACCACATTTTTTCTCTACCCAAACCCCAGCTTACACCAACGCCACAGACCATAAACTAGACGTGATAACCAACTACAACCAGACGTGTTATGTTTACTACTATCATATGTGAGATATTATTTAAAAAAATTATAAATGTCTTATATAATATGATGTAGGGATGCAAGTCTATTATTAGACTAAAATAAATAAATTTATCCCTTTATTTTTATGGTAGAATAAGTTTTTTTTTTTAATTGATACAAGGAAAAGAAAACAAAACCAGGATCTAGGGAAAGTTATAATCAGCTACTAAAACATTAGAAAGCTCAGTTGGAGACTCATCTAGCAGCACCAATGCTTGAGATCCCATCGCACCAGATTTTGCAAGCAAGTCTGCAGCTAACTTGATTTGCTTCTCTCAAAACATGATTGAGTTGCACTTGCCAATCTTGGCTTAAGAGTTGCCGAATATCATTGATTACACAATCATA
Organism: Ammopiptanthus mongolicus; assembly: GCA_039655645.1. Classification (NCBI taxonomy): domain Eukaryota; kingdom Viridiplantae; phylum Streptophyta; class Magnoliopsida; order Fabales; family Fabaceae; genus Ammopiptanthus; species Ammopiptanthus mongolicus. The sequence goes on along the minus strand of CM077348.1, from coordinate 21,153,267 downwards.
TGCATGAAAATTCATATCAGCCTTGTGAATCAAATCAACAGCTTCCCATGAGTCAGATTCGCAAATCAAATTCCTACATCCCTGCTGCCATCCCAAGGCAATACCATGTTTGATTGCTTGTAGTTGCAGCCACTTAAGAAGAATTCCACAATATTGCAACACTTGCTTCATGCTGATTAGAAAATCACAACCGCAATAAGCATACTACATCACTACCATAGTGGAAAGTGGAAACGATGATCCGCCATAAGCAAAGCAAAGAGTGGAGTTACTATAAATCCGGCTTCACATAAACTCTATAGTAACAATATATTATAGACTGTGGATACAATTTAAAATTATAAACATATAGTTATTATAAATGTCAGTGTTTGGATAGATATATTAACTCGTGTAGGATCTACTAAAAAACCAAGACTATAATAACAAAATTCATAAGAAAAAGGCTACTTTATAATCCAACTTCCAAGGTAGATTGAATCAATTTCTGGAAAGTTAATTCGCACAAAAAGAACAAAGACCTCCTAGTAACACCAACCAAATTAGGCTAATGGTTTCAGGTGCACTAAATTTACTCTCAGGAAAAAGTCAAGATGAATTCTACCATTCTAATAACAGGAAATCAAATTCAAAGTGGTTTTACAGAAAAAACAACAACTTGTCTTTAACTCAAAACAGTACCCACAATATGATTCCAGCCATAGGTAAAAGTATAACTTATTTGTTGCGTTTGGCAGCACGCCTTCCTTGGCCCTTCTTGGGTGGTCCTTTTCCCCGCCGCTTCAACATTTCAAGCTTCGACAAACGCCTAGAAAGAACGTGATAATAAGTGTAACAAAAAAAAAGTTGAATGAGTGGAAATCAATGTAAGATAACTAGTAAATGCTACCAAAGATTCTGCTTGCAACATAAAGGACATCATTCACAAGTTTTGGCTGCTTAACTTCTACATACATAAATTACATTACTCGAATTCACTTGATGCAAGACAACATAGCTAAATTCACAGGGAAACCAGAAACAAACTTCACCTGATTTAATTATTGAAGAAGTTTTCACATTGAGACTAAAAGTTAATAGAAATAGTGACCAACTCACCATCTTTGACAGGGGTAATGCTATTGGCACTCCCAATTGTCAATCTACACTCCTTATTAACGACTCATAATTTATATAAAGAAAAAAAAAATCAAAATTATGACTAATCAGTAAAGAGTGAGGATAGACAATTGGGCGCATTAATAGCCTCACCCTTTTGATAGAAGATGATTTTTAACTTGTAAAGAAACCTTAAACCGAATATAATTTGCATTGAACCTTTTTCTTTCAATCATTTTGGTTTGAATTTGAAAACGGTAAACTAAGCTCAAATGCAAATAGTGGACAGGGATAACAAACATTACCTAGAAAGTGAGACAAAAATTCAGAAGATAACATTTTACATTCCATAAACGCAATAATAGATTAATATCCATGTATCCACAGTATTAACATGTAAATATCAATATATTGAGGAGTTCATTTCTAAAGGTTAACATGTCGCATAAAAGAACAGCCAATATTGTTGTCCACACCACAACACTGCATTCACCTTCCAAATTGATGGAGCTCGATTACCATGACCAATTTGTGCCAAATGGAGTTCATATTACACAGATTTTTCCATATTAAATGAAACATACAATTATCAAAATCTATCCCATACCAAAAAAACAAACTTTATGGTACCATTCCATTCATTCGTGAAAATAAGGAAACCCCACAAACTTGAAGATCACGCTGTTAATCACAGGACCCCCCCCCCCCCCAAAAAAAAAAAAAAACCCGTCGCAGAGACATAAGCACAAACACATAGTGGGCATTGGCAATGAGAGTGTGACAACATGGTAAAGGAAGGAAGGAGAAGAGAGAGTGCATACTCTTGTTCTTGACGAGCCATGACAAGAGGATCATCTTTCTTGATGTCATAGGGGTACCATTGAGCAACTTTCTCACCGATGAGCTTCTTACGGAGAATCTTGTGTGCAGATTTGTGAGCAGTGGGGTTCAATTGATGACCGAATATTCTGGCTCGTGCCTCTACAACACCTTCTGTGATTGCCGCACCCACCATCCTCTTCAAAACTCCGCTAGCCATCTTCCTTTTCCACCACTGCACACACACGACACAGGTGCTGGACTTTTTGGGTTGTGCCACTCAAATAGTTTTATCGGTAATTTCACTCTAACCCCTTAACTATAACTCTTTTTTAACTTTTCCCCTTTAGGGTTTTTTGGCTTTGTAAAAAAGAAAGTATTTAATTAGAAGATTTTTTATTTCGCGAATCAATCATAAATTGTTATATCATTAAAAAAAATATGAATCTCTTGATACATGGAAAACAGAAGAATAAAAGTTTACGCTACTTAGGTAGCCCAATCAGATGGTAAGAATCATTTGACATGACTCACTAACTTAATTCATTCAATTAAGGTGACATATTCTGATTGGGCAGTGTAACTTTTACCCTCTCATTTTTCTGGGTACCAGAGAATTCACCAAAAAAATATTTGATTCTTACCATAATTATCTTAAAAGTTACATGTAGGATGATTTGTAATTTGATTAGAATGTATTGAAATTAAATCTCGTATTATAATACGAGTTAATCCCCGTTTTGGTCCATAAAATTGTAAGGTTGTATCACTTTGGTCCTTGTGCCAATTTAATTCCTGAAATTGTAAGGTTCGTATTAACTTGATCCCTGACGGAAGGACTAATTGATTAATATTTGATAATTTCATGAATATTTTTAGAATTTCAAAAATATCACGATCTAATTAATACTGCTTATAATTTTATACATCAAATTCAGGATTTACTTGTTGTACTCTAAACTCAAAGCAAAATTTCTAAATTATTCTCGTATTATAATTATAATACTCTAAAACTGTTACATCTTATTTAATAATATATTTGATTCAACGTTTTATTTTATTATGTAATATTAAGATGTTATATTTTTGGTTTTAATTGTTATAAAATACTAGTGAAAAGATTTTTTTTACACTGTCAATCAATCATAATTTAACATATTATTTAAAAATATTTGACTTTTATAATAATTACCTTAAAAGTCATATATATAAAAGTAAAATATAAGATATAATGAGTTTAATTGCTAACAGTATAAAGTTTTTTACACAAATATTTATTCACCAATCATGCTATGCATGACGTTTAAAATAATTAAGATAAAAACCAAATTTTTTGACTGATGTGATAATTCATGATTAGACGTATGTGTAAAAAGATTTTACACTATTAATGTTTATCAATTAAAATTTAAAATAATTTGTGTTTAATTAATAATATAAAAAAATTCATACGGAAATGTATTAAAATTAACTAGTGCAGCGACCCGTGCGATGCAATGGTATATTGTGCTACATGATGTATAATATATATTTTATATATTTAATTTAATAGATTTATACCTTTGATATATGGAAATTAAAATAAAAAAATTTCATAAAAAATATTGTAATGAAATAAAGCATTGCAATAAATTAATTAAAATGAACACTTGGAATAAATGGAAACATATCTATTTTCCATAGTAAAAATTAAAGATAAGATGTTTCTTAACAAAAGTAAAAGATCACTACCAATTAGAAAATTAGTAGATCAAAAAATATATATAATTTATGCAACTAATAATCGAAAAACTACAAATGTAAGAAATGAAAACAATCAGATTTCTAACACCACAAAACTACATCCATCTGGTACAAGCTTCTTCATAAGCATTATCTACAAAAAAAAGAAAACAAAAAACAATGAAAATGACATATTAAAATGTCAAAATCAATGATGTAAAAAATTAGATAACATTATTCTTGCATTAATATATGATCATGAAATCAAAATAAAAAAAAAGAAACTAATTTAAGAAATAATATTGTAGATCTAGTTAGATACAACCAAAACACAGTCCTAATTGTTGATCGAGGAACATAATCATACATTAAAAGAATATTAATGAATCAAAATATACATGAAGTTAATACAAAAGGAGGGAAAGAATCCTTGTGAATTAGCATAAATAATTTTATTGAATTTGCAAGCTTGATACCACCAATAAAAACGAACTAAAATGTTTCATTGTGTCAAATACAATATTGAATTAGCCCTTCAAATATGAAAGAGAAAAATTAAAGAAAGAAACAAATGAAAAAAAATTAATCACGTGACAAAAGATCTACAAAGAAAAAATATATGCCTCATTGCGGTCCTTTATCTGCTATATTGTTTTCTTTTTGGTCAAACGTAAAAAACTACCCTCCAATGAATGCTAAGCAACACCTTGAAGTTGGCTCAGTGTTTTGAGACAATTTTAAAACTTTCAGAACCCAAATACTAAAATGAACTATAAATGTCTAATACAAAATAATAAAGACATTTAAACAAAACAAAATAGCAATTAAAAATATAGACAACAAAGTAGCAAACTTGTTTGATACTACAAAGCATTGGGTAAATCACAATTCCATTAACCACTATATCTATAAATGAAATAAGTAATTGAGCAAATTAGAAATTAAATACTAAACCAGAAAGTATAAAAATAAACAAAAGTATTTTACACTACCCTTTATGAGTTTTGACTCTTGCAAACTAAACCATAATAACAATACTTACCGTATCAGCATAAGAAAGAGCTCAACTCGTCAACACATAACCCAAACAAAACACAATATGCTAAAAAACACCCAAACCCGCATACTTTAAATGCTACATCCATATCAACGACCAAAAGAGAATGTCTTAATAAAACTAAATATAGCAATGACATATTGAGCTAGAGTGCATTTTATTTTAAAAACTAATGCTCGACCAAAGTGTCCAGCTAAACCAAAAAGCCCCTCATTTTGATGTCAATTTCAACCCTTAGGTGAAGGAGCAAACTCAACCAGCCTCTAGTGTTAAACAAAAAATAAAAAAAATAGAACGAACACATAAATTTTCGTGATGTGAAATTATTTTATGCATAAATCACACACAATTAGACAACAAAAACTATAGATATTTTAAGCTCTTCTTTCTCTCAAATCAACCATAAAACTTTTACACAATACACCAACAACACCTAAAATCTACCCTTCTTTATATTGAATCCTGCCAGATCTATGATCATTACAATTTGGTGTGCTATTTATTTTTTTATTCTGTTACTGAAGACAACAAAAACAGAATCACCAACACATATAATTTTTATAACACAACAAACCGAGGACACAAATTAAAAAAAAAAAAATCGAACCATAAAAAAAACATGCTTGACACATAAGCAGGTAACAGCAAAGCAAAATGAAAATAAAGTAATCTAAAAGGAGAGAAATCCAAAAATGAAGCAGAAACCATAAGCAAAGCAATTCAGAAATTCAGATATCAAAACAAAATGAAAATGAGAGATTTGGGGAGAGATATACCTGAGCAATGAAGCACAAAACAAAGTGAACGAAAATGAAGAGCAATAGGGAGAAAGCTTGGTTCTGGAGTAGCCAAACGAAAATGAAACCAAAAAAAAAGAATTTAGGGTTTTTTAAGGATTAAAAAATAAAATCCTAATATCAAGGTTCTATGATGAGAAATTTAGGGATATTTAGGAATTTATGCTCATGAAACCAAAAAAGAAACAAAGAAAAAAATGGTTTATACCTTGTATTTGTTGTATTGCAGAAATATAAAAAATTCTAGTTTCTTGTATCTCGTAAAATCTAAGCCTGCAGCACAGAAAAGAATATCCTAGAAAAACAAAAAAAAAATCTGGAATAATTCAGAAAAATAAAAAGCTTACAATGACAGCGTGGATGAGGAGGGCGTCTAGATGACGGCGATGTTAAGGTGACAGATAGAAGAAATTGAAAGAAATGTGAGAGAAGAAAAAATGGAAGCTGAAAGATTAGTGAAAGAAATAAAAGCTAGAATCAATTCTTTATTTGAATAGAAAGAGGTTCTGCCTGGCACACAAAAAAAAAAAACTGTTCTGCCAATTTAGTTTCAATGAATAGAATAAAAAGAATCAACTTTTATTATAGAAAGAACGTGGGCTGAACACCTGAACGTGGGTTATTGAGGAAATGTTTTTTTATTATAGAAAGAAGGTAGGTTGAACGTGGGTTATTGAGGAAAGAAGCCTTTTGAACATATGAATAAAAAAACAGATTAGAAATATTGGAAAAGGAGAAGGTGGGCTAGAGAGGCTTTGAGCCCGATAAAAACGGTTGAAAAGAGGAAGAAGAGAAAAGGGGAGTGGTGTATTACGATAGTTGAAGGTATTTTAAAGATATTCAAATGTTTTTAAAAAATTTATGATGTATGAGAAAAAATTATGGTGTAAAATTTAATATTTATATATATTTATATATATATATATATATATATATATATGAATATGAAAGTGTTGCACATCTGGGCCCGATGCTCCCAGTGGTCCACTCTGATCTCAGCCCGGGCTCCGACCTATGGTCTTGATCGGGCCCTATTCCCAGGCTTAGTCATCAGATCGCCCATTCAATCTTGATTGGGTTAACCAGACTCACGAAGGAAACCCAAGGTACTGTGAGCAGTCAGATTAAGAACAACGGGCTTTAATTTTCATAGCCCCATTTTTAATTTTATACCCCCTTTAACCCACCAAAATTATCAACTCACCCTTTTAATACAAGTTTTTCATAGGTATTTTTTTTTTCTGGTTCGCGATTTCTCCCGTATGAAACCACACGGGAGTGTAAATGATTACACTTCCGTGTGGTAGCATACGGTTGTGTAAAGTTATATAAATAGGCAACCGTATATAATCACATGGTAGTTGATGCTTATAAATAGCCTACCGTATACAACTATACGGTAGTTTTGTTTAAATAAATAAACTACCGTATGCGTCCATACGGTACGTATATTTTGGAAGAAAAATATACTACCGTATGAAACCATACGGTTGTATATCAAATTTATCCACACGTATGATTCCATACGGTAGTCTATACCACAAATTTTGGTACACTACCGTATGGTATCATACGGTTGGCTAAAACATCAACCTACCGTATGATTCCATACGGTGGCGTTACATTATTTTGAATACATTACGGAAACTATGTATTAAATAACGCCACCGTATGGAATCATACGATAGGTTAATGTTTTAGCCAACCGTATGATATCATACGGTAGTGTACCAAAATTTGTGGTATAGACTACCTTATGAAATCATACGTGTGGATAAATTTGATATACAACTGTACGATTCCATACGGTAGTATATTTTTCTTCCAAAATATACGTACCGTATGGAAGCATATGGTAGTTTATTTATTTAAACAAAACTACCGTATAGTTGTATACGGTGGGCTATTTATGAGCATCAACTACCGTGTGATTGCATACAGTTGCCTATTTATATAACTTTGCACAACCGTATGGTCATATACGGTTGTTTGTTTACTTAAGCTACCGTATGGCTATACATGGTAGTGTAGTAAACAAGCTCCAGTGTAATTATATACGATAGCTTAAGATTTTAAACAAACTACCGTATTTAACTATATGGTAGTCTATTTATTTAAACAAACTACCGTATATCTCTATACGGTTGTTTATTTGTTTAAATTACCGTATATAGTCATACGGAAAAACGTGATAGGGAAGGATAGTTTTGGATTTTTAAAATATTGGGATATGAAAATGAATTTCCTGGATATGAAAATAAAAGCCCATGAACAACAGCTCTTGCATTTATCCAGTTCCATATGCCAATACATTCAGAAACTTTTCAATGACCTTACTGAAGAATCTTTAACTTGATAAAAGTTCATTCAATTTACATGTTTTAACTTGCTCTCTAGAGTAAAAATTTGATCTTTCCACACTAACCCAGGTCATATGTACGATTTTCTGCGCACCTGCAAGAAGCAAATCAACACGGGCAAAATGAGCATGACAGTGAGGCATGAAGGTTTCTTATAAAATTTCTTAGCCACGCTTTCTATAAAACAATAACAAATGCTACCACAATGAATTATTGGAAAGTAAGTTGGTCAATAAACTCTGACTACATCTCCCTTTTTAATGCTTAGTTTAACAAACTGTACTTCCCCAATCCTATTTCAGATAATCCAAACACACAAAACCTTGTCAAATCTGTCTAGTTTATGCACTTTAGACTTTGTTATCCGTGAATGCTAAATACACCTTCTTAGGTAAGCGATAGGTTGTTTCAAACAAGAGGGTATTGATATATGTGCGTTTGAAAGAGCTTTTAGGGAACTTATGAGAATAGCTTATAGAAATAAATTTATGCAAATAGTTTATGAAAATAACTTATGATATTTCTATAAGCTCTTTTTAGTTTATTTCCATAAGCTTGTCAAAAAAGCTTATGAAAATAAGTTGTTTTTAGCTTATTTGAGAAAGAGTTTATTGAATAAACGCTTAATTAAGTTGTTTACTCAAACGCACCCAAATAGTTAATTCGATTAAACCGAATTAGGGGTGGCACGACTGTGTCTCAAGAAGTAGCATAGTCGTGCTTGTCCTCTTGTTACTGTTTTACATGTTTTTACGTGTTAGGCTTTCGCGGGGGGGGGGGGGGGCTTATAAATAGGACTCTAATATCTCTAGAATGCATTTTGTGAACCCTACCAGGGTACCACCAAAAAACTCATAAAAGACTTAAAAGGAAGAAATTCAAGGTTTTGGGAAGGAGAAATCAAAGGAGGAGGAGAAGAGGAAGAAGAAGGGACCTTAGGCTTTAAGTGAGGAGACCAAAAGGGCTTATCTTAGAGTTTTTAGAGCACGTTTTTTGAAGTCTTCAAGAGGTGAATAAACACTCTTTCCTAAACTTTCATGGTATGGTTTAATCCTTGTTTCAAAAACGATAGTTTTCGAGTTGGGTTTCAAAGGGGAAAATTGGGGTTTTCGATTTAGATTCGAAATTGATGATGATTACTTGTAATTAATGTTTTGTATTGGTGATTCCTTATTGTCCTTGAGGTGGCTTCTATTGTATACCCTCCTCACTTTGGTGCATGCATGCTCCTTTAATCAGAGCCACGTATTCGTTAGCAAAAAAAAAAAACGATTGAGATCAAAAGATAAAAAAGATAACAATAAAATGACAATATTGTCCTTGTCATTTGTCATCTCTTTCACTCCTTCTCCGGTGATACTCACACCACCTATTGCCGAATGACAACCTCGCATTGCCGCCTCTGTTTCCCCTTCCCTGTCCGTCGGTCACTGCCTTGCAACAGCGAGTAGTCGCGGCTCCTCTCCCATTGTAAAAGAAAAAAAAATGTGAAGCATGAACATTGATCTGGAACTGGGTTCCTGGGATTATCAATGGTGCTTCTTTACTTTACCACAAGAAACAATAAGACTAAGGGACAGCGAGGCAGCGATGGCAGCGCACGTTGTGGCGAGGTGTGGTTGGAGTGGCGCATGGTGCCAAGGCGCAACGGTGTGGATCTGGTTGGCAGTGGTGTGGTGGTTGGTGCAATCTAGGCCACACAGTGCTCACGCAGTGAGGCGGGGCATGCGACAACAACAAACGGTGCATGCAGCGGACGATGTGAAGAAGATGAAAAAGAAGATCCGAATGACGATTGGGGTCTGGATCTTCAGGAATCAGGTGGAATAGGTGAGCTTCTGGTTCACAGATATGCTATGCATATCTTTGATTTTGCTGGGTTGTCTTCTTTGACAAACCCAACCCACCACAACTCGTTGCCGTAACATAGGGAGTGGGAGGTGACAGTGCATGCAACTCGCCAATGGCAGATATGTTATTATTGTACTGAGATCTGGTGTTGGGGGCGTGCATATTAGACACACTGGTGAATGGGTTCGACTATGGCTGTGGAGCTGAGGTTGCATGCCGGCACGGAGACTCGCCATCGGGCCATGGTGGTTGGTTTGTCAGATATGTGAAACAGTGGTTAGCTGGATAGGAAGGGGTGGGGGTAAGAAGGAAATTTCATGACTAAAGGTTGAGGTAAAAAGGGAATTTCGCAAGTGGTGCAGGATGCACCTCTCTTTAGAGGGTGCATATTAGACGTCACCTTGTTCTTGATGGTAAACATAATTAGATAAAGTCAATTTCATGTATTTGTAGTATTTGATTCTTATTGTGGTTCATGTGTTGTTACGGGTATGAATGCATATAACGAAAATAGTTTTTTATTTATAAATTAATGAATTAATTGAATTTATTAAGCTCTCTATATGATGATTTATGGTGCTTGTGATGGAATTGTATGAATATGATAATCGTTTATGTAATTTGGGATTGTTATGATTTGCTATGATGTGATTATCATCAATTGATATATTGATTATTAAGAAAGATGTGGGTCAACTCGACGACGCGACGTATATACAGAGTTATATGTGCAATTGATAAGAAAGATCGATGTCAACCCGAAGGTGCGCTTGAGGGAAAATTGATATCTCCTTCAAGGAGAAGACAATGAGATGTCATTGGGTGATTGTGAGCTCATGTATCCAGATAGATGATCATCTTGAAGTGATAAATACAGTGAGAGAATATTTATTTATGTTAATAAATGTTTGTAAATGTGTTTTTGAGTTTTCTTTCTATGTTTCTCGTTTATTTATATTTTTGAAAAATTTGCGTATACCATGATTGATTTTCGAACATCATCCAACTAAAAATAACATATTTGCGAAAGTATTTTAGAACTTTGTTTTACTCACTAACTCATTGGGATTATATCTCATTAGTGGTGTTATTTTTCAGAGCAAGTAAGTTATATTTGTGACAACGCGACCACTTGGAGCATTGAAGACCTTAGTACTAACTGTGTTTTATTTTTGAAAAAATAGGTAATGAATATTTTGGTCCTTACAAATAGGATAAGATTTGGTTTTAGTCCCTCTAAATTTTTTTTAGGTTCTAGTCCCTAAACGTTTTAAACCTTTGAAATTCGTCTCTGCCATTAGAAAACCTTTGTTAAGTGATGACGTGATAGACAGAGGGCCATATCATGCCACGTCTACAAAAATATTAATTTTTAATTCCACCAAATTTTTTAAATAAGTTTTTGGTCCCCACAAAGTCATCAGTTTTGATTTTAATCCCTGTAAAAAAAATATTCGTAGGATTTCGTGCTTGTAATCTCTGTTTTTTTTTTTAAATAGTCTCTACCTTGTGAAATGTATATCTTCCTCTATACTTGTCCGAATTGAGTGAAACCAGATTAGAATTAAAGCTAACAACCTGTCAATTGTATCACATAACTTCCAGTATACGTATCCAAATCGAGCAAAACGGTTACAACATCCAATTTTTCAACGTGGCATCGATGTGGCATGGTTGACATGGTGTTTCATTGGTCACGTCAGCAATTAACAGAGAGAAGTGATGGTATGGACTATTTACGAAAATTTGAGATTAAAGTAACAAAATTCTAAAAAAAAACTGTACAGAGATTAAAATCAAAATTGATAAACTTTCCAGGGACAAAAAACTTATTTAAAAAATTTGGTGGAATTAAAAATTATTATTTTTGTACACGTGATATCGATGTCGTGGCACTTTGTCTGCCACGTCATCACTTAACAAAGATACCATAACGGCAGGGACGAATTTCAAAGTTTTGAAACGTTTAGCAAACAGAACCTAAGAATTTTTTTTTGAAAGGACTAAAATCAAATCTCATCATATTTATAGGGATCAAAATATTCATTAAACCAAAAAAACAATGAAACTCCCACAAATGAAAATGATCTCAAAACAAAGTACAAAAACAGTATCTAGCTATTTCCAATTATATATATATATATATATATATATATAGAGAGAGAGAGAGAGAGAGAGAGAAACATATAAAAGTGAGAGTGGCTTTTTTATATAATAAGAGTGTGAGAGTGTAATTTCAGCCTTTTGATTAAAATCAAAGGGTTAGATTAAAACAGCCATTTAAAAATCTTACGTGCGTCTATTCCCATTCACCTCATGTTCACCCACTCTGCATCTCTCATTCTTCTCTCAAAATTCACGTTCAACCACCGCCACGCCACTGTGAAAAAGAAAACTGAAAACTTCACCCAACCTATAGTCTTAGGGCCTGTTTGGCAAGGCACTCCTACGAGCTTATAGCGGATGAGAAAGTAGCCCCGTTTGGTAAACGCCTCTGTCACGAGCTTATAGCATTTTTTCCAGATGCTACTTGAAGTAGCGTTTGAGCTTATAGCTTATAGCGTTTCATTTTTCTTTCCACTTTTATCCTGATTATCTTCATTTAATTCTACATTTATTCTCTTCTCTCTTTTATGTAAAATCATTAATGAAGATGTCCTTTTATGTCATTTTATATTTTTTAGCTAGTTCAACCGCTAGTTTTATCAAACACTTCCACAAAAAATAAGCTAGCTTATCCGTTATCCGCTATCAGCTACCTCATCCGCTATCCGCTGTAAATTATCCGCTATCAGCTAGCTTATCCCGCTAACAGCTAATTTTACCAATCAGACTCTTAGTCGTCACTGCTAGCAGGTGATTTGTCTTCTCTCTTTCTCTTCCCTATTTTCATTTTCAAGTTCTCATTTTTTTTCTACCCAATTTTTCTTAGGCTAAAAAAATCCGAGGTATGCCTAATACGAGGTAAGCTTTTAGTTCTACATGTACCTCTCCAATGATTCGTAGACGAATTTCCTTTTATTTTAACTTTCTATTGTAATTCTGAATTTTTTATGGTGTTTTATTTTTGCTATCTCTTACTGTTATAACACAGGAAAATACCTCCAAGACAGAGTGAAAAGATTTGTTTTATTTTGGATAAAGTACAAAGAATGATATTACCAAAACTAGTCTCATAAATTAGTACTGTTATTTATAATGATTGTTCACTATAATTTTAATTAAGCTTTTTTGTTTTTATTTTTGTCTTTTTCAACTTCGCGGAGACTCCGATGTACTTATAATTGTGCATCTATTATCTGTTATATAAATATGGTTCAAATTTAACGGTTCAGAGCTAGGAAACATTTTAAACAAGGATCTCATATTTTTTTAAGTCATGAATCAATGTTCTCTTTAGTTGTTTGAAGCAGATTAGCAGAGCATCCTCTGGTTTGAACTTACCAGACTTGATAGATTATAGCAGGCCTTATAATCATGAGCCATTAGCAGATAAGGCAAGACCATTATGCTTTGGTTCAATTCCACTTCGAGATTATGTTTCTTTTTCAATCCTAACAAATACTCATATTGCTTGCCTCAGATATTGCTTGCACGTCAGTTTCCAGAGTTCATGACATACAGTAGTTGTGACCTTTCACCTGCTAGTTGGGTTTCATTGACTTGCCATTGCTGCTGTGAAAGTTGTTCAAAACAGAATGGGTGGAACATTTGGTGATACTGATGAACAAGAGTTTAGATGCTAGCTTTTCTTTGAAATTGTAAATTTTGCTAATTTTTAGTACTCGTAAGATGCCAACCCAGTTAGCAAAAACTTAACAGAGGTTGAAGAGTATCTTTTGATGGTTGTTATTTGTTTCAATAGAACTTGTACATAAACTGAGAATATTAATGAAAGATGAATGGCCATTTTTGTTCATCCCATTCAAGATGAATGAGCTCGTCCCACTTTTCTGTTCTATGTTATCTTTAACTTCCACAATAAATAACATGAACCCGTCGACAACTCAGGGATGAGTGTTAAGGGATGTCCAGTGCCCAATTCAGTGTCTATCATCCATTCAAACACACTCTTCAAACAGATGACACATCTCCTCGAACAGGTGGTGTGCAGTTCAACTAACCAAATTAAAACTACAAAAGAAAAATGGAAGAATGACATTCTAGATTAAATTGATATCTCATCTTGTGTGCTCTGCAAGTTCTCCACGGAGGAGGATCTCGGCTGGTGTCGGAATCGCGGGAGGGGAAGAGATGAAGAGAATGGTGGGTGCGAGCGAATTGGGTCTGGATGGGGAAGAGATGAAGAGATGGTTGAAATTTTTGGAGATGAAAAAATGTTGCTTTCACGGATTAAACGTGCTTTGAGTTTTAATTTTGCAATTAGCTGTGGCTGGAACGAAAGGAAGAAACGAAGAAAAATATAGGTGCTTTGAGTTTTTTTCTTGAACTGGCGGTGGATGAAAGTACCAAGGACAAGAAACAGGGGATCAGAGGCACGTGAGGTGTTTAAGTGTTTATTTTAATCTGAGCCTTTGATTAAGGCTGAAATTAAACACCTTCACTCTCATATAAAAAAGACACTATAAACTGTGTCAATCCCACAGTCATCTTCCCGCTCAAAACTCCTTCCTTATTGTTTTTATTAATTTCTAATTATTAATATTTTTTCTGAACTGGTTATTTCGCCTGAAACCGATCAAACCTCACCACCTTTTGTTTTTGTTTTTTTATAAAAATTTTACTATCATCCATCACGTGGGCTATCTACTTTCTATTTTCTAACACGTTTGCTACATTTTTATTTTTTATATTTAATTTTTTTTTTCCTTTTCTTAGATTGTTAATATTTTTAGGATTTAATTGTTATGCATTGACTTACATTGTCAATCAATCAAAAATTGTCATATCAGTAAAAATCATTGACTCTTAAGCTAACTATTTTTAAAGTCATTCAAATTATGAATTCTTATTGGTTGACAATTTTACACTGACAGTGCATAACAATTAAACTCATATTTTTATGAGTAAAGATCAAAATTGGTCCTTAACAAAAAAAACAGTGACATTTTGGATCGTGAGAAATGAAAAATATCAATTTAGTTTTCAAGAATGTAAAATGCAGATCAAAATAATCACCAACAGTGACTAAAATGTCCCTAAAAATTCTACTAATTTCCGCTATATTAGTATTTTTATTTCTTAGGAACCAAAATATCATCGTATTTTTTTTTGTCAAGAACTAATTTCAACTTTTCCTGTATTTTTATTCCTCCAATTCCCTTGGCTTTACGTATCAAAAGCAGTTTCTCCCTGTCACCCGTAACCAGTTCTTCCCACTGATTCGTTTTCACTCATTTACTCATATTCAAAGGTCACACGCTTTCACTCTGTTTATTGGTATAGCTCTATATTGTCAGTTTAATTCGCCCCTTTCTTTGGCTGCCTGTGCAAAACGGTTGCTCTCTTTCTCAGCTTCAAGTCATGCACGATTCTTCACACTCATAACTTCTCACCCATTTGCTCATACACACACTAACCCACACTTTATTCTTCATTTTGGTTTCAAGTTCAACACTTTGGAAGGCAAAATTTGGGAATCTCTCATGGAATTCATCCCATTATTCTTGCATGCTCTTCAACTTCAACTTCATCCTTTCACTCAATTTATTTTTTTACTGGAAGTGGTTTTGGGGGCTAATTGACCAAACTAACCTACTTTTAGAAACTATTTATCAATATAACCTTATTTTGAAACTATTTATCAAACTAACCCACTTTTCGCCAACCTGGCATTTTTATTATTTTTTTCTGACACCAAAGACGCTACTTTGACTAGCGTTTTTGAAAAACGCTACTGTCAGTAGCGTTTTCACCAGATTGTGCCACGTGGCAAAATCTGGTAAAAATATATCAGATGGGTGAACATTTCTTCACCCATCTAACAGTCATCAGACAGGTGAAGAAACCCGTCTGATGGTCCTCAGACGGGTGAAGATCTTCATCGTCAGATGGGTGAAGAAATGTATCAGACGGGTGAACATTTCTTCACCCGTCTGATACCCGTCTGATAGTCTGATACCCGTCTTATCTGATGAAGATCTTCAGCTTCAGACGGGTGAAGAAATATATCATATGGGTGAACATTTCTTCACCCGTCTGATAGATATCAAATGGATGACACATCTAGTGTTGGCCTTGACCAACGCTAAACGTAAAATTTTTTATTTTTTTTATATTTTTACTAGATTTTGCCACGTGACACATCCAAAAACGCTAGTCAAAATAGAGTCTTTGGTGTTAGAGAACAAAATAATAAAAAATGTTATATTGACGAAAAGTGGGTTAGTTTGGTAAATAATTTTAAAATAAGATTATATTAATAAATAGTTTCTAAAAATGGATTAGTTAGGTTCTTTAGTCACCATTTAGGTGTCTTTATTAAAAGTATACACCACTGAACTAAACTTCACATGTCCTACGAGTCATTTTTATGGCTGGTCAGCTCACTCCCCATACATAATGCTTTATCACCATTTCGTCACACTATCAAACATCAAAACACATAAATCAGCATTACCTCAAACCATGGGCATCAAAAGACTGCATTCTATTTAATCAAAAAAAAAAAAAAAAAGACTGCATTCTAGACTTATTAGCTAACTTGAAATGCATAACCCTTTTCAGCTCTCCTTCACCATCAATTTATTTAGTTGTTCGTTCCTAAATAAATCTTAGTATGTTCTTATGTGTAACTAATAGTTTGTTTGCATATGTGAATCTAATTACGTGCTAAATTGTAGATATTTTATTATTTCATTAACTGTGTTTCATATTTTATGTGCTATATAGTTTATTTGCTAAATTATTTATTATAATAATATAGATGTCAAAGTATTAATTTTCTATCTTAAGCCACTGCATATTTATTATTTCATTGATAATGTTTTATTTTTTTTAAATCAGGGTGATAAAATTGAAGCTCCAATCGCAACAGATAAATTAATCAAGAAGCACAAGGATACAATTTTAGAGGGAAAATGCTTTATCATCCATAAATTTTTTATTGTTCACAATGTTGGGGATTATAAAGCAACTCCACATATGTGCAACTCAATTTTCACAATACTACGGTTGTTCACCATTGTGATTTAATGAACGTTTTAGTTCCTACAAAGTGGATGAGTTTTGGTTTCAGTCTCTATAATTTTTTTCGTTGGTTTTGGTCCCTATTAGTTTCAGAATTTTGATTTTAGTCCCTGTCGTTAGTGTCTATCCATCAAGTGTTGACGTGGCTAATGGTGTGCGACGTCAGCACTGTCACGTAGGCTAATTTAATAATTTTTAATATCATGTAGGATTAGATTTAATGAATTTTTTAATCCCTGCAAAGTGTACGAGTTTTGGTTTTGGTCCCTAAACTTTTATCATTGGTTTTGATCCTTGAAAGTTCTAGAACTTTGATTTTAGTCCCTAAAAGTTTCAGAACTTTGGTTTTAGTCCCTGTCATTAGTATTCATCCGTTAAGTGCTATCGTTGTTAATGGCACGCCACGTCGAATTTCGGAAAAATAATTTCACTTACCTTCCAATTAGGACAAGCCTAAAATTCCCCATTCGGATTCTTCTTGCTCTTGGATGTTATCAGCTTCAACCAATCTCCACAATCACAAATCCTATCACGGTATTGAAGATTGAAGTGAATGACCTGAGGTCTTCTAATCAAGTTGGCTTATCGGAACGGTCTTGGTGATGGGAAGGGGAAGAACGAGAAAACAAAGAAGAAGCTGGATGAATGAAACACGAGAAAGGAGCTTCTTCCGAAACATGTGAAGGAGGTTGACGGAGTTGGAAACGCGAAGAAAAACATGAGTGAGATTCTATTTAATAGTTTATAAACTAAAAGGAAATAATAAGATTAAAATAATAAAAATAAATTATTTTAATAACTGTAATAAATAATAATAATTATTATTATAAATTAGAAAAAATAAATGATTTTCCTACATGACATCTCACGTTACTTTAAAATATAAAAAAAATGATGTAAATATGTTTTTTGTCCCCGTAAAATGAGCGCATTTTGGTTTTGATCCCTCTAAAATCTAAAATTACCATTTTTGGTCCCTACTGTCATGTAACATCCATTAATTGCTTATATGTCTATCAGAAGGTCATATGGTCATTCTCAGTATCATCTAATGACCTCTGTGGTGTCATGTTAGCATATGATTCCCATAAGATTTTCCTTGAACCCTAAAATAAATTGTATTTATCTATCCTCAAATGAATGCTAAGGAGTAAAAACAGTGATATTAAATTTTAGAGGGATAAAAATCAAATAAAAATAATTTACAGGGATCAAAACCAAAATTTGCTCATTTTATAGGAACCAAAAGTAGTAATTTCATATTTTAGAGGGATGAAAACCCAAAAAACATTTACAGGAACCAAAACCAAAATTCGCTCATTTTTTAGGGATCAAAAATATATTTAACCCCTAAAAAAATTAAGGCATAATGAAGTTTTTGATCCCTATAAATATAGACTCTTTTGATTTTAGTCCCTATCTTTTTTTTTTTTGTTAGGAACTGATCTTTATAACTTTTAAAGTTTTGAATTTAATCCCTACCGTTAACTTGCACCGTTAACTGATGCCATATCAGATGAAAGTCCACATCAACGACGTCACGTGGCATTAAATATTTTTTTTAAAATATTTTTTAAAAAAATTAATTTCGAGTAATTACTAATTTTATTTATCTTTTATTTAATTATAATAATTACTAATTTTTTAATATTATATCTGCTGCGTATTGAATTTTAGTGTAAATATGTTGCATATTTTTATTTTGTTGATATTAACTTCTACCAAAACTGAAGTTGATTTGGCCTTTATATTGAATCATATTATCAAATATAAGATTGGACCGTAATTTAAGCATGCTTCATACAAGATTGGCCCGTTAAGCAATGTGCCTTTCATGTTATCAACTCAAAGTGTAAAATTATTAATTATTATAATATTAAAAAATTAATAATTATTATAATTAAATAAAAAGTAAATAAAATTAGTAATTATAAGAAATTAATTTTTTAAAAATATTTTTTTTAAAAATGTAACGTGGATTAAAAAAATATTATTTAATGCCACGTGGCATTGCTAATGTGGACTTCTATCTGACACGTCATCAGTTAATGATGTAAATTAACGGTAGGGACTAAATCCAAAACTTTAAAAGTTAACGACACTAGTTCCTAACAAAACAAAAAAAAGATAGCGACTACAACCAAAAGTGCCTATATTTATAGGGACTAAAAACTTCATTAAGCAAAAAATTAATATAACTAACAACAAGGATTAAAATCAAAATTCTGGAACTTTCAGAAACCGAAACCAATGAAAAAATTTTAGGGACCAAAACCAAAATTCGTGCATTTTACAGGGACTAAAAACTCTATTATGTCTAATCCTACTTGGCATTAAAAATTATTAAATTAACTTAAGTGACATTACTGATGTGGTGCACCGTTAGCCACGTCAGCACTTAATGGATAAACACTAACGACAGAGATTAAACCAAAATTCTGAAACTTATAGGGACTGAAACCAATAAAAAAAAATTATATGGACTAAAATCAAAACCCATCCATTTTGTAAGAACTAAAATATTTATTAAATCAATTATATTTATAAACATAATTTAACATAATAATTTAGTGTATTTTAACACATCCGTGCGATCGCACTAGTATAAATAAAAACAATGTCTATTTTCTGAAGAAAGGGTGCTAAAAGGTGTAATATTATTTATGACGTTTTTTCTAATTGTTTCACGTTTTCTTTCAGCCCATTGAATCAAAGAAAGAACAATCCCTTATATCGGACGGTACTGAACGCTTTCCTCAAAGCTAGTTAGGACATGTTGCACGTTGGAAATATTTTAATATAAAGGACAAATTAATTAAAAGCATTAAAAAGGTAATAAAACTAACACAAATGCTATATAATATCTTAAAGACATTGGTTAAGAAAATAAAAATAAAAATTATGTATTAGAGAATGACCTATTCATTTTTTTTAAAAGTTTAAGCGTTATAATTCTTCATGTAAAATTTTTACTTTTTGATTTTTTAACCAATGTCTTTAGAGAATTGATTAACAAGACCCTAAAACTAGATCTAATCATTAACGAAAATATTAGAAAAAATTACTTTTGTAATGGTAATAAAAGGAAAATTTAAAACCTTTCAAAAACAGGTTCTCTTTAACACACTCTTAATTATTAAGTAAATTTCATATGAGATCTACTAAATCATATGAATCCACTCTATATTTAGTGGGTTTCTCATGAAATCCATCAAATAATAAAGAATGTATTAAAAAGAGTGTGTTAAAGAATATTTTATTAACGTTGCTCTATTTTGAAATAAAATTTTCGTCACATTATTATCATTCATTAATTGTCAATGCTTAAGCTACTTATACCAAAAACACTTTTTTATATTATACATTCCATTGGCACGTAAGCAAAGTTTGAACCCTGAATAAATAAAAAATATTGATCAAGATTCATAGGGGTAGTTGGAATATATATAGTCTTACCATTAATGAACACACAAGCTCGTGTGGAACTCCATCCATGGCAAATAATCAAGGCTATCATGAATCGTTTTGCAAAGCAAAAATATGGGTTTCAGCCTCAGGATTATTCTCCCTCATCTTCCTGCTTATGTTTGCTGCAAGCATCGTCGGCTGGGTTGACCTCGTAAGTCATCCCTTTCTTACTTTCCTAACCATCCTCTTAATTTCTGTGTAAGTGTTCAAGTTGTCCCTTGTTTCAGCTTTTGATGCTTTGCTTTCTGGTTCTCAGCAGTAGTCATGCATATTTTGTTCATATCGTTTTGTGCTGCTCTCGTAGAAATTGTGGAGAAATTCTCAATTAATTCTAGGAAGATTCTATATTATTCTTTGGATATCATACCCTTATTTATGTGAACCAAACAGATGGCGAGAAATTAACCCCATGTAATATTGACATAACTCAATTAATTGAGGTGTCACATTCTGATTAGAAATAGGATGCCAAAATTTTCTACTTTTTAAAGATATCATAACAAAATCCGTAATTTTTTAATAATAAGCAAAAGGAACAGCAAAAACAAAAGAGAGAAGAGAATTAATTAAGCGGAGGATTATATATATGGTCACTTATGCTATCTTTTAATCCAATAAATCCTAACAATATTTAAAATGTTTATTAGTGTGTAGTTAATAAGATTACAAATTACAAAGCTGAACGAACAAACTTATAGTTTAGTTGGTATTGGTATTGTTTTAAAGACTAAATGCATTTATTTTATAAAAAAAAAAAAGAGATATGCTTCGCGGTGGCGGTGGTCCGAGGTCTGGCGGTGGCGGTACCCGGATCTCCAGCGGCGGTGGCTAGCTTGAGGTCTGGCGATGGTGGTGCCCGGATCTCCGATAGAGGTGACCGGAGCTGGGTCGACGACGGTGGTCGGTGGTCGAAAGTGGTGGTCGATGACTGTCGAAGGTGGTGGCCGAATGTGAAGGGAGTGAGAAGAATTTATAAATTCCATCTATCTAGGTAGAAATTTGAAATTCGCTCATTTACACCAAGTGTGGGTGTGTTTGGTTCAAATGATGGGAGGAGAGGAGAGAGATTTTAATGGAGGGGAGGGAAATGGAGGGGAGAGATTTTAAGTAACTATTGGGTTTGATTGAGTGAGGGGAGATGAGGGATTTTAACGGAGGAAAGGAAAAGTAATACTATTTATGTTTGGTTCACAAGGGGAGGGGAAAAATTTTAAAACTAACTTACTTTTATACCCTTATAATTTTAGATTTTAAAATACATAAATAGAGATATTTTAGTCATTTCATTCAAAATATTTTAAATCTCCCCCTTCATCTCCAAATCCCACACTTTTGGAGGGGAGCCAAAATTGGAAGAGGAGGGATTTTGCTCCCCTTCCTTTTTAAAAAATAAACCAAATAATAAATATTTAAAAAAATCTCTCTCCTCCCCTCTGGCTAATTGACCCAACTAACCTACTTTTAGAAACTATTTACCAATATAACCTTGTTTTGAAACTATTTACCAAACTAACCTACTTTTCGCCAACGTGACATTTTTTATTATTTTTTTCTGACACCAAAGACGCTACTTTGACTAGCGTTCAAAAACGCTAGTTGTAGTAGCATCATCAGCTTTCAGGAGACAACCACTGTCAGGCCGCCACGTGACGTGCTCTGGGCGAAGGCGCTACTGCAAGTAGCGCCTTTAGTGGCTGATCAGACGGGTGAACATTTCTGTTAACCCGTTTGATGACTCAGTGAAGTTCTTCACTGATAGTCATCAGACGGGTGAAGAAATGATCACCCGTCTAATGGCTATCACAGTGAAGAAATGTTCTGCACTGATAGTCATCATACGGATGATCATTTCTTCACCCGTCTGATGACTTTTAGTTGAAGAAACGTTCACCCGTCTGATGACTATCAGTGAAGTGAAGACGGGTGAACATTTCTTCATCCGTCTGATGTTCACCAGTCTGATCAGCCATAAAGGCGCTATTTGCAGTAGCTCCTTTGTCCAGAGCGCACCACGTGGCGACCTGGGCAGTGACTGTCCCCTGCATGGTGAAGACGCTACTGTAACTAGCGTTTTCCAAAAACATTAGTCAAAGTAGCGTCTTTGGTGTCAGAAAAAAAAAATAAAAAATGTCAGGTTGACAAAAAGTGGATTAGTTTGATAAATAGTTTGAAAATAATATTATATTAATAAATAATTTCTAAAAATAGATTAGTTTGCTCAATTAATCCCTCCCCTCCAACCAAATATTATTAAATGCATTTATCTATTTATATATGTCCCAGGAAAACATCGCAACACTTGGCTAACTGACTCCGGGTTGGTCTCACCCGTCCCTATACAACACAATGCTTTAAAATTTTTTTTTTTTGTACTGAAATTTTTTTTGTTTTCTTAATTAGCGATATATTATAATATTTTTTTTCTCACATAAATTGTTACTTTTTGCTTGACATAATAATATTTCTGTATTGATATAATTTATTTTATAAAATATTACTTAATTTAGTTTTATTTTAAATTTTATAATTTAACTATATATAATTTTAACTTTTTTACATTTTATATTTTTACATTTTATATAAATGTGGACTCGATCCGGTCTTGATCCAGTCATTAGTCCAACTATGAATAGGTTGAGTTTGATAAATAAATCAAATCAGATTTAGATCGAATTAGTGCCTCTATATAGATCAGTCTCAACTCTTATCTCTTTTTCTTTTCTACTATTTATAATTTGAAAGAAGACAATTTGCACATTTCTTATAATTGAAATTCTACAATCCTTTACAGCAATATTTGAAGTAAATCAAAGTATAAGCTTTCAAGCATACCATTTAAGTTAAAATAAATGAGAAAAAGTTTGTAGGAAGAAATAAAATTCACTTTGTCAATAAAAATTTTTTGTATGTCTCAAAAAAGATTAGTATATGGTCATAGATTGAAGATACTTTTATACACACCAGAAAAATAAACAAATGAAAAACGTGTAATCCATTAGGTCGTGTGGACCGGTGCAAGATGTGAGATTAAAGTCAACACACGCAATTGCTTTTGGATTAAAAAAACATTACGTGCATTGCCTTCATTGGTGTATGTATGGTTCCATTATCAGCAAGTGTATAGCTAGTGCGGGTCGCCCTCACATACTGTATGTAACGATTTGCAGCCTAAACCAAATGCACCAATTATCGTCCACTTGATGTATTTAAAAGTTGATGCACTCAATTACTTGTTTTGATGAATTGAGAACTCTTGAAACTACTTTTTCATTGTATGCTACCACTAGATTATTGATAAAATTGCTGTTATTTTTTTTTTTTATCAAATACTAAATTAATTTCATCTGACTTGTATTCTTGATGGGTATAATTTATTAAAAATCTTATTTTGATTCTTCAAATAACAAATATAGAGCGAATATCATTTGAATCCACAAGACCACAATAAAATCTTTCTAACAATTTATGACATGAAAATGGAAGTTTATATTTCTCATGATTTTGAAATTAGAAGTATTCATATTTTCCTTTCTTTCTCCTTTTCATCGTATTCATATTTTCATATAGTAATTATTAGAGATTCAAATCCTTCATATGTAGGAGTACATCAATGGATAGGTGACAGTTTTTTTTAATCATTGGATAGTTGGATTGATATTTTTTTCAACCGGAAGGTTTATATATTTTTAGGAGGGGTGACAGATGACGGATTGAATAAATTTTTGTTGACATTAAAATGGATGGATTAAAAATAATTCATTAATTTATTATGATTCATTAAAAAATCATTAAAAAAATTTAATTCATTCGTGATCCATTTAAAAAAATTCATTCGATATATCTATTAACAATTTTTTCCGGATGAATACTCAATCCATCCATGAAAATTATTTTAAAAAAATTAAATAATTTTTATGACTATTTTCAAATAGTATCTCTCTCATCCATCTACAATAATTTTTACGGATTAAGCGATCGGCCCGCCGACGGTCGGTCGGTCTTCGAGCGGCCTCGTCAGCGGGGGCCGGCTGTGTTTTTTTTTGTAATCATGAAATAGGTACGAAGTATCCACAACCTTTAACAGTGACTAATCTCTTTCGGGGAATCTGTTGGGCACACAAGGTGGGTTTTCCCTTGCAATCAGGTTTTCTCCATACACAAGAGTCAGGATTTGAACCCATGACCACTTGCTTAAGGTGCTCGAGTCTCTTACCTCGCGTACCAACCACATGTTTGAGTTTGAACCCCTGACCACTTGCACACAAGGGGGCCGATTGTTTGTGTTTGCGAAAAAATATTTTGAAAAAAGAAATGATTTTAGAGTGAATTACAAACTTGCATGGATAGGGAGTAGACTTTGAATCTTCTTCGGTACCTAGGCCTATCTATTTTGGGTTTTTTTTGCTTAATCTATTTTGGGCATATATAAAACCTGGGCTTTATGATT
Source organism: Ammopiptanthus mongolicus (assembly GCA_039655645.1). Classification (NCBI taxonomy): domain Eukaryota; kingdom Viridiplantae; phylum Streptophyta; class Magnoliopsida; order Fabales; family Fabaceae; genus Ammopiptanthus; species Ammopiptanthus mongolicus. Next base: position 21,128,499 of record CM077348.1, on the reverse strand, counting down.
CATCATAGAGAGGTTTCAGTGTTTTTTTGTTTTAGTTAACTTCCGGCGGTTGAAAAACATTAACCTCATGCACACAAAAAAAAGCAAATAAAAAAACAAACAAATGTTCACTTTTGTTGTTTTGTTATTAAGCAAATAACAACACAGTTTTTAACATACTATTTTCGGTACACTCTTTATTATTGAACGAATTTCATATGAGACCAGGTGATAATGGTGTTGAAGACTGAGAAATAAAATATTAACCGTTCATAACAAATAATATCAATGAATAAATTTGAGGGGAATTCATTTGTTGGAATTGTAGACTCTTTTCAAGAATTATATATTTGAAGAAGTCCACTACAATAAGATTTTGCATTTGGCGGTAAAGTACCGTTCGCTAAAGATAAAAAAAATGGTGTTATAATAGCATAACTCCAAGTACAAAAATCATGGCAAATTCTAGGGTGAGCGACTTTGACATGAATGATATAACTACGAAATAAATTTGGTCAAAAACTTCTTCGTTCAGACAGCCTTGTCGGCGGTAGAGTCACCAACTATTCAATTGGGCTGACTAAAGTAGTACATGGATGATATAACTACGAAATAAATTTGGCTTCTAAAAAAACTACGGAATAAATTTTATCAAATGCATTGCAAAATCCCCCACCCCCAAAATTTGTTTTTTTTTGTAAAATTTAACATTGCATCCATGTTTAAAAAATTAATTATAATTGATGAAAATGATATATCATAAAAATTTGATCTTTGATTGAGTTACTTATCTCTCTCCCTTATATTAACTAATATTTCAGTATGATATCGCATGTTTGCATCTCCCAATGTATAAAAAACTATTATTAACAAATTGTATTGGCAAGATTTGTATTTTGGTCTCTCATCTTAATTGTTTGGTTCAACTTGATCCATTAATTTTTTGTGTGTGACAAATAAGTCTCTTATATTTACAAACGTTAATAACGTTGGCATAAACTTTAGTCTCCGTCCAATGTTGTTACTAACGATCTTACGCATCCATTAAGTGTCCAAGTGGCCCTGACATGGCATCCAACTTTGGTCCAGCCCCCAAGACGACGTTGTTTTGGCATGTCCACATGGTATTTTTCTTTCCAATGCTTAGGGTTTCCAAACCCATGACCAGTGGTTGCATACAAATTTTCTTACCGCATTCCGCTAAAGTTATTAAGTACCTTAGGATACTTTTCCTCAGATTCAGCGGCCATCACTTCAGGGTCTTCACGAGACCGCCTTAATTTCCGAAGGATAACATCGTATATGTAGTCTAAATCAAATCTTTGAATAGTAGAAGGCAACCTCCAAATATTACTAAAGATACATAGGTTGTCAAGTTTCTGTTTTCGGTTCAAAAGTAAACCATTCATTGAGCTTCATGGCTTACGGCAACAAATATTAAGCTCTCCTATGTAGCATAAGATGGAAAGCACTTCTAGGTAATTAGTAGAAAATTAGACCTTAAATGATAGGGCGTTCAACGCCAATCGCCGCCATGCCCTTATATAATGCTAAGACCATCGTGTGAGACAAACACCATTGGTTTTCTTCTTCAAAAACCAAAACAATAACAACAAGGAAACTAAGAATGCCAGATCTGTGACCAAGTAAACCATGGTGGGGGTGTGGTTATGCGATAGGGGTGGTGCGATGATTCTGATTAGGTAGTTAAGAAAGGTGAGGGTGGAGAGTGGGGGAAGGTGGGGGTGGTTGTTGGGGTAGGGTGGCTTTGACATCACAGTTAAGGAGAGGCCAACGTTGGTGGTGGTGGAGGGAGGAAGGGTGAAGGAGGTGATGGTGGACGGGAAAAAATTTCTATTTCTATTTTTGGGAGTGGAAACTGTAAGCATTAAGAAGAACATGTCATGTGGGCATGCCAAAACGACATCGTTTTCGAGGTTGTACCAAAGCCGGATGCCAAGTCACACATCACGTCAAGGCCATTTGGACACATAGGATTCTTAGTAACGGTGTTGGACAGAGATGATAATGTTTAGGTCAACATTATTAACGTTTGTAAATATAAGAGACTTATTTATCACAAAAAAAGTTAAGGAACTAAGTTGAACAAAATAATTAAAGATAACATATCAAAATACTAGGTTTGCTTGTTGTATTATATCTTAAAATTTATACTTGTCACATTGCACTAAGTTGAAAATTAGATCTTAATGATAGGAAGTTCAACGCTAACCGTCGCCAGGCCTTTTTTTGTTTGTTAACAATAACATGAAAACTAGATCCGCGACCTGCTTCATAACGAGATCTAAGAAAGCCCGATTTGTGACCAAGTAAACCATGGTAAAGGTGTGGTTATGTGATGGGGGTGGTGTCATGATTCTGATTTGGCAGTGAAGAGAGGTGTAGGGAGAGTGGGGGAAGGTAAGGGTGGTGCATTGCTGGGGTTGGGTGGCTTGGACATCACAGTCAAGAAGAGGCCAACATTGGTGGTGGTGGAAGGAGAAAGAGAGGAGGTGGTGATGGTGGACACAAGAAAAAAATTTTATTTCTAGTTTTGGGTTCGGAAATCATAAGCATTGGGAAGAAGATGTCACGTTGGCATGTCAAAACGATGTAGTTTTGGGAAAGGACTAAAGTTGGGTGCCATGTCACATCAGGGTCACTTGAATACTTAATGGGCACGTAAGACTATTAATAACAGTGTTGGATGGAGATTAAATTTAGGCTAACGTTGTTAACATTTGTAAACATAAGACATTTATTTGGGGCTCAGCATGGTATAGAGTACTCCTAAGAAAAGTTATACTTTATGGAGAGATATAGTTACTAGCATGGATAATGTACGGTAAACAATTTAAATAAAACTACTCTCTCTCATGTACCCCTTTTAAAAAAAAAAGACAATCTTGAGTACGTAGTTGTATTTTTTTTTTTTTTTTTTGTAATTTGATTCTTGAGTAATTAATATATAGATGAATGTTACCAACAATGTACAATACAGTTAGTATAGTTCTTTAAGAATGCTAATCCGGGTGGGAGAGATTGTAACACTTCGATGATCTCTCCATCAATAAAAGAATTAATCTTCGACAGTCAACGGGGGCACTCTTGATGCACACAAAAAAATTATAGACCAATGTTTGTACAAAAACAATTTAGATCTCTAATTTAATCACCATGCATATACTTCTAAGGTTACGGATACAATTACTCCGGATATGAGTGGATTTTAAGATTGTGAACAGGCTATGCTCTACCATAGCATGAGTTTAATTCTAATCGCCCTAACTAATTTTAAATAAAAAAAGAGATAATATATTACTCCAAAAAAAAGTTGTGATGCATCCTAGCAAATTAAGCATAATTTACTGAAACTTATAAGGAGGAGGAGGTGGGCTGTGTTAGAATCAGCATTTTCATAATATGACTCTCCATAATGTATACAACTCAAACACACTGATATCTCCACAAAATAATGCATTACAATTCTTAGAAAAAATAATAAAATTTTCAACCTTTGGGTTAATATAATAAAAAAGATAAAATTAGACTCTATATATAGTCCCACTTAAAATTAGTTTTCAATCCAATAACCAATAACACCAAGAGAACAGTTGCATCATGCAATTGGCACATCGCCTCTAAGGGTGCGTAGTTATTAATAGTCAACAACAGCTTGTAGAATTCTATGGCTAACCTCTCGCATATGATTCATGGTGGCTATGAGTCGTTTAGCATAATGACGAGATGGATTTTCTTCCTCATTCTCATCCTGGTTGTATTTGTTGCAAGCACTTTCATCCTGGAAATTGACCTTGTAAGTCTCTTATCAACAAGACAAATATAATCTCTATATATATGTCCGAGTGTTATATATATATATATATATATATATATATATATATATATATATATATATATTGCATGTTTTAACTTCGAATGCTTTTGTATCTCCCTGACTTCTTCGATTTATATCTTTCATTAGTTACTGGGGATTCTTATCCATTAATATTTTAAGTTTGTACACATATATGCAGGTGTGCAATGTGCACACACCCTACTAAAATGTGATGTGGATGTATAACTACTCTCTTTAATTTTAAATTATGCACACAACATTATTTTATCAATAGTGTTACTTTGTTATCACATTATATATTAATATATAACTGTTACTTTTTGTCTTTCAGACCAAAATAACTAGTGCTTCTCTTCTCAAGACAATTGCAATCTTCAATAAGCTACAACCTCAATCCCCATTGAATTGCATATATGGAAACTCGACAGCAACTTGCCCAGCATACTACACAGAGAAATTTGAGCCTGATGATTCATCAGCTACATCATGTCCAGAGTACTTCAGATGGATCCATCAAGATCTAAAACCATGGAAGAGTACAGGAATCACAAGGGACATGGTTGAAAGAGGCAAAAATACTTCACATTTTAGGCTTGTGGTTATAGATGGAAAAGCTTACATAGAAAAGTATGCTAAATCGTTTCAGACAAGGGACTTGTTCACAATATGGGGAATTTTACAGCTTCTAAGATTATACCCTGGAAAAATACCAGATTTGGAGCTAATGTTTCAGTGTGGAGATAAGACTGTGGTGGAGAAAAGTAGATTCCAAGCCATGTCACCTCCACCTGTGTTCCATTATTGTGGGGAGAAAAATTCATTTGACATTGTCTTCCCTGACTGGACCTTCTGGGGTTGGTAAAGCTTCTATTCACCTTGGAAATACACCATTAATTAGGCACACTAGAACATTTTTAGCCTATGGCAACAAAGGAAACTATAACTTCTTCCCGTGCAGATAATGGTTGTCTTCTGTAAAAGCAATCATAGGAGGAATAGATGAGGGAAGTGAAAATCAACAATGTCTTCTTACTCTGCTACATCATTGATTTTCACCAATCCCTTCCATTCCTATGGTATTTCTTCTATTTAGCATACCTGCTTAAGGGTGGTAAACATTTTGTTAAGGAAAATGCTAAATAGTCAAATTTGGTTTGTAAGATTTTTTTTCTCAAAATGGTTGTTCATTGTTTTTAATCTTTGATGAATGAGTGTTCTACACTAATTTAAATCATTTAATCACCACCCTTAAATCTTGATAAATACCAACAAAACTTCTAACAAATAATTTTGGTTCTCTTTTATAATCTTTTCATAAGTGTCTTTGCACTCATTTCAGTGAGACTTTTATCCCAAATTACCAAATTTGAAAACACAATCTTATTTCATTTTTTTCCTTTAATTAAAATAAAACAAAAGGAACCCAAAACTTACACTTCTTTATTTTTTCTTACTAGGGCCGAGCTCACCATAAGACCATGGGAACCTACATTACAGAATATCCAAGAAGGCAACAAGTTGGTTAAGTGGAAAGATAGGATACCCTATGCTTTTTGGAAGGGCAACCCAACAGTGTCTAATATAAGGAGAGAACTTGGCATGTGCAACGTGTCTGACCAACAAGATTGGAATGCCCGCATATATAGCATAGTAAATATATAATTTTAAGCCTGGTTGTTGGTTCAAGTAATTACATTGCTTCAAGATAAAGTTAAGATTTCTTTTCTTTTCAGCAATGGCAAACTGAGAAAGCACAAAATTTCCAGAACACAAGACTAGAAGATCAATGTACATACAGGTATGTAAACGTTTTCAGACACACTGTTTAATTTTGAATCTTGTTTTCAAGCTCTTTGAAACTGTTACATGTATGATCTTTGAAATTTTACTCACTAAATTATTAAATCTCTATGTGTCACCTTTCATATTAAGGTACAAGATTTATGTAGAAGGGGCTACATGGTCTGTGAGCGAAAAATACATAATAGCATGTGACTCCATGACCATGTTCATAGAGCCTAGGTATTATGACTTCTTTACAAGAAGCATGATTCCTTTGAAACACTACTGGCCTATCAGCGTCGAAAATATGTGTGAAGAGATTAAGTTTGCAGTTGACTGGGGAAATACTCACCTTGACAAGGTAAATCTTCTTCTTCCTTTACAGTCTCCAAAAGATTTTTATACTTAAGAGTTACAAACTAGAGCTTAGAGTATGCTAGTTGCACAATTAAACATGATCATTGTTTCTACATATACACTACATGACATCTGAGTTTAATTGGACTTGTTAATATCGGTTCCAGCCTAAATTTTAATATTAAGCATTGTTTAATTGAAATTAACATTTATCCACGAAAAGTATGCAGAAATTTTTTAACCAGTTATAGACTCCTCCACCGTTCTTTTTGTTTTGGTTTAACCAACGTAATCAAATGAGCTCATCAGCATCATTAGTAATAAATCATGTCTATGGAACTATCCTAAAATACCCAACTGCGCATTGTGTTTTGGAGAAGTCAAGATATCCTCGAAAAATGGATTCTTGATGAATATAACAAATTAAAAGGGAAAAAAGTAAACAAATTGCTCCAATTACCGATTAATTCCTTCACCAACTCATTTTGTTAAGAGTCTAATTTCGATACATTTGGAGTGTAAATTTTTTTACGCAATTAACCAATTACAGATCATGGTATGAGTAAGTTTTAAGATAGTTAAAACAAGAGTAAAAATTTTTAAATGATGTGTCAATTTATGATTGGTTAATTAACAATGTACAAAACATTTAGGGCCTATTTGGATTGACTTATAAACAGCTTATTTGTGTTTATCTACTGGCATAAGCGTTTGTCAGAGTGTTTGGGAGAGCTTATGAAAATAGCTTATGATATGTTCATAAGCTGTTTTCAGCTTATTTTGATAAGCTCTCCAGGATAGCTTATGAAAACAGCTTATAACTTATATGAAAACAGTTTAACTATATTTTCTCTTTGATTATAGAAATAGCTTATACATAAGTGCTTATATGATAAACGTTTATCCTATAAGCGCTTAATTAAAACGTTTATCCAAACAGGCCCTTACATTGATCGTACATACCAATTAAATATTTTTTAATACATTTAAATTTGGCTTATTCAGAAAAAAGTAACTTTGTCTAATTTATTTAAAAAATAATATCTCTATTATGATTGCAGGCAGAGGCGATTGGCAAAGGAGGAACTAACTACATCCTAGAGAATTTAAAGATGAAGTTTGTGTATGATTATATGTTTCATCTATTAAATGAGTATGCAAAGCTCCTAAGATTCAAACCAACCATACCGGCAGGAGCTGTTGAGATATGTTCTGAAAGTATGGGCTGTCCCCTGCGTGGCCTAAGGAAGCGTTTATTGATTGAGTCCATGGTGAAGTCACCAAGTGATACACCTCCATGTACAATGCCTCCTCCTTATAAACCTGAAGCTCTCCAAGAGTTTCTACAGAAAAAGGATAATTTGATCAAGCAAGTGAAGGCAAAGGCGATGAATAATAACTAAGAAAAGCAACAAATTAAGGCCCGTGTTGTTGTCTACATCTATAGATATAGTTAATAGTTAATACTCTCTCTCTCTCTCTCTCTCAAGCAAAAATGGGTCATGCATGTCATACTATTAGTCTAGTCAAACAAATGAAGCATATCAAAATGTAATACGGGTCTCGGGTAGTAGTCTTACTAAAACAATGTTATTGTTGTAAACTCTTTATTTGAAGAACATTTTTTGTTTGTAAAAAGTTTTACCTTTTTTTTTTGTTGTGCATAGCAAGAGCATCCACACTAGTTATACATAAAACAAGCGATGATAATGGGTAGGGTACGGGTAGGATACTATAGTATTTGTCCTCATACTTGCGTTTTAAAAAAATATCCGTATCCGGACCTTTACCGGCGTGGGTAGCAACTTTAGTACTCATACCTTTACCTGTTAGGTACCTAAGTATCCAGACCCGCACTCATTCCCCGCACTTTAATTAATTATGAAAAATCAATAAATAAAAAAGAGCATTATTAAAGTCTAAAATACCATGATAGTATATAATAAGGCATACTATTCTAGTATGTTCTCAAACAAACAAAAAATATTACAATTAAATGGGAAGAATAGGAAGCAAAACGTTAAGGTGAATTGGTGAATGGACAAAACGACGTTAGGAGTAGGAACTCAGGAAGAATAAGAAAGTAGTAATAACCTAACTTTCATTTAAATTTTTTTAATTTAATATATTAATAGTATATATATAAAAAATAATTAAATAAATATTAATATATAGGTATGCGGGTATGGGGCGGGGTGGGTACTAAAGTACCTATACCCACACTCATACCCATTAAATCTTGCGGGTAATTATCCGTGTGACACCCACTACCCCACATATAATAAACATGAATAAAATCATACATGTCTTTAAAAATATAACAATTAAAATAAAAACATATTCTCAAGGGTAATGTGCATCACATCATCTATATCGTAAAACCTAGGAATCTGAAATAATCAAAATCCTTTAAAAACGAACTGCGGAAAACATAAATAATAAACGTAACCCAAATCCCGATGTCACATATCAGAGCTGGTACACATATACCGATAATACATCGGAATAAAACCAAATAACATAAATCATAAATCCTAACTACTGAGAGAGATCTCCTCGGGATCACTCCTCGTCAGCATGCTCACCCTCCTCTGCATATACCACAACATATGCACAAGAATAACAAAGAGAGGGGTAAGAAACACCATCATGAATATATGTAAACGGAATGGAATAGTAATTAAGATGGCATACAACATACATCAATCAACACAAATATAATCTATATATATCAAGGATGCATGTCAATGCGAATGCAACATCACTACTCCGTATGCATGTGGCCAACAACTCTAACTCTGGAAAGACGATTAGGAGTACATGTCCGGTTATCAACGTGGATGATATGCCAGACCATGGGCCATCCCCGAACACTCTCACTAATCCTGATAACGTATAGTGGCTAGTCAGGATACTCAAGCTTATCCTTTAGGTCACTCCGACAATAGGTAGCTAGCCCATGTCACCTGGAATTTCCCTACCCAATGTACCCGCAAGGCCGGGATAACACCCATCGTGGCCTCCACTATCGCGATTCATCGTTTGCTTTCCACCCAACATATCAACGTCAACGCATGATGCATGTTATGCTCAACAACATGCAAACACATGTCCAACCATCCACCATCAACACCATTACATGGCTATCAACTTTGACCAACAAGCATCAAAGATGATTTATCAACATCAAACTTGACCAATAAGCATCAAGAATGATTTAACCAACAACATCGGTAACAGTACGTCGTTACCAATAACATCATCGTCTTATTGATTGTTCTCTTTGTTAAGTTTTAACTTAACATTATCTTTGTTAAGTATTATACTTAATCTTATTATCTAAACCTCAATTCATATTTTAATAAGATTATAACCTAATCTTAATATTTAAACCTCAAGTCATATATTTATTAAGATTATAACTTAATCTTAATATCTAATCCTCAATTCATATCTTATTAAGATTATAACTCAATCCTAATATTTAAACCTCAAGTCATATATTTATTAAGATTGTAACTTAATCCTAATATTTAAACCTCAAGCTATATAGTTATTAACGTTGTTTTCTATATCATCAATCCTTGAATTATGATCTTATAGTCTTTTTCCCATTACCATAATCATTATCCCTTCACAACAGAATCTGGGTGAGAAACCCAGATTCGCTAGGCGAATCGTGGCTCGCGAGGCGAGCCCGAGAGCTCCTAAACAGGTTCTCGGATTCGCTAGGCGAATCCTGGCTCGCGAGGCGAGCCCGAGAGCCCCAATATTTGGTTCTCTCATTCGCCTCGCGGATTACAATCCGCTAGGCGAATCACGTCAGACCACAAATGGTCTCTCTGTCTCGCCTCGCGAATGGATATTCGCCAGGCGAATCATGACAGATGTGGGAATCTTAAGAATTTCTCTAAGTTATCCCTATGCCTATCATCCCATCTCTCAAGAATCATCCCTATGGGTTTCCAAAACTAATCCAATATTATCAATCTCACCTCTCAATAACAACTCATTCATTATGGGGTGCCAAACGTCCCTAAACTATGTTCTTTCACTAATCCTATTTTCTTCATCGTAACGCACATCATCATCAAGGCATCATTATCATTGCACATCATAAAATCTCATCAATGCGTATCGTATCTATATTCATACTATTCATTGCACATCATACTATTTGAATCATATCATCATGACAAACACCCATAATCATAATCATAGAACCATAAACATGTATATTTATACAATATTCACATAGGCATATACATGGCATATACATAAGATACACATAATTACACTCATAGCATATACATAGGCATTTACAATGCATATAGACAAACATATAGGGGTCATGGGTTAACCCCTTCATCTTAACCTATCCCAAAACCCACATACTCATGATCTATTTCTTCCCCCCATACCTGGTATGACGATCACCACGAACAAAGGAAGGAAAAGGTCCGGAAAAGTTTGCGTCTACACCAATGCTCAATCTTACGACGCTTGACTTCACGATCACAGCCCCAAAAGGTTCAAGAGCAGCAACTAGGAAGAGGGCTTGTGATGGCAGTGATGCTCTTCAAGCGAAAGAGATGAAGAACGATGAACTATGGTGCAATCTCCTTCAAGGATCCTTGGAAAGGGTTTAGAAATCCTTGTTTGGAGAGGAAGAGGCAGTTTCTGGGAGTTTTTCGACTTAGAAGGTAGGTTTAGGTCGAGTCTTAGGGTATAAATATGAGTTAGGGTCATTATGGGCTGATTAGAAGCCCAAAAACACGATTCTGGTGCGCGCAGATTCGCGAGGCGAGGGGCCTTTCGCGAGGCGAACCCGAGAGCTGTAAAATCTGGCTCTCCGGTTCGCGAGGCGAATGTATCCTCGCGACGCGAAACTTTAGAAGCCGAATTTGGCCTGAACACCTGAAATAAGACTTGTAGATAATTCTCTAAGCTTTCCAACGCATCCAAGATCGCCTCAATCGGACATCTAGAACTCAAGATATGGCCAAAACCGTGAAACATGTTTCTTAGACTTGAATGCATTGACCATTCCTTAAGACTAAACTACCCCAACTATGAACTTCGACATCAAGAACAATCGTAAATAACATATATTGGTCAAGAATAATACATAGTAATATGTATTAATATAAGGTGAAATTCGGGGTGTTACAACCCGCCCCCGTACCCGTACCCATTGTGTCGGTAATTATCCTACCATCATAAATATTTTTTGTAGGTACCAATTGATTAAAATATCTATTGCCATCCCTACATAAAACGAGTTGTCTCATTGACTTTGTCATACGGGAGTTGACTTTGCCATTTGTAGCTCTGTTTTGATATTTATTTATATGGTCTCTTATCTTCTTATGTTTTGTTTGGTTTGAGAAGGGAAATGGAAATAGAAAAGATAGGACGAATGAATCTGAGTAGAAAGAAAATGAATTTTAAGGGTTATTTGACATGAGAGATACATAAAAAAAAGTTAAAAGAAAAAATGTGGAATTCTTTCTCCACTTATTTGGTAGGATAGAAAATGAAAAGAAAAAAAATGATTTTTTCTTGAATCGACAATTATACCCCTATAAACAATAATAATAATTGTTTGAGAAGAAATATAGAAAAAAATATAAATTTCATTTTCCCTATTTTCTCTCTGTCTCCCTTGTTTACTTTGTTGTTAGGAGGAGAAAACTTCTTGTTAGGTTCCACATGCGTCTTTTTCTTTCCTCTCATATCCTCCTAAAACAAATAATGTAAAGACTTTTCTTGTTCCCAATATTTCTGTCTTTTATTTTTTGGCTTCTAGTTACATTATTTCTCAAATTTATTTTACTTTAAATGCTACTAAATTTTAGTTTTTTTATTATACGCTAAATTAAAGTTATATTTTAAAAAATAGAAAAAAATTATTATTCATTATTTAAATATATAATATTATATTATTTTCTTTCTTTATTATCTCTCGCTTCACGAGGTGTGATTTTTAAGTAATAAAATATCTTTAACTCTTATATAATTATAATTTTTGTGCAATAATTCTCCAAGCATGGATAGAATTCGTCTTCAACGCGTGAAAGACTTGATGTATTTTGAATAGTTTTGTGACTATTTTGTTCAAAGTCAATAGAATAGTTTTGGACGATTTCGACTGATTTAAGAATGGACTTTTCAAAACTTAATTAGCTTTTCGAATATACAAAATTTCAACTCTTTAGAAGAAGTAATGAAAAATGACTCTTGAGTAATAAAATAGGAGAATGTTAACAAAAAGTCTGATTAAAGAATCAAGAAAAATATTTTTATCAAAAGTAGTATATTTAATATTTAAAAAATTGTTATAGTTAAATTTTTATTGAATTTTTTTTTATACATAATTTTTTTTATTGAATTTTTTGACCAGTAATTTATAGATATTTATTAGCAAGACTCAATAAAATATGTATTACTCTTAAATAACAATAATTTTGGTGCAACAACTCCCTCAGTATCGATAGAACTCGTCGCCAACAAGTGAAAGACTGAAAGTCTTGATGTATCATGAATAGTTTTGCACTATTCTGTCTGGCCTTTTATTTTTATTTTTATTTTTTTTAGACTCCTAATAATGAGATAAGATTTTTCTAGAATTAATTAACCTATCAAATACATAAAACCATAATTATTTAGCAGTTCTAGACTCAAATACGATAAACAATGACTTTCAAGTTAATAAAAAAATTTATTATTCTTAAATAAACTTATTTTTCTGACATTTAAGTGGTTTTTGGTCAAACTCAGTCAAAATTTAATAAAGCAAGCAAAAACTTATTAAGCAGCGGGAATCTTATTTGCAAACATTGCCTTCTTAACTATCAAACTGCTTTAACTTTTTTTACAGATATGTGATTGATACGAGTGATAATGGATTCGAATCTCTTAAATAAGTGATTAAGAATTTGATCTTTGACTCTTTTATATGAAAAAAATTAGATTGAAAAAGGTCAACCCTTCAATACTATCCAATATCTCATAGGATTAATATCGACAGTTATGCATACGAATATCATTAGAAACCTAAAAGAAAGCTGATTTAACTTTTTTGGTCAATGTCTTTTAATTTTTTTTAGATCAAAGAGTTTAACTAATAACATATAACATATTTATAATTCAATTACAATTTTGAATCAAGATTTTCTACTAATCCTTTTGCAATCATTTTTGAATTCAATGACGGATAAATATGTAATTAAATATATTTGATAGATGGTTAATCAACGATTCTTACTGGTTTCAGTAAATGTTAGTAATTAGTGTATAATGTTAGTGAAAAGTTGAACTCATAACATTCTTATTACTTCAACCCATTTAGGGCCCGTTTGGTGGTCAGGATAAGGGAGGCAGGATAGGATAAGCTATCCTGTCCTGTTTTAATCTGTAGTTTGATGAACTAGCAGGATAGGATAAGCTTATCCTGTTAGCTTATCCTATCCTGTTACTTAGTTATAATTCTATCCTGAGGATGGAGCTGGGTTAGAACCAACAGGATAGGATAAGAAAATGCTTTCTTTTATCTCTTACCTTTAATATTGTTATTATTTAATTACGGTTTCAAACCTAATTAGTCAACCTTAATACTAATTAAAATATGTGGTTTAATTAACAATTTTTATAAAAAGTGAAAAAAAAGTTAATTTTTTATAATTTAAAAAAATGGACTAATTTATAATTAAAAAGCCAAAAATATATATTATTAAATATTTTTTAATTTAAATGTATAAAACAACCACGTAATATTAAAATTTATTTTTGAAAAAAAATGTAATTTTGATATAAGGATAATTTTATCATTTGTGGATATTTTATATCATATCCTGTCATTATCTGATGCACATCAAACATTGGACAGGATAAGAGTTTATCATGCTCATATCCTATCCTATCCTTATCCAGCTCTTATATCCTATCCATCCTTATCCTATCCTGACCACCAAACGAGCCCTTATCTTATAGCTCCCAACAATTAATTAAGTTGATAAAGTTTATTAATTACAAGATTTAATATAGTTGATAGATAGATAGACTCTTTAACCATGATGTCAAAGGTTATAACTTATTTTTTTCATCTTATTTATATCCTTATTATTTTAATTAAATTTATCTTTTATCCTTTCCTAAATAAAATAAAAAATCTCAAACCCTCATTTCACTACCTATATATATATATATAGAGAGAGAGAGAGCGGGAGAGGGGGAGGGGGGATGGACTTACACCATGATAAAGTTACAACTCTTATAGCTAATATTAATCATATATATATATATATATATATATATATATATATATATATATATATATAAAAGCATAAAATATAATAGAGAACAAATCTGACTATGAAAAATTAAAATTTATATAAAAGATCATATCAACATGTCATTTTAATTGTATTATCTCATTTTATTTAATAAAATAATTAAAAATAATAATAAATTAAAAATTAATCTTTAATTTTTTGAGATGATAAATAATTAAAAGTAAGTGTAGCTTGAGCATTTACGATCCTTTGTACAAAAAATTATATATATATATATATATATATATATATATATATATATATATATATATCATATAAGCTATTCAACAAAAAAATATAACATTTAAATATGTACTTTTATATCATTTTATATCTATTAATTAGTTCAATCCCTAATTTTATCAAATACTTCAACTCTAATTAACTAGTTTATCCGCTATCAACTATTAGCAAGCTTATCTACTATCAGCTATCAACACATTTGCTATCCGCTAGTTTTTACCGAACACAATGTTCATATCTTATTTATAAGTGTTCATATCTTATTTATAAATGGTATATTCATTTTACTTTAAAATAGAAGATAACCTGATACTCATTTACAATTAAATTAACATATAATATCTCGAGTTTAATTTTGATATAATGTCCTTATAAAGTTTTTTATACTATTAAGTAATTACAAATTATTTTATATATAACTTTTAAGGTAATTATTATAAAAGTCAAACATTTTTTAAAAATGTGATAATTGATGATTGATTTATAGTGTCACTGTAAAGATTTTTTACACTGTCAACCAATCAGAAATTGACACATAAGCTAAAATGTTTGACTTTGATCCTAACCACTTTAAAAGTCACTCATATCATGATTTCTAATTGGTTGACAGTGTAAAAAACTTTACACTGACAGTGCATAGCAATTAAACTCTAAATTCATTTTGCAGTGACGATGTATACCAACTAAATCTTTATATTTGTACTAAGGGCCAGTTTGTTACAGATTATGAAAAAATGATTTTGATATAAAATAATTTAGAGATTATATGAAAATCATTTTTTCATAATATGTAACAAACATATATTCTCTCTCCTCTATAGAATCAGATTTTAGTGAGAAGCTAAATGGAATAGCTTCTCATTTTAGCCATAAAAATGATTTTTTTTTTAAATGATTTCCTAAAAAATCTTAAACAAACAAAATTAAAACCACTAAAAATGATTTTTAACTTAAAAAAAATAATTTTTATCATCTAATAATCTTAAACAAACGCACACTAAATATCATAATCAATGTTAAAAAAGAAAACATTTTTATTTTAATTCTGTTGTTTGAACATCGTAGTTGATATTATATACATTTATTTTTGGATTTAATTCGTATGTATTGTCAGGGTTAAAAATTTTTATACAGTTAACTAATCAGAAATTGACACATAAGCTAAAATGTTTGACTCTTATCCTACCTACCTTAAAAGTCACTCATAACATGATTTCTGATTGATAAAATTTTGCACTGACTGTGTATAGCAATTAAACTCTTTATTTCTATCTTTCGTTTACTTTTTCTTTTAGAGGAATATTATTTGTACATCCAAAATAGGACACCTATAATAGACACCCCATTTTGAATGAGTACAACTTGGACATATTTTAAATTTGTAATTAAAGTTAAAAAAAATTACACTCAAAATGGGATGTCTACTATAAGTGTCCCATTTTGGGTATACAAATAGCATTTCTCTTCTTTTATTTGTATACAATCATTTGAAAAATATATTTAAAAAAAACCCAACATTTAATATTCAAAAATCATTTTCTTTTTTCTTTTCATTTGATCTGCTGTCAAACCAGCGAAATGAAGAAAACATGATTGGAAGAGCTCAGTTTTTCAATATTATATAATATTTTGTGGAATTAGTTTTCACAGTTGCGCGTAAGGATACTCTGAGAAATAAAACAAACCTGATAAAACGACCCTTTCGATTAGAGCACAATCCATACTCCAAATTTTACAAGTATAATTAATTTATGATGAATTTGCCGGTAGCCTTGGATAACTTTTATCCTACCTAGGTGGTCCAATCATATGATGAAAACTTAATCTTATGTGAGATTTGTTGACTTATTTAATTAAGATGGTACATTCTGATTGAGTGACTAACTTTTATCTCAAAATTAATGAAACTACCAATAAAGACACCTTAATTTATTTGATTAATAATTAATAATAATAATAATGGGACCAGGAAATTGTGTATGACCAATCATACTTGAAATAATATTATTACTGCTTTAGATTATTTATTCACATTCTATATTAATTAATTATTATTTATTGAATTATTATTAATAAATAAAAATATGAATAGACAATTAAAAAGATTAATTCTTAAAATAAAAACGGTTGACTGAATGTTACGTGTCAAGTCTGAGCACGAAACAATAAAAAAAAAGCATAAAATAAAATGAAGATGAACTAATAAAAGTGCGACAGATATGAGAGAAGGAGGGGTGAGTTTGTACTTTGCAGGGACTAAGAGACGAAAATGGGGCCAAATCCACGCAATGCAAGTATTGTATGTATAATATCAGAGTTCTAAATTTCTGATGTGTTTCAGTGCTTGTTTGGGAAAACTAGATTTTTCCCATTTCAGCTGTTTTTTGGCTAAAAAGCTGTTTCATATATAATCTATCATGTTTGGCAAATAGCTTAAATTTATAAAAAAGCTTTTTTTTGGGGGAAAAAAGCTGTTTTATGTCATCTAATTTGTTTTAGCTTAAAATTGTTATGATTTGATTATTTCTCATTCTCAAAACTTTCTTCCCTATTTACCCCTACAAAACTAACTTCCAAATAAATATTATTAAATTATACAAATAACTTCATACCCTTTTTCGTAATTTACTATGTAAAAAGTGATTTTTTTAGACCATCCAAACAAAAAAGATTATCTTGAAATCACTTTTCAGCAAACAGACCCAAACAAAAATAGATTCTGATTATAATCGATTATCATAATAATCGATTATTCATAAATCGATTATCAGCATAATCTTTTTTTTCCAGCTTTCCCAAACACACCCTCATTAGTATTAAATTTGGTTTAGATTGAAGGTCTGAATTGACCCCTAAAAATAAATATGAGAACACTTTTGATTCTTACAAAAAAAAAAAAAAATTAATCACTTAGCTCCTTAAATTCATAAACACAGAACATGTTAATCCCTCCTTCCAATTCAACGATTGTTTATTTGTTTACGTGTCATGTTAATTACCACTAGGGGTGAGCATGGATACGGGTCGACCCGCGAATCCGATGTACCCAATCCAACCCAACCCACAAATATTGGGTTGGTTCGAGTCAGTGAGTTGGGTTGGTTTCTAAATAAGTAGACTCATAGCTTATGAGTTGGATGCTGAGTCCAAAGATTATAAACCCACTCAACCCAACCCACATATTGAGAGGAATATTATAAGTCCAGCTGCTGGAGCGTGGATGAACTCTTCTATCTTGAATTTGATGACTCTTCTTTAATACTCAGCCGCCTAAATTGGAGTGACCATTTTTTGGTTACATGAGTAGAAATAGTTTGAAGACATGCAGAAATAACTTGAAGACATAGTCAGTGAAATTGTTTAGGAATTGTTTGAAGACATTATTATTATTTTTTATTTCACTTGTTTGTTTAATTGTGATGGATATTGTGCTCCAAATTGAAGTAGTATGCTTCATTTTGTATTTGGAAGTTCAAATTAATGTATTGGTAGTATTTTTCTTCCCTATTTTTTCTCCATTATTTGCTTTTGATAAAAACAAAATAATTTACTATCAAACCTGGTCACCCGACCCAAACCAACCCGTATGAGGTTGGGTTGGGTTGGTTTGGGTTACATGAGAATTTTCTAAGAAACCGATCCAACCCAACCCATATTTATTTGATTGGGTTGGGTCTTTAAATGCATCAAAACTCACCCAACCCGATCCATGTCCACCCCTAACTACCACGTATGACCCATCAGTGATCTTGTGTGGCCTATGATGAATTTTTATTATGGAAAACAAATGGAAAGTGGAAAAGATAATAAGACACCTAAACAAGTAAACGGACGTTGAAACTAGACAGAAGGACTAACGTCACCCACATTTACAAATTTGAAGAATGAAGAGTTTAAATTTTGTTTTGGACCAAAAGTGTCCCATGTTTATTTTAGAGGCCAATTGAGCCTTTAGTCTTGAAAGATTTAATTGGTATATATTATCAGTGTAAAGATTTTTTATATCGTTAATCATTCATAATTTATCACATATTTAAAAATCACTTATATCATAATTTGCAATTGATTTACAATCAGACGGATAATATCTACCCTTAAATCTTTAACTATTTATTATCTGACCATGGTTATTTTTTCAAGATAAAAGTGTTTCGACCAACTGTTGTAAAGTAGGTGTAAAAAATGGTTTTAGTTTGGTTAAATTATTCTTTTTGATCCTTTATTTATTTTAATTTATTCAATTTGATCCTTCTATTTTAAAAATGTTCAAGTTAGTCTCTTATTTGTCAAATTATAAGCAATTTGGTCCTTTCCGTTAAGTTAGACCATTAAGTTGAATAAATTAAAACAAATAGGGGACCAAGTTGAATAAATTAAAGCAAATGAGGGACCAAGTTGAATAAAATATATGGACCAAGTTGAATAAAGTAAAACAAATGAAAGACCAAAAGAGTAATTTAGCCATAACTTAGCAGTGAAACTTAACGAAAAAGATCAAATTGCTTAAAGTTTGGCAAGTAAGGGACCAAATTGCACATTTTTAAAATAAAGGGACCAACTTGAATAAATTAAAATAAATAAGGGACCAAAAGAGTAATTTAACCTTTTTGTTTTGTTTTCCAAGTATCCTTTGTATACAAGCTAAGATCAATCCCACAAAGTACTGAACGACATTAAAGTGTTGACCTTTTTTAATCAGGTTTTCTCCATACACAAAAGTCAATGATCAAACCCCTGAATACTTGCTTAAGGGATTCAAGTTCATTACCACTCGGACCAACCACACGTTAGTAGGTGAAAAAAATGGTTTAAGAATACTCTATTTGTAACAAAATATAAACAAAATTAATCACCTTCACACTTATTAAGATAATTAGTTATTCATATTTAAAATTGTTAATCTCATTTAAAAGTTCAACTTCATTGCCTAAATTGCCCCTTTTTATTTATTCATATTAATTATATTATATAAAAATTTATTTTAATTAAATATAATAAAATAAAAAATATTTTTAATATACTATCATTAAATAGTATACGAAAATTCAACCTTTTGGTTTGTTTATATTTTACTAACAATATTTGTAATTTGATGTTATTCTAACTTTATATAAGATAACGTGTTGGCGCAGGATAGTACTGCTTGAACCACTGAAGAATCCTAAAGGACATCCTCTTTCTATGCGTGTGTTATGTCTATGTCTGTTTTAATGTTTTGCAAGGCCATCATTTTTGACCCCACCCTATGACGATGACTCCTCTCCCACCACCTCGCTCTCTCCACCCTATTCTTCTTGCATTCCCTTCTCCTCCTTTTCCTTCTTCTTCTTCTTTTTAATCTTTATTATAATTATAATATTATATTATAATTATAATATAATAATAATTGTAACTCTTTCTATTTCCTTCTCTTCCTAAGCTCAATCTCTCAAGGCTAAAGCTCCTTGTTTTTTCTTCTTCAGTTTTTCAAGTGAACGTCTCAAAGCTCAAAACCTCAGGTACGTTTCATACTTTTCTTCTTCTTCCTTGTGGGTTTATCTTGTATGTGTTTCTTTCTGGGCATGTGGACTGTTTTTGCTAACTTGCACTTTGATTTTGTACAAGAAGGATTTTTTTTTTAATTGGAGTTTGATAACTGTTATAGTCTTAAAAGCTTGAACTTTTGGTTCATATCTGTTATTGGGATTGAAATTTTGGGCCGTACAGACTCTAGTTGCTTCTTCTGGGTTCTCAGAAATGATCAGAAAATTGCTCACTATGTTTTTTTTTTGGGTGAAAAAATTTAAATAAAAATGTGGGTAAGGCTCTTCAGTGAAGTAGCTTCTATTCTCTGCTTCAAAAGTTTGATTTCCCTCATTTAAATTTTGAAAAATATTAGATAATTAATTAGCTCTTGTGTCTTTTGTTTCAGCTGAAAATAATGAATAATAAAAGGAACTTGTAGAACTCCCATGCTAGAAAATTAAATGAGAAATTGAGAATAATAATCTCTGGGGAAGGGGTTCATGATTCATGAATCCCAGATTTTTTTTTAAAATTTTACTTTATTTTTCAGACTCTGAATATTCTTGTCACATGTTGCCCGGTACTGAGGTACTAGGAGACCATGCCGTTTAATCCCAGTTCTGTGTTTTTTTTAGATTCTTTTGTGATTCTTGGAATTTTTTCTACTGTCTGTACGTAGAGTGGAAAGTATGCACCTTTTGATTCTTGTCTTGCTTTTTGGTCACGGTCGGATTGATAGGTTGAAACTTTTGGAATCTTACTCTTTCTTGCATGAGCTTTAAGTATTACTTGCTTACTATAATAATAACAGAAATGATTTTTGAACATCTAAATAGGGACAATATATGATGTCCCTTTGCTTTTTTGATGTATTTTTGAAATGCGTGTATACAAAGAAGATAAAAACTAAGTGAGAGATAGAGATAAAGAGATATGATGTCCTTAATTCTGATGTTCAAATAACTTTCGCTTTTGCTGGGCAAAACATACCATCCTTATCTTATCTTTGATTTGATTGGAACTAGGAACCAACTGAATAATAGTTTATAACTCCTGTTTCTTTTCTTTACACACACACATTATTTTTTATGCATTTAGCAATATTTCATTTTATATTGATCTCCTTGGTTGATTGTTATTATTTAAAAAAGCAAATAAATATTAATTTGAAATTTTTATTCCTTTCTTTAATAGATCAAACAATGAGAATCTCTTTACTTGAGTAAATAGCATGGTATTTGCTGGGGAACTTCCAATTATTTACGTAGATATTATGTAGGAAGTAGGACTAAGAACTCATAAGTTTTGGAGAGAAGTCGTGCTTGATGGTGTATTTTTATTCTTCCACTTTGTCTTTGGGACACATTATTGTGTCTCTTTGAACCAATCAGAAGGATCAAAATTGAAAATTGTACCACTGCAGTGAACTTGAAATTGACACTTGGTTACCTATCTTAATGAACAAATATCATGAGTACTTCATTACCCATTAAGCACACTGCTTCTGCTAGTGACACACAAACACGTAATGGGAACACCGTTTTAGAATCCAGATACATATATAAAGGTATTGAATTTTTTATCTGATACTATATAATAATCTTGAATCCTATTTATTTCTTTCCTTTTCAGGTATTACATCTCTCCATTGCAGGAAGCTGATTTATTGGCAATGAGCAATCTCAAGCTAGGTGTGGAAGTTGTGGGTGCTCATGACCTTATGGCGAAAGATGGGCAAGGCTCATCTAGCGCTTTTGTGGAACTTCACTTTGATGGTCAGAAATTTCGGACGACAACTAAAGAAAAAGATCTTAATCCTGTTTGGAATGAGAAATTTTACTTCAACATTACTGATCCAAGCAGATTACCAAGCCTCACTCTTGTTGCTTGTATCTACCATTATAACAAAAGCAGTGGTTCCAAAATCTTCCTAGGTAAGATCCAGCTCACTGCAACCTCATTTGTCCCACATTCTGATGCTGTTGTGTTGCACTACCCTCTGGAAAAGAAATTCATTTTCTCCAGCATAAAAGGAGAGCTTGGTTTGAAGGTATTTGTTACAGATGACCCTTCTATAAGGTCTTCAAACCCTCTTCCTTCTATGGAACCTCCTACCAACACAGATCAGCACTCAACCCAAGATCTCACACCAGTATCATTCACAAATTCAGTCTTGAACATCTTTTCTCGTAAGAAAAATGAGTCAAAGCACACATTTCATAACCTTCCTAATTCAAATCAAGAAAAACACCAGCATTCTTCTTCTTCTCCAGAAGCTGCAAAGCCAACCGGAAACTATGGGATGCATGAGATGAAATCTGGACTGCCTCCTCCTTCCAAAGTTGTACGTGCATATGCTGGTTCATCGTCTCCAATCGATTATGCACTCAAAGAAACAAGCCCTTTTCTTGGAGGGGGGCAGGTTGTTGGTGGGCGAGTCATACGTGGGAATAGGCCAGCTAACACCTATGACCTTGTTGAACCAATGCGGTATCTTTTTGTACGAGTTGTAAGAGCTCGTGACCTTCCATCAAAAGATGTGACTGGGAGCCTTGATCCATATGTAGAGGTAAAGGTTGGAAACTTCAAAGGAATAACCAAGCACTATGAGAAAAATCAAGACCCTGAATGGAATCAGGTGTTTGCCTTTGCAAGGGATAATCTGCAGTCAAATATTCTTGATGTTGTGGTCAAAGACAAGGATATGGTACTGGATGAAGTCGTTGGAACTGTGAGGTTTGATCTCCATGATATTCCTACACGGGTTCCTCCTGATAGTCCATTGGCTCCTGAATGGTATCGGATTGACAAGAGTGGGGTCAAGAAAAAAGGGGAGTTGATGCTTGCTGTATGGTTTGGCACACAAGCTGATGAGGCTTTTCCTGATGCTTGGCATTCTGATTCACTCTCTCCTGGTGGAAGCTCTTCATCTTCTTATTCTCAGATTCGATCAAAAGTTTATCATTCGCCAAGATTATGGTATGTAAGAGTTAGAGTGATAGAGGCACAAGACTTACTTGTATCAGAGAATTCTCGAATTCCAGATGCGTATGTTAAGCTACAGATTGGTAACCAGGTTTTGAAAACAAAACCAGTTCAAACAAGGACCATGAACCCTCGTTGGGATCAGGAGCTTATGTTTGTTGCTGCTGAACCCTTTGAAGAACCTTTGATCCTTTCAGTTGAAGATCTTGTTGGTCCCAACAAGGATGAGACTATTGGGAATGTTGTTATTCCTTTGACCAAAGTTGACAAGCGTGCTGATGATAGAGTTATCCGTACTAGGTGGTATCACCTTGAAAAATCCATGTCGTCTGCTATGGATGGGGAACAGGGGAAAAAGAAGGAGAAAGATAAGTTTTTTAGTAGACTCCACCTCAGTATCTGTCTTGATGGTGGGTACCATGTTTTTGATGAGTCAACTTATTATAGTAGTGATCTTAGACCCACATCAAAGCAGCTCTGGAAGAAACCAATTGGCGTCTTAGAGCTTGGCATTCTAAGTGTTAATGGACTTCATCCAATGAAAACTAGAGATGGACGGGGGACATCAGATACATACTGTGTAGCAAAATATGGGCAAAAATGGATTCGCACTCGAACCATTAGTGACAGTCTAAGTCCAAAATACAATGAGCAATACACTTGGGAAGTTTTTGATCCAGCTACAGTTCTCACTGTGGGGGTGTTTGATAATGGACAGCTTAATGGTTCAGATAGCAATGGAGATTCAAAAATTGGTAAAGTTCGGATCCGGATCTCAACCCTGGAAACTGGCCGTGTTTACACACACTCTTATCCTTTACTAATTCTGCATCCTTCTGGTGTCAAGAAGATGGGTGAACTGCACTTGGCAATAAGATTCTCCTGTACCTCAATGGTTGACATGATGCACTTGTATTTTAAGCCTCATTTGCCAAAAATGCACTATAAAAGGCCACTTAACATAATGGAACAGGAAAAGTTGCGACACCAGGCTGTCAACATTGTTGCTGCTCGACTTAGCCGGGCAGAACCTCCACTTAGAAAGGAGGTAGTGGAGTACATGTCTGATACAGCCTCTCATTTATGGAGCATGAGACGTAGCAAGGCAAACTTCTACCGTCTCATGACAGTGTTTTCAGGAATACTTTCAGTTGGAAGATGGTTGGGGGACGTTTCCACATGGAAGCATCCTGTTACAACAGTACTAGTGCACATTCTTTTTCTGATGCTTGTGTGTTTCCCAGAACTTATTCTGCCAACCATATTTCTATACATGTTTGTAATAGGGATGTGGAATTGGAGGTTTCGCCCAAGATACCCTCCTCATATGAACACTAGACTCTCTTATGCAGATGGAGTTACCCCAGATGAACTTGAAGAGGAATTTGACACATTTCCTACCTCAAAAAGCTCGGATGTAATACGTTGGAGGTATGATCGGTTAAGAAGCGTGGCTGGGAGGATTCAGAGTATCGTTGGAGATATTGCTACTCAAGGAGAGAGAATACAAGCACTTGTAAGCTGGCGGGATCCTCGTGCCACCACCATATTCATGGTATTTTGCTTTGTGGCGGCTATTGTGTTGTATGTGACACCCTTCCAGGTGCCTATTCTTCTAGCTGGATTTTTCTTAATGAGGCACCCAAAGCTTCGGAATAAGACACCAGCAGCACCAGTTAATTTCTTCCGCAGGTTGCCTGCTCTCACTGATAGCATGCTGTAAATGTGAAAATTTTCCTGCTGCCAGTTTTTGAATGGCTTTAATGTTTTTTTGGCAGTGCTTGTAAAATCCTTGGGCTATCTCATGATGTCTTTGTTTATTGAGTCATGACTGTTAAAAGCAGATGTTTAAACTGTAACGTTGTTTTGTTGTTTACCAGCCTTTCCTATAATAGGATTTGATATGATCCCTGTACTGGAACTACGTGAGCAATGAAGTTGGGGGATTGTATCACCAAATACAAATATGTATCTGTGTAACAAGTTGAAAAAAGGCCTAGTAATTTGATAACTTGAAACATCTTTGGCAGTGAAACACATTCTGAAGTTGATGACTTTTTGTAGAATTTGTATATGCTAGCCAATGGTACTTTTCCAAGAGTGGAATGTTTTTCATCCATCCCCTATTATAAAATTCTGTGACAGGAATGAGAATCCAAAGATGCTAATACTAGCAGAATTATATGTCTGGAAGAGAAGCCTATACATTCCGGTCAGAAATTCCTAACATGTAGGTGAGAGATCGTCCTTGAAAGTAAGAAACTGAATTTATTATTAATTTCTATTGGAAACAAATCAATCACCACGATTGTTTTTCTTAGATTCTTTTTTAAATGGATTAAATAAGAAAATTAAGAAGATAGTGGCATGCATAGATGACCATGATGCCTAGTGTTAAGTTCCTAGTATATGACCTATAGTTTCCTTGGGAAAGATTAAAGAATTTAATTGGTATATACTGTCAGTGTAAAGATTTTTTATACAGATAACTAATCAGAATTTGTCACATAAGTTAAAGTGTTTGAATCTTATCCTAACTACCTTAAAAGTTATACACACCATGATTTCTGATTGGTTGTCAGTGTAAAAAAAACTTTACACTGATAGTGTATAAAAATTAAACTCAAGATTAAATCCCAAGGAAACAACTTTTATTATTTTTGGTTATATTAAGTTTTAGATTAGGGGAAGGCACGATCCCGTGGGAAGACCACCAACCTCTGAAGATTTATAGTGGAATTTACATATTATTTACCAGCAGGGAAGATATGAGAATCGAACCCAAGCCACAATGAATGTGGATGGAAGACTCGATCAAATGTGTCAATCCCTGTTAGTAAAACAACTTTTATTTTGATATATGATTTTAACAACTTTTATCCTTGACAAACCTGAATATATTATAAAAAGTTATTTTTATGATAAAAAATGATTTTCACAAAAGCTAGGAGTTTGAAGATTATTTAAAAAGTTGTTAGATTATTTTGAAATCAATAACATTGTTCTCATTTCTCCTATGCAAAACTAACTACCAAAAAATACTATTAAATTATAAAAACAACTTCATACTCTATTTTTAATTTACTTTATAAAAATGATTTTTTATACAACCCAAACGATATAGATTATCTTAAATTCGTTTTCAACAAATACATCCAATTATAAAACTGATTCTATTATAATCGATTATTATAATAATTGATTATTAAAATAATCAATTTTTTTTTCTGATTAATCCAAACACACACTAGAGTAAGAGTACAATTCCTTCAGTCATACGATGTTTAAAGTGTTGATAGAGTTATTGATGGACGTGAAATAAGACTGGATTTTAAGTTAACAATACAGGGCAAAGCTGCATGCTAATAGTACCCTTGAATCAACACAGTTGATTAAGTTGCGGAATATGAATTATAAGTGCGTGGCGTGGGTTCAAACCCTCGTAACCTCTTCACACTTCCTTCTTCCCATATAAGATCTCTTATGAGTTTCCGCTTATACAGGACTGACCGAATAATTATTAAGGCCTAAAATAAATTCTGTGGTGAGATCTTTTTAAAAAAAATAACAAATTAAACCAACAATTTCTCATAAAAAATTAATTATGTTATACAAAATAAGAAGTTGATCCTTGGACCTTGCAACTAATAGTAATCTTTAATACCAAATGGACTAACTCATGTTTATTAATATATTAAACATATAAAAAATATCATAATACAAAAAAATACAAATTAAACTTTTTTTAAAAGAAAAAATTATTTTTTGGAAAGGCCTAAAATTAGGATTCACTAGTTTAGATCTGAGGCCGGCCCTGCGCTTCTGCATGCAAATATCAAAATAAGCTGACTACCTGTTATAATTAGCAAACACAAGTTGGTTTTCAAACTAAAATTTGCATTATAAGCGGAATTTCATTTTTTTTCAAGCGAAACAACTTCCAACCGTAAAATTCATAATTTTTTATATTGCTTTAGAGCCATAGAAAGATGGTCCATGATCCATGTATATGTTGAAAGGCCCCTTATAATAAGAATAAAAAAAAATTGGACGAATGCGCTAGAAGGAGGGGTTGAACCTCCGACCTTGTGGTTAACAGCCACACGCTCTAACCAACTGAGCTATTCCAGCTTTTGGAACCTTTTTTTCCTCTAAAGTTGTAAATGCAATGGTAAAACGCTGAGAAACAGAAAAGTTGTGCAATTCCCTCCTCCTCTTCTATCACTCACTCCCACATTTCAAACAACCATTTCTATTTCTATTCATTTTTTCTGTGCCTTTTCTTCTTTGCAGCTTTGGGGTCGCCAATCCAGTCAAAATTGACTTCGCTTCAATAGACACTTATCCCAATCCACAACTTGATCTATGTGTATGTAACTCCTCGGATGAAACCGTCATTCATTGTTTTCGTGATTGCCATAAGAGTCAGCAGATCTGATACAACTTGGGTTTTGATGCCAACAAACAAGGAGGGTTTTTGGACTACGGGGGTGGATGAATTTTTAAAATCACAAATACATTTGTTTGCTTAACTTAAGAACAGAAAATAAAACATTTCAATCAAATGGTCTACAGTTGAGGATGTCAAACTCAAACCTATATAACAGGCCCATCAATTTATTTAAACTTGAAACATGTATAAGATTACAGGGAATCAACACAACTCAACCAGTTGAATGAATCTAAACAAGACTTGAACCTATTGAAACTCTTTATTGTTTATTCACACTCTTCATCGACCGATAATAATTTTGTAAAATAAAAATTCGGTTCCCAACAAGATCCATTAATAAAAAGTGTGAATAACATTATTCAGTAATTTTTTCTTTGACTAGGTGATCTTCTGGCTACTCACTAAGGAGTATGATCACTTGCTTATTGTTATCATCATCATCATTTATTTTCTAAGGAAAGAAGGCCTCAAAGACACAATTTTAGACCAGTGGATGTGTAATAGGCCCCAATCACGTTTTGGCACACCCAAAGCCTTCCAAACAGCTTTAGAGGCATCAACAGCATTGTTTGAGCATGGAGGTTGGAAACCATGATCAGCATCATATCCTGTTGTAGAATCACACTCATCAACAACCATGGCATTGACCTTTCTTCCATTTCCAAAGATGGTGATGTTGTGGAGGCACCTCTTTTTGTGGTTGAACCATCCTGTTCATAATGCTACAATAGGAGTGTTGTATGAGTGAAACCTATTGTCACATTCTGATGGAGCACCTCCATCCCCTCCCTTCTCAAAGCTGTTCAGTGTTAGGATTGCCTTTGTATGGTGAGACACTGGTGGGGAACACTTGAAGGTGGTATATTCTCATGATTGCATTGTTTAGGAGGCTTTTCCCCCCTTATCTTTCCACTGGGTCTGCATGTTGCTGCTTCAATGTTCAGCGATAAGCTTGCTACTAGAATTATAAGAAAGAGAATGGTTTGAAAAGAACTTGAACGAGTTTTGATCCTAATCATATCTTTGTTTTATCTCTCAATGGTGATTGATGTGCAGGAGAGTATAGTCAGCAGGGTATTTATAGAGATAGCAAGCTTATATGACCCAATCCTTCTGTCAAATAAGACACTTACAAGTTTGTTTTTCATTTACAATCCAATAGTTTTGTCAGCTATCTATAAAAATATTATTACATAATCATCACATAATAAGTTTAAATCTTGCTACCTATGCATTAGGAGAGTTGATTATGCCGCCAAACATATAAAAGTATGTTTCACTAAGCATATATTACAATCTTGATTTTAACTCCAGCTGCTTATCTTAATCGTTTATTTTGTTGTAGGAGGCAAATATTCTATGTAATACATGGAATGCAACTACTAAATTAAGGAAAATATTATTCCACATCTTTTCATTTTTTGCACCTTTAGATACACCTAATCAATTTGGTGTAGAGAAAGGAAGAGTATGCACTATTTCTCTTGTTTTATTACTTAAAAAGGAAATAGTGCAGGAAGGGTGTAATAAAAATGGGGAAAATTACACTGAACTCTCTTGAGATTTATCTTAATTACACTTAGCACTCTTTTTGTTTCAGAAGATACACTTATCTCCCCTTAGGGGAGATCAATGTAATTACAATCACCTTCCCTCCGGGGGAGATCAGTGTAATAACAACTAAATTTCAAGATTGGTGAGTGTAGCTTTTAAAACAAGAAGATGTCGAATGTAATTAAGTTAAATCTAGGGGGAGATTAGTGTAATTTCACATACAAGTAGTGTGTGAATATCATTGTTGATAAATTAAGGAGTGTGTGAAAAATGGCTTAAAATGAAAGGGGAAACAAAGAGAACCAGGCATTGATAATTTAAAATGAACAAATGTTCAGTGAGATCATTCTCTTTTATTCCCATTAATTATAATAGAAATTAACCTAAATGTGAATGGGCGATTCAAGATGGGCAGCGAATAAGATTTCAAGATTGCAGATTATGTCATGAGGAGAATCCTATATATGCAGAACAACGATTGTGCTAGAAAACACCAATACCCAATGAGATCCCCATGATTGTTTTTTTTGTCTAATGAAGACAGGCTTAGACAGCTACTACGTTTCGTGAATATAGATTCTAGTTTTCAGCTTTAGCTCTTCAAACGATGAATGAATTAGTGACCTTGAAGATAATGTCATGCATTGATCTTAGATCCCATCATGAAGAGTGAATTTCTGGTACTATTCCTCTCCTTATTTTGATAGAACTAGAAAATATAACATTCACCATGGTGGTGTGGAACTATCCCAGCTTTATCCAAAGAACAGACATGTGGTGCTGCAGAGGTATACTTGTGACGCAGGAGTCTAACAATACCAACATCTTAGGCGGCAAAAAGATCCTAAACTTGTGGATACGGCAGACAGAATCTGTCTAGAAGAGAATTCTACATTTGCAAGCTAACCGAATTTGTTATTTGTTTTTCTATTAGAGACAAACATTGCTCTTATTATGTCTTGTTTTCTAAGAAGTTTAGGTAATTTTTAGATGTATCAACTATCACGTGGAGCAGGACCGTCCCTGAAATTTTGGGTGCCCTGTGCGAACTATGAAACGGGTACCCTATATATATATATATATATATATATATATATATATATATATATATATATATATATATATTGAGTATCAAATGCATATAGCTTTCAAAATAAAAGAGATGCAAAAAATTAGTCATTAATTATTTTAATATAACCTCAAGTGAAATAAAATGTCATAGTAGAAAAGTTAAAGATTACATCAACATTGAAAAGCTCAAACCAAACCAAAACTACAATAGAATTATTGCAAAAGTAGAGTTATACATGTATTTATTAACCCGAACATGTAGCAATTTGAGTAGCATTCCAAACCAATAACATCATCCACCGATAGCACATGAATCACAAGGGATAAAGAAAGAAAGTGATGCCCTCCTAATCTTTGAATATCATCCTCCTTATATTTTTTGCTGCAAAATCATTAATAATCTGTTCATAATCAAATTCTTTAAACAATCATTTTCAATAGAAATCAAGGCAAAACTATTTAATCTACTTTGTAACATTATAGATCGCAAATAAGATTTTAGCAATTTCAATTTTGAAAAACTCTTCTCAGCAGATGCAATAGTAACGGGAATAGTTAATATTATTCTATAAGCTATGCATGAATTAGGAAAATAATTAAATGTCTGTTAATTATATAATTTTTTATTTTAATATATATATATACACACACACACACATATGAAGCAAAAAAAAAAATTTGGTGCCCCCTAAAAAATGGGGTCCTGTGCGGTCGCACATCCCGCACACCCTCGGGGCCAACCCTGACGTGGAGAAGGCTATTCATCCATGATCATTAAACTAACTTCTAGCTCTAAGTTCTAGATACCAATGATCTTCATTCCAAGCATACAGGTTTTAGTTTCTATGACATATCTTTTATTAGTACAATTTGACAGTATGATGCCGATTTCAAATTTTCTGCCAGTAGCATTTATGCACGGAATTGCAACAGAGTCACCGATGATTTAAAAGAAAAATGGTTGTGCTACTGCTGCCCCGGAAATGCATAGTCAATATTAGCATATTCCTTAAGATCTTTACTTATTAATATATAATATTGCAATTTCATAAGAGTACTACATTATGTTCAAAATATAACATTAGTTTGTCATGATTGGAATTGGAACGTCAGTTCCCAACGTTTCAGGGGCACTGATAGTACCCTGCCTGAACCAAATGGAATTAAAATGTAATAATATAAGTGTTATAGTTGTCAATTTCTGCATAAAACCGAACATGAAAGCACTGAACCTTCCTCTTCACTCAATAGTTTAAAAGCCTTCAAAAAACCAACTACTAGAGGCTGTAGTTGTCATTTAATTTGGCTTAACACGGTGGTGTAAAACTTGTTCTTTGACCAAAAAATAATCCTCTAGCACATTGGTTTTTATTTTTTTGACCAGCCTGTTGTACATTGATCAATATGCTAGTTATGTTATCTTATAACCAAATGATTTACTTGATGAGGAAATTACTATATAAATACCCATTAAAATCCCCAACCATGCATCAAGCACTCAGAACTAGCTAGAACAACAAAAACAAGTAGAAATATAGAAGCCAGCATAGACAGAATGATGAGATTTTGCTCAAAGGCATTCTTTTTTCTACTGGCTTTTCTGCTTACAGCAAATTGCTTGCATTCTGAGGCACAACAATGTGGCCCAAGTGGCAGAATCAAAGGAAAGGAGGCCCCTCCAGGACAATGCAACAAAGAGAATGATTCTGATTGTTGTAAACAAGGAAAGATGTACAAAACATATGAATGTTCCCCACCAGTGACTAGTCACACCAAGGCATACCTCACTCTCAACAGCTTTGAGAAGAATGGAGATGGTGGTGGCCCTTCAGAATGTGACAACCAGTACCATTCTGATAACACACCAGTAGTTGCACTGTCCACTGGATGGTTTAACCACAAGAGCAGGTGCCTCAACAACATCACCATCAGTGCCAATGGCAGAAGCGTGGTGGCCATGGTGGTTGATGAGTGTGACTCAACCATGGGATGTGATGAAGACCATGATTACCAACCTCCTTGTGCTAACAACATTGTTGATGCATCAAAGGCTGTGTGGGAAGCATTAGATGTGCCTCATGATCAGTGGGGTGGATTAGAAATTACATGGTCTAATTCTGATGCTTAATGTAATACTATGTATTGTCTTTTATCTGTTCTCTGTGTTTCATCTTCTTTGTATGTAAAAGTAGTCCGGTCCTGTAATACATGTACTTGCTTTTATTTATATATTTTACAACTATAATATCTTACTAGATATAAAGTGTGAAAGTGTTGTCAAATTGAAAGGAATGGGGGTGAAATACATAAAGTGAAATAGGAAGAAAATACAGTTAGTGACAGATCTTGTAACAGAAATAAAATGAAATGGCTATAAGTTCAGGATATGCTATGAAATTGGGAACCTCCAAGCTATGAACCAGGAAGTAGAGAAATAAGAAGGTCAATCAAGTGATTAATGGCAGCAACTGGCTAAGCAGAATAGAGTAATGATAGAGGAGAACCTTTATATTTTCATTGATGTAGTTTTTGTGATCAGTCACTCACTCTCCATATAAGGAGGTTCGGTAATTACAAAGTATAGAAGTAGGAGTTTGTTTCATAAAAGAAAAGAAAAAGAATGCAAGTTCTGCAATATCAGAATTAAAATTTGACTTTAGACACCATTCAGTGATGTAGATGGTGGATACTAGTACCATACCATAGCAGAAATGGGTTTAATAAAAGAATTATCATGCTCTAGTTTTTTTTTTTTTTTTTAAAAAAGTTCTATACCTCATATAACGATGCATGTTTATCACAATTTGTTTAGTTGAATAAATGAAAAATGAGAAGACGGATTAAAAAAAGATTCCAACTGTAAGTCAAAATAAGAATTTTTTTCAGCTAATATTTTGTCCCACCAAACAAGTACAGATGATTTTTATGCCAAAATTTTTAACATTTTACTTTTGTATATGAAATCCAAAATAAGTAGCATTAGTTATACTTTATTCTTGGAGAATAGTAATAATTTATGGTTATTAATGTGTTCATTAGGTTAAAATATGTTATTAGGCTAGGCCTATTCTTATTCTACTGGTATTTATCTCTCATTATAAATATAAATATAGAATCAGGGATACTAAACAATATTGAATTAGACATTTCCATTCTTATTTTTCTGTAACAAGTTTCAAAAAAACCGTAAGCTTCATGATACTTTTTAAAGAAAAAAGTTATATTCATAGAAAAGAAATTAAAACGACACTAACATTTTAACTGAAAATTAGACCAGTCAAATTTTTATTATAAGCGGTTGCTATCAATTCATCAGTGAGATTTTAGCCTCATAGAAGGTCATTTCCCTTATACAATCAAAATGCATGTAAAAGGATGAGAAGAAACTGGAATAATTACTATGTCAATCATTGAATAGAAGAAAATGACAAATACAGGATTTTGGGCAGCTATTTTAGGGTGCTGACAATTGAAGGAAGGTGTTGTGCACTGTGATCCAATATCAAAGGCCCAATAAGGCCAATCAAAAACCTTGGGTCGAGCATAGAGGCCCAACATGGAAGGATCATCACTGGACCGTGCAGAGGCCCAATAACGGATGGACCAACTCCAAGTAGCTTATTCGGCCAGGTAGGCTTGCCACCCTACTCCTGACAGGCCTGCATGCCAGCTAGCCCAATTCGCATACCATCTCACCCAATAGCCCAATAGTTGTGGATTACGGTTGAAGTGGTGGGAAATGCGGCTGTGAACCTTTGCAATACGTCATTGGACGGCTAGAGACTGGCGTGCAGATGTCAGCTACTCTCCAATAGGTCGAGATCCATCAAAGGCCCCCCCCCCCAGCCACAAAGCCTATAATTACATGGAGTAACACCCTCACACACTTCACTTATTTTCATCCTGTACACTTTATTATAGATATTTGCATCCCCTTTGCTAACTTAAACATCTGAGTGTCGTTGCAGCTACACCCCCACTGTTCACTGAATCTGTCGACCAGCCAGACGAAAACCACCGAGTGCTCGACCAAGATAGAAACAAGGACATCTAGTCCACTCAACTATAGGAGACCAATTAGTCCCAAGATATTACAACTAAACATGATGACCTTTCCGAAGGAAATGGCAAAACATTTTACGTTAAAGTAATAATTTGGTCCCTATAGGTGACATCAATTCTTCATTTAGTCCCTATATGTAAAAAAATTATTAAAAAGGTCCTTACACGTGCAATCGTTACCCATTTGGTCCCTCCTGTTACCTTGCCGTCTCTAATAATCTGTTAACTTCTACATATAGAGACTAAATAAAGAATTCGTGTCACATGTAGGGACTAAATTATTACTTTAACCTAAATTATTGGATTCCTGTACATGACACAAATTCTTCATTTAGTCCCTATACGTAGTAATTAATGGGTCATTAGAGACGACAGGGTAACAGGAGGGACCAAATGGGTAATGATTGCATGTATGAGAACCTTTTTAATAATTTTTTACGTATAGGGACTAAATGAAGAATAGATGACTCATATAGAGACCAAATTATTACTTTAACCAACATTTTATAAGCTAAAACCTCACAACTATTTAACTGTAGCGATATTCATATATATATTAATGGCCCACTATTTACCTTAATGTTGTACTTTTATTGAGATAGCCATTTAGGAAGATTAAGGAGGCAAAGAGCCCTTAATAAAAAAGTGGAACTAATAATGCATGATCCAAGCACTCATGACCCTGACCTGAGTACATGGTAGGATTCTAAATTTCCTATGATCAAAGGTAATAGGAAATCCTGCTCTCGTTATGCAGCAAGGTAACTAAGCTATCTCTGATAAATAAATGGAAATTGAAACACCTCTAGTTTAATTTTATTTGATTCCCTCGAAGTTATATTTTCTTATCCAAGGCTTAGAAAATAACATTGTGGTGATTACAAAGAGAAAAGACTAGTTGCTTTCCAACCCTCTGCATAAAACATCTTGGGCAGCAAAAAGATACTAGAGTTATGGATACGGCAGGCAGTATCTGTCAAGAAAAGGATCCTATACATGCAAAATAACAGTGAATTTGTTATTTGTTTTTCTAATGGAGACAAAAACTTTGCTCTTATTATGTCTTGTAATTATTTTGATTAAGCAAGCTATTTCGGCAATTTTTAAAATGAATCAGTTAACATTGCCGAGAACGTTATTCATCCATGATCATTAAACTATCTGGCTCCCAGTTCTATATACCTTTGACTTTTATATCTATTGACCCTTATTCATACTCTCTATTAATAAATTATTGTTTTATGTTTTTATTTTACAAAACTATCATTGGTTAATGAATAGCATGATTGTCCCACTTCAGCAACTCAGTGATAAGATTGCAGGGACATTTGATGACTGGTGAGTCGCAGGTTCTATCCCGTAATGGTTCCAATTTCCCTATTTCCCATATAATGCCTAAGTATGCCTCCTAAGGATCAAAAAAAAAAAAAAGTGAATATTGTGATTAGGCAAATATAAATGTCAATAATCTCAGTCATTATATATATATATATATAAAAGAAGCACTAATATGTGCCCAAAATCCAAGATAAACTTGTCCCGTTTCAGAGGCACTACTGCCATTCATGTTTATTGTTCATATAATTTAACCTGAGCCAAATTAAATTGAAAAAATCTAAATGCTTATCAATTTCTACAGAAACCCCGCAGCATGGATCCAATAAATCATCCACATTTCTTAGTAGTTTAAAAGGCTTAAAAAACAAATTACTGTATGCTGTAGTTTTCATTTTGGCTTAATACGGTGTTGTAAAACTTGTTCTTTGACCGGAAAACAATCCTATAGTACATTGCTTGATATGCTTGTTATGTTATCTTATACCCAAATGATTAGCTTGATGAGGAAATCTCTATATATACCCATGAAAATCCCCAACCATACATCAAGCACTCAGAACTAGTTAGAACAACAACAAACAGAAGAAACACAGCTGCATAGAAAGAATGAAGAGTTTTTGCACAAAGGCATCATTTTTTCTACTGACTTTTCTGGTTATAACAAATTTCCTGTATTCTGAAGCCCAAAAGTGTCACCCAAGTGGCAGAATCAAAGGAAAGAAGGCCCCTTCAGGACAGTGCAACAAAGAGAATGATTCTGATTGTTGTGTAAAAGGCAAGATGTACAAAACATATGAATGTTCCCCACCAGTATCAAGCCACACCAAGGCTCAGCTCACTCTTAATAGCTTCCAAAAGGGTGGAGATGGTGGAGGCCCTTCAGACTGTGACAACCAGTACCATTCTGATGACACACCAGTAGTTGCACTTTCCACTGGATGGTTTAACCACAAGAGCAGGTGCCTCAACAACATCACCATCAGTGCCAATGGCAGAAGCGTGGTGGCCATGGTGGTTGATGAGTGTGACTCAACCATGGGATGTGATAAAGACCATGATTACCAACCTCCTTGTTCCAACAACATTGTTGATGCTTCCAAGGCTGTGTGGAAAGCCTTAGGAGTGCCAAGGCATCAGTGGGGTGGATTAGAAGTTACATGGTCTGATGCTTAAATCTTAATCATGTACTATGAGTGCATGTCTTCTCGCTTTTCTATGTGTTGCTTTTTCTTGTTTGTCATGTTAAAATAGTCAGTCATGTCTTGTGATACTTTTTCTTATGTAATGTTGTTATACAATTTAATACTATATTATCTTACGTTCCGGTCCTTATTATAAGAGATAAATAATTATTTTTTTTGATCCAAAATATAAGAGACATGCATGTATTTTGATAAATATTAAATGTTCATTTCCAATTTTACCCTTATTTATAATAGGGTTTTTATTTACGAGACAGTATCAACTTTTCATACAAGTGGGTTTGTTTATTAATTACAAGGGGTAATTTTGTAAATTTATATGAATATTAATTATAAATAACTTATTTCAATGCATTTCCTTGATCCGTGTGTTTTAGGGGTTTGTCTCTTATATATAGGAATCAAATTTTGGAAGTATTATTAGGTTGCTAATTAATTGAAAGGAAATGGGGAAATGATCATTAAAGTGAACTAGGGAAAATCAATTAACAGCAAAAAAATGTAATTTAGCCCCCTTAACTTAGATTCATATGGACTTTAATGCTTAATGTTTGAAAATGTGCAACCGTATCCCCAAAAATTCTAAAATGTGCAAATTGACCCATCTGACTAAATTTCCGTCAAATGCTAAAGAAACTAGTCACGTGTAGCTCATATGCCTACTTTTGAGACCAAATTTTCCTTAGTGTGCGTCGTACATGCACCCTAATAATCATCAAACCTAACAATCATCAAGTGTGCAGGCGTAGGAAGTGTGTGTATGAATTTGAGGGTAAAAATAACACGATTATATGTGAAATAGAAGTTGTTGTGTGACAGAGGATGTGCTGTGCGATCACATATTTTTATTAATGAACAATTTCCTACTTCTCTTAAATTATAGCATGTTTCTTTAAGATTTTATCTATCGCAATCGCTCAAAAATCACATCCGGAGCAACTTTTCCTGAAGCTCTAAGTTGTAACTTTCTCTCAATATGCTTTGGAACGCGTATTTGTGTTAGGAACAATCTTAAACATACAGAAGCTTTAGTAGTTTGTCTCCCGCAAAAAAAAAAAAATGCAAGATTAGCAAGATCAGAATTAAAATTAAAATTTTAATTTGTGACCACCAGTGATGTTGATGGTTTATACTGCATACTTGTTAATTATTTTTCTTGAACTACTCTTAACTCAACTATTGGATACTCCAATGGTCACTTTCTAGCATTGTCCTCCACACATAAGACTTGTTACATGAAACATGCATCTAGGACTAGGAAAGCAACTGAACAGCAGTATCACGTGTAGTTTCTAAGTCCAAATAAAACACCCCGTCATAAGAAACCAAAACATTATAACAATGCTATGGATAAGGATTAGTGACAATAATTGTAATATGGCACCTAGTAGAAACAACAAAACCAAATGACATGATAGGTGGACAGAAAGAAAGAAGTCCTCCTGAACAAAAACCCTTTTTCCTTCTACCGATGATTTGTTGGTTTTCACACAAGAAAATAAAAATAGAAAAAAGAACTTTTAAACTTAAAGCAGTGTCTTCGAAGCAATGTTAACAGATTCAAACATAGGGATATTGAAGGCTTTATTTAACCAATAACAACTAAATCTTACTCCAGTGAGGTTACCTAATTAGAGTCAACAGACTACAAAAACCAAAATGTCAATAAGAGGTAGGGGCCTAAAATGTTATAAGCCGTTCAAATGACCGTTCACTAGGGGCGTGATTATCAACGAGGTTAAAAGAAAAGCACTAGTGGCCTTGATTTGTAATCTTCTATAATGGTGGGTGAGGAGAAAGGGTTGTAGGGAATGAAGAGAGAATGGACATTAGAAAAGTGCGGACCAGGCCTCACTATTGGACATCTACGAGCATCTAAAACAGAATTGGCAAAATGCAAACATAGAATCAGCTGCCAAACCATTTTGGATTTGATTATTTTCTAGAGAATAATCATTTTTTCAAAACTTTCTATAAGATTTTAAATATAAGTCATTTTAAACACAATAAAATAATCCAGACTCACATGACACGACAATTCCTGTAATGTATTCTCAGTAGCAAGTCTTCATGTGCCCCTTTGTCATTGCATTTCAGGAGACAGTTCAATGACAAAAATCATCTGAAATCATATCACATAGGATATGCCCCTAAACCACAAAACATAATAGCCCAATGTCAATATTTCTAAATTGACTATGAAAAGTATTTAGTCAGGAACGAGAAATCTTCAAATTAAGATTCCTCACAACTACAAAAAGATGAGTACAAATCCCATAGACAATCATGGGTGAATAGGTGACATTTTACCAAATTTCAAAAGTCAGCTAGCTTCTACTCTGTTATTGCTACAAGAAAATTAGATGAGTGACCATGAATCTGAAATATATACCCAGTACTAGTTTATCCTAAATCACCCACGCATTAAATCGATGTCAATATGAGAATTGCGCATATCCAATGGACGCGATGCAGGCCAAGGGCTTAGAGATGAGGTTGGAGTGAGATTTTGATTTGGAGACATGCTATTCACTGCAACTGAATTATGAACTGCCTGATGATCTGACTCCATAGCAACTTCTGCACCTTCTGAAACTTCCCTTTTCATTTTCTTTGTCTTTGATCCACCCCAGTTAAAGCTCCCCACTATCACCTGCAGTCACAACTGATCAAATCAAGCCATCCAAAAGAAAACTAGGAGTGCATGCATTAAGATAATAAGGGCGGCCCGGTACACGAGGCTCCCACTAGGTGGGGTTTGAGAGTAGATGTACACAACCGTACCCCCGCAAGCAAAGAGGTTGTTTCAAGGATTTGAACCTGTGACCTCCAAGTCACAAGGCAATAACCCTACCGTTGCGCCAAGACCCACCCCCACTAAGTGGGGGCATTCCAAGAAAACTTGAGGTGCATGCATTAAGATAAAACTTCCAAATCTAAAAATGTTGTTCTTTATGATGTGAAAATGAGAAATATGATTTTCAAGATATAATATCCTGGAAGCAGTAAAAAATTCTGTTACCTGAACCTGACTTGCAGCAATAAGCACACCACCAATTCCTCCACCAATGACACGACCATCAGGACTGGCAAGGGAAATGCTTAGTCCACCAGATCGGTTGCGGGAGCCACCACTATCAGTAAGCAAGTAAGAGCCTGATAGGCACAATATCTCAAAACGCCCCTATTGAAGCCAAAAGCCACCAATAACTATACATAACCTTATCATGATAAAGAGTTATGAAGGATAGGACAACGAAACTATGATAGCATGGATGACACTCTATATTATAAAGGCTGAGTAAAATAAACAACTTCAAGGAGACCATGGATACAACCCGTAAGTCTAGCAATTGTAGATATTTCTATTCCAAAATCTGAAACTGACAGCCAAGAATTTGCAGTCAGCATCATGCGAACATCTACCACTACAACTAGGAAGGCTATCAATTATAGATATTTCTAATTCAAAATGATAGCCAAACTTGCAGTCAGCATCATCTTTTGAATTCAGTTTAAAAAAAAAATGCATGGTTTGACTTGAAATCAAAATGGTGCGACAATTATTTTTTAGGGTAGAATACAAGATTAAATTGCATTTGTGCAACATGGCCAATGTAGTTGTACATGTATGTAGATACATACATAGGAATGCATTTATGAACTATAATATTTGCCCAATAAACTTAAGGTTTCAATATTCTGGGAATCTGGCATTTTAAAAGTGCTACACTGCTACAGTACATGCTCCAGGGGCCCTGATAGGGGACCGTTGATAAAAAGGGTGTATATTAGGAACATTGGGAAGGGGAGCAGGGGATAATATTCATTTGTAACTAATAACGGCCCAGATCAATAGTTATGGCAGTTATAGTCACAGGCAGTTATTTTAGTTAGGAGGTTGAGGGATTATAAAAGGGGCTTGGGGAGAGGAAGAGGGGATCGGGTGGTGAAGCAGTGAACTTGTAGGAGATAACTCAGGGACTCTCAAATTTCCCTGTCTCTAATTCATTCTTTTCTTCTCTAGCTCACATTGAGCATAGATCAATAAAAATTTGTTCTTGATTCTTGCATACCAGTTGATATCGGAGCTGGTTTTGATTTGGGAGCTAGCTTCATGTGTGCGGCGAAAAATGGAGGTTTTGGAGAAAGGGGTGCAAGAACTCAGGGTGCAAGCTGAAGAAGATGCAGAGGTGAGCACTGAAGGAGGCGACGTTGAATAGTACAGAGAATATGGTGCAAGAGATCTTGCATCGCAATGACGAGATGCAGAGAGATTTGTCGGCTATTCAGCGAAGCGTCACTGCAAGCTCTGACGGGGAGGCAGTGGGGGCATGTTACAGGGAAGAGGCTCAGTGAATTGAGGGAGATGACGAGCGGTGGAGGCAATTGGAATTAGGCTTAATTGCACTTTTCGTCCCCCAATTTTTTTAATTGTGCGATTTTGGTCCCTCAAAAATTTTAATTGCACTTTTCGTCCTTTAACTTTTTCAATTGTACAATTTTGGTCCCTAAAGAAATTTAATTGCACTTTTCATCCCTCAACTTTGTGAAATTGTGCAATGAAAGCCTTTATTTTGGTCCATAGGACTAATTTTGCACAATTTCACAAAGTCGAGGGATGAAAAGTGCAATTAAATTTCTTTAGGGACCAATATCGCACAATTCAAAATGTTGAGGGACAAAAGTGAAATTAAAATTTTGAAAAGTTGGGGGACTAAAAGTGCAATTAAGCCTTGGAGTTACTTGTGTTCGTAGGGGATGATGCATTTGGATGTGTAAAGTGAATCAAGCGCTATTTTCTTTTACGGACCGAGGAGGAGAAGATGAGGGCTGTTCTTGTAGCCTTGGAGGGCAGAGCACTGACGTGGTTTCAGTGGTGGGAGTCGTGTGTTCCAAACCCCACCTGACTGACGTTCAAGAACGCTATTATCAGGAGGTTTCAGCCAGCCCTTATTCAAAACCCATATGAAAAATTGCTGGGGTTGAAGCAGATTGGGTCGGTGTGGGATTATGAAGAACAGTTTGAGGTTTATGCAGGCCCTCTCCAAATCACTGAGCACCAGTATCTAAAAGGTACTTTTCTTAATGGCCTTAAAGAAGAAATTAGAGCAGAGCTCAAATTGCATGCAGTAGTCATTGTCAGAATTGATGGATTTAGCTCAGTTAATTGATGAAAAAAAATGGTATCTTGAGGAAAGGGGAAAATAGTCAGGGTTCGCATCTAGGACCCTATTGTCTTTCAGCAGCCATTAGCAGCAGTTGGGCAGCAGAGGGGAGCAACAAGGAAGGAATGAAGGGTGTAAATGGAGGGGCATCCCAAACAGGGTCTAACACAGGATCCAGTCCTTTGGATAGCTCATGGGTAAGGGCCAGCAACACGCCAAGAGGAACATTGGAGATACCAGGAGAAGAGAAGGAAAGGCTTATGTTTCAAATGTGATGAAAAGTTTTCTCCTGACCATGTCTGCAAAAACAAACACTTCCGAGTCATGCTCATGGAGGAACGGGCTAGTTCAGGGGTGGAAGAAGCTGCTGAGAATGGGCAGTGGGACGCTTGTGGAGTTATTTCATCAGCCTGGAGCGTTGACCCAGCCCTTCACCTTGAGGACAAGATGAATGTTTATGGGGGGAATGTTGATAGGGGACCATTGATCGAAGAATAGGAAGGGGAGCAGGGGATAATATTCATTTGAAACTAATAACGGTCCAGATCAATAGTTATGGTAGTTATAGTCACAGGCAGTTACCGCAGTCAGGAGGTTGAGGGATTATAAAAGGGGCTCGAGGAGAGAAAGAGGGGATCGGGTGGTGAAACAATGGATTTGTGGGAGAGAACTCATGGACTCTCGAATTTCCCTGAAGGTGTATACTGTCTCTAATTCATTCTTTCTTCTCTGGCTTCACATTGAGCAGAGACCAATAAAAAGTTGTTCTTTATTCTTGCATACCAGTAGATTTGTATCAGGCCCAGATATAAAACAAGCCCAAAGCAACACAACAAAATCTTAATTTCCAGATATAATGTCAATTTTAAGTTCCATGCATGAATAGAATTCTCAAATTAAGGCACTCTCCCAAAAAACAAAAGCATATTTTTAATCAATCAGTCATAGTATTTGTATAAAGGATTGCCATTTGATGATGTGCATGTGTAATGCAAGAACATATGGGGGCACACATTTAAACAATAGTAATTATTTATGAACCTGTAACTGTATCCAAACATAGGTGTTATCACTAAGAAAGTTCCGAACCTCATAAGTGACAGTGCCACCTGAAGTTGAAGGCTGACAGAGGGTCACAGTAGAGACAGCACCATTGGCTGACAAAATACATATAGCTCTAGGCCCCTGCTGAGAAAATGCCATAATTTTTGTTGCAATATCCTACAGAAAAGTAAAACACAATTTTTAAAAGAGTATTTCTAATATATTTACACAAATGGCAGAACATATAACACAAACTTAAGTGGATCATCACTTAAAATCATTAAAAGAAGCATCAAAGAGTTATGGAGCACAATTATGTCTCGAACGAAATCATTTTCAGGCAACAGTCATATGCTTTGTTGGTTCCATGAAAAATAATCAAGTTTACATGACAAAGTAGCAGTTCAACAAACAATAAATGACAGATAAAAGATGAAGCTGACACTTTTATATGCCTTCCCACATTATATCATCTTTACTGTCATAGAGGACAATATTGTCATAGTAATTGGTTTTGGCGTTACCAAGTCAACTTTTTCCTTTTAAAAATAAAATCATATACATGACATGAACATTTTCTTAGAATTTGATACTATTAGTTTTATCATGAAGTCAAGAGAAAAATTCAACATAGTGCCTTCTTTCTCAGTCGAAAGATGCCAAACTTTGGCTTCCAGAATAAACCAACTGATGTTTTACTTAGACCTTCATTTAAATAAGAGAACAGAAATACTGATAAATATTCCGAGGTTAATTATTTCAACATATACTAAGAAAACAGAAAGATTGATACAAATTCTTAAAAATCTGTGACATACTTCTCCAATTGCAACGGTGATGATATGAGGAGTGAAACCCATCCCAGCTGAACCAGACATCAATTCACCTGGCAAATAACAACTCAAAATATCAAACACATATTTAAACCAAATTAATATAAACTAATCCCAAAGGGCTAATCATCCTTTACAGATAGAACCAAGCTGGTCTTCTTGTAAACATGAAATTTGCTAACTTATTTGCCCTATATCTTAGCTGGATATAAAGGTCAACAAAAATAAGAGTGGAATTCTAATTCATTTCAGGTTACATAAGTTGTAAGCTTAATTAAAAAAAAATAAGGTTTAAATAAGATATACGAAACGTAAACACTTGTAGAATTATGTCAATATGTTGAACACTTTAGACAATAAAATAATTTCTGAGTAGAGACCAATGACAACCAAGAAACTTTAGGTCACAGTCAGT
Source organism: Ammopiptanthus mongolicus (assembly GCA_039655645.1). Lineage (NCBI taxonomy): Eukaryota > Viridiplantae > Streptophyta > Magnoliopsida > Fabales > Fabaceae > Ammopiptanthus > Ammopiptanthus mongolicus. The sequence continues at coordinate 21,084,316 of CM077348.1, read as the reverse complement.
GATACCCTAGTTATCAAATCCCGGATAGTGGCTTATAGAGGTCGACCCCAAAAACGTTACAGCGGGATGGCCGCTATACTGAGATTTGTTGTACAGGCTAAATAATTTATACTATATATATATATATATATATAAATGCTCAAAAATTAAAAAAATTACTCAAATTCATGACATATTCATAATTAATAATAAAAAATCATAGGTCTTAAGCAAAACACAAAGAAGGGGGCAGAGAGAGAACAACAGAAACTGCGGGACAGAGCGAAGAATAGGAAAAACAGAGCGGTTGTCACCGGAAAATGCAGAGCCGATGGAAAGAGAGGGTAGATTCGCTGGAAAACACCAGGTTGGTCGAAACTCACCTGAGAGCAATGGGTTTGTCACTTCGTCGGGAGATGAGAGCAGAGGTACGAGAGTTTTCTGGCTTTCTCCCAAACCCTTTTATAACCTTTTTATAGCCGAAAACCCTAAATTACCCTCCCAAAAGTGCCTCTCAACATTCAGATCTGAGGGGCAAATATGGTTATTTTGCCCATTTCCAAATCGCGGCCCATGAGTGCGCGAAATGACACTATAGAAGCCACGATGAAAAAATGTGACATGATGCCTCCATGATAGCGGCCATCAGCGCTCCGCGACACTCCTCCGTGAGCTGTTGCGCGCTATTGATAACTCTGAGTGATATTCCTTCATACCACAAGTTTAAAATAAACTTATTCAACTTATACAACAAAAATTTACCACTGCAATTTGGGTGGCCATGTTGGTTTTCTTTAGTTTCTTTAACATCAAATTTCAGCCAATTCCGCCTAAGATCAACTTGAGAGTAGTTTATCCCACTATCCATTTGCATTTGCAACTCAAATAAGCCTGTCCAGTTTCTCGGGTACTTAGAGCTGAGTTCTTAAGATTACAGTTGCCCATACTTATGCATTTCATACGAAAAACAAATCTAAACATCTCATCACTCATGATATGACTTTCATTGCTTCAGATACTTACCCTTTATTATTATCAGGTTCAGTAATTAATGAATTAAGTAATGGTTGATTCCTATTTCCTGATAAAGTTTATAATTCTACATCAGTTGTGGAAAGGTATAAAGCAATACTGTTGTATTTAAATCATAGCTTTCCATTTGATTCTAAGCAGATTTCCCTACATCTAAATTTAAAATAAAAAAGGGCCATGCCGAGCTATCAGGCACATTTTGATTTGTTGATATTAATTATAGGTATAAATTGTCCATGGTTATCTCATAGACAAAATAGTAAATAGAGTCTAGCTAGGCATTCCAAGAATTGAGAGCCCAAAGGAGCCTGACTTTCTAGTAACTGCATTATATTTTTTAAAAATTTAAACTAAATAAAACCTAAAACTTAAAAGCTTAGTTGTCTTTGCTACCCGGGCAACAAAAAAGCCCCGATGCATAGCAATTTTCTAGTAAATAATATGAACCTATACACTAATATCAATAAACCAAAACTTCTGATTGTGCATCTAAGAGCTTAACCTCTTCTGCAAAAACAGGAATATCAATCATGGATACAGTCAAAAGTTCTGATTTATTGAGATTAGTGTATAGATATAATTCATAAATTGCCAATTATTATCTCACGGACAAAGTGATAAATAATTTGTACCTGTGCACTAATCTCAATAAACCAAAATGTTTGATCACGCCATTGAGAGCTCAACCACTTCTGCACACAACTCATTAAAAACATGCATCCCTATATTGGGCATGCTCAAAAGTTTTGATTTATTGAGATTAGTGCATAGGTATAAATTATCAACTATTATCACACAGAAAAAATAATAAATAATGCAGAATGCTAGGAAACTGTCCGGCATTTCAAAATATCAAACACTCGAGTGTTTCAACGCTTGAGTGCTTTGTGAGTGTGAATAATATCCAAATTATAGAAGTTACACTTCAACGCTAAGTGCCCGTTTGGTTTAGATTATTTTCAACGCAAACGTGAAAATAACGCTTGCCGAGGTAATTATTTTGAAAGCTATGTGAGATGAGCTTTCTCCCAACGTGATTTTCAAACGTGATTTTACCTTTACAGAATCTAAAACAAACAGGCTCTGAGTGGTTTTGAAAGTAATAAACACTTGGGCGTTTCAATGCTCAAGTGGTTTGTGAGTGTGAATAATATTCAAATTATAAAAGTTATGTTTCAACGCTCAAGTAGTTTGTGAGTGTGAATAATATTTAAATTATAAAAGTTGCATTAATCTAAGAAAAACAGGTGATCAAATGGCAGAAACTATTGAGGGTCGAACGCTTGATAGTTTCATAGTAAAATCCGTAAATAATTTGTGCTAGTACTGATACACTAATCTCAGTAATTCAAAACTTTTGAGAACTCAGACACTTCTGCACACAGCCCATCTATCATGTAATCAGCAAGATTTTGGATTCAAAGAAACTAATCATAGCAAATTACATTGGGATATAAAAGTTCTTGTTAATTAGTTCATTTTGATATTATTATCATGCCAGCATAAAATATAAAATCCAGTAACACTTGGATATGGATTTACAAAACCAGCAACATCTCAACTTCATTTTTTTATTATAAAATCTCCATCTCATCTCAATTTCAAATTATAATTATTTTTATTTAACACACAACAAAATGAAAGTTGCAATTAGAGATTTACCAAGAGAAGCCAGCTGCTGTTTCTTCCCGGACCCAGGTGGGCGCCCTCGACCCCGTTTTTGGCTCTGTGTTTGTGTCAAGTTTCCAGGATGGCTAGCTGGTGTTGGACTTGGAGTCAATGTCAATGACACAGCTCCATCAGGCCCATATTTTCTAGGCCTTCCTCTCTTCCTTTTGCCAGACTCCCCAGGTGGAACCCCAGAAGGAGCACCCACATTGACAGACTGAGATGGAATTCCTGTAGATTCTATTGGCAATGTAGAACCTATGGTACCACCCCCAATGGTTGATTGAAATGGTAAATTGGGATTAGACAGTGGACGAATATTGGGTGAATTATGTAATTCAGGTTGTGTTCCAGAACCAGGTATTCCTCTCTGCATATAGTAAGAAGCAGAACCAGATAACGCCATTTGATCCCCTCGATCCATGCATCTACTTCAAGTTGCTTTAGAATCTTTCACAAGAAACTTTGACCTCCCAATATTCAATATGCCAAAGTTTGCCACCTAGTTCTGTTCTCATATACAGTCAATGACAAACTTTGTGAGGGAAAAAATATGCGCAAATCAGAAAACCGTAAAATCAATGAAATCCAATGTTCAATGACTGACAAGAGTCCCAAAAAGTGCTTAAATTACATCAACAGCAACTGTAGTTTGAGAAAAACAGCCACAAGTCCATTATATCAGAAATAGGAGCTTCCCACAGATAAAGATAAAGTTTCTCAAGGATGGCACCTTGTTGAAATATAAATATGAAAGTATGATATCTATATATGCAGGACAAAAGGAAAAGAAAAGGACCCAACACTCAAACTCTTCCACACATGCAGAAGAGAACCATAAAGTAGAAGATAAATCAATAAAAAAGAATGGAAAGCCTAGCTAGAAGGCAATTCAAAACCAATCTAGTAGATCAATTAAAGAGAAGACAAAAATAGAAGCTAGTTTACAGCTTACCAAACTATATAGAAACAGCAAAAAGGCTTCATATTGAAGATAAAAACCAGGTGAACTGTAACGGTCCACTCTCACCAACCCATTATACAACCTTAAACACCAAGCAATTTCACAGATAAAGCTCACCCTTTGATGCCAACACCCAGAAAATCAAAAACCAAAAAAGATTATTTTTTTTTTCTAAATTACTTCAAGTCAATGTCATAAAATATTTCAAACCCAGGTACAAATTCAACTAAAAGAGCACAAAATGTCACAGTCACAGCACAACAAAACAGCTCAAACAATCACACAGAAAGTTACAACCTTGGTGAATTGGGTAGTACAGACTAGAACAGATTTCACACCCCAAATACAAGAAGGATCATACAATGCTATGAATGCATCAAGAATTTCATTTCAAAGTGTGAACAACATAGGGAAAAGGAATCATTACTGACATTTTGTGTGATAGAGAGAGAGAGAGAGAGAGAGAGAGAGAGAGAGAGGATCAAAAAGGTGTGGCGGAGGTGCACATCTACAGTAACCACCCTCTATGAAGAAGTGGAAGCCAGTAGTGAGAGTTGAAAAACGCTCAACGGTTTCATGGAGAATTAAAGAGTGGTGGCAGGATTGGACAGAAGAGAGAGGGAGAGAGAGGTGTGAAAGTGAAGTGAGTACAAAGAAAGACAGAAGCTAGAAGCAACAACATTAAATAATAACTACAGAATGAGAAAAAAGGAAAAAGAAAACATGAACATTGAATAGTATGGTAGTGGGTTGTGTTTCTCTCTCTTGGGTGTGTGTCACTCAGCTGCATAAGTCCATATCGGATTGCATAATTTTCTAGGGCTGAGTTTCAAACTTCTCTCTCCTGTTTGGTTGATGAATCAAGAATCATGGATGATGATGCTATGGTAGCTATATATGCTGCACTGTATTCACACTGAGATTTCACTAACAAACAAAACTTGGAACAGAAAAGCAGTTCTTCGTTGTTTGGATAAAGCTGAATAATTGGATAACGCTGAATACTGTGGAAAATAATGGTTAGGCTTTAGGTTAATTTTGTATGACCTCTTCCTTGTGTTAGGACCTGTTTTTACCCATTAAAAAAAAACAGATAGTTTAATTTTTTTTTTTTTACCAACAGATCGTTTAATTTAGGTATATTATTAATTTTAAATTTTTTTGGATTATCAACTAGTTATAAATATTTTATAGGTTATTTTTAAAATAATTATTATAAAAATCAAATATTTTTAATGAAATAACAATTTATCATTAATTGATACTATAAAAATATTTACACAAACGATATATTATAATTATATTTTTGAAAAAAATATAAAAATCTCTTATAACCTAAAAACATATTTAAAATGTTAAATTATTTTAATTAATTATATATATTATAAATTTTTAATTATATATAAATAATAAATAATTAGATTTTTTTGATGAGTGATTAAATAATTAGATTCGTCTAATAGATTAAAAATCTTTTAAAAACTCAAGTCCAAAATAAGCATTCTAAAAAATCTGAAGGGGAGCCTTTTTACTAAATGAATCATGTTTGTATAGATTAATTAAAAACATGCCTAAATAAGTAGGCATGACCTTTTCATCCCTAACACTGAATAATTAATAATTAATATTTTACATTTTATTTTATTTATTTATTTATTAATAAAATTATAATTATCAAATCAAAAAGAATAAATAAATCAATAGATTCGAGTTAAATATGATGGACCACGAGAATTGTCAAGCGAATTTGTCCACGCGCGCAGATTGACGAATATTCCAATACCAAATTCAGGTGCAGAATGCAGCATTACCCCTAAATCATCCAAAATATCTTGGGGAACTTAAAACAATTATTAAATTAGCTAATTCAGTTTACTTGAATAATAATATATAATATAATAATAACATTTGGATCCATCATTATTATTAGGAAATTATCATCCCAAATATCATCGAGCTCGAGAATTATTATATAGGAGTTCATTGTTAGATGTCATAGTTAGACATAGTGGTGTCCCCATCATAATTTGGTGCGATCGTACATGATTCATTTATTTAGGGGTATCAAAATTTTTTTTTTACTTAATATATATATATATATATATATATATATATATATATATATATATATATATATTAAAATTAAAAAATTATATAATAAATTATATTATACTATATTATACTTATTATAAAAAAAATTAGGGGGCCATATTGGGGGCCATATTGTAGATTACATTATTATTATTATTATTATTATTATTATTATTATTATTATTATATATATATATATTAAATATATTATGTACGATCCTATCTGCATAAAAAAAACAACGCAAATCTAAAAATTAAAAGATAATTGTATGAAAAATTGTAAAAAAGGAAACTTATCCTAAGTTTCTATCATCTTCAAAAACCAATGTATAGATTTTCAATCTCTTCATTGTTGATATTTTTAATTGACACCAAAGGGAGAATCAAATTTTTCAAGATTGATCTCTTCCCTGTTAATATTCTCTCCATATATAGCAAGATATTAACTTCCAAAGAATGCATATTCCATTTGAAGGGAGAGCAATGGACACTGTTACAAGATAAATTAAATAGTCTTACTTTAATTTCTATTGAAATTGATTTTTTAAAGAACCTTGACTATAAACAAATTATTAATGATTTTGCAGAAAAAAATGCAAGGAGAACAATATTCAAAGGTTAATAGGGCATCAATTTCTTTCTTCAGCCCTTATGATTTATTTGCTATCATTGGAGGATACTGCTGGTGTAGGGATATTGTTGCAACATATTCAGATTAATAAATATAAGTATAATTATTTTTGCTATAATTCTATTGTAGTTTGTTACTTTAATCTTTTCATTTTCTTCGGTAATATTTTGTTTCACTTGACGTTGTATTCAAATAATTAATGGCTAGCTTTTTGCACCTTTTTGTACGCTTTTGGTAATATATATATATATATATATATATATATATATATATATATATATATATATATATTCGGCTTATAAAAAAAATTAGGGCATCAATTTCTCAGTTCGCACAGGACATCCAAAATCTTAATGACGACCCTATTAGACCCTTCCTACTGTTGTTACTAAGATTGCTCTTATTGTTGTTGCTTACTTCATTTGGAGAGAGCGTAATGCTCGGATCTTTTCAGATGGTGTGAGTACTCCTTCTGCGATTTGCGTCCGTATTATGCAGATTATCTAGGATCGCCTTTTCGATACTCATAGATTTACTCTTTCTATACCTAATCAATCGTTGGTGTCAAAAAGAATGAGGGTTACATATCTCCTCGTTTTGGGTTTAATTTTCATGATTTAGGGGACTTGCATGCCTTGTTTTTGTTGGTGTGTGTGTCATTTGTTCGCTTTGGTTAGTTTAGTTTGTTGCGGTTTGTTTTGGTTGGGGCTTGTATGCCTCTGTTTTGGTGGCCTGCGTGTCGTTTCTTCTTGGAGTATGTCCCTTGTAACCTTGTAGGTTTTTCTCTTTGGTAATATAATATACTTGCTTACCAAAAAAAAATTCATACCAAATATTTAATCTAGCAACTATCCCGTATAATATATAAATGTTTTAAATTAAATGAAATATAAATAAAATAAAGGTTAAAATGTATTTAAATTAAAAAATAGTCATAGATAATTAAAATTATGAAAAATATACATAATTAATTTATTTATGTTGAATTTAAAAAATATAAATTAAAAATTGAGTTTAATGAATTAGAGTTGATTAATTAATTTTAGAAATGAGATAAAATTATGGGTTTCGTATAATGAATAAAAAAACTTAAAAAAAAAAAATTAATCAATGTATTAAAAAATTAAAAAGCTGTATTTCAGTTTTTTATTTTTAAAATAAGATACTCATTAGTAAAATTTCAAAATCATATGTGTTTACATTAGGAATAAAAAAGTTAAATAAAAACTAAATAATTAATGTATTGAAAATTTTAAAATCTTTAATTTTTATTTATGATCAAAATGAGAGTGTGCTTTTCAAATATATGATTGTGAAATATGCCAAATTGAAATAATAAAAGACTGAAAAATATAGTTAATTAGAGTGGTAGTAGAATATACTAAAGGGGTTTGCTAATGGCACCCCCAAAATTGTAAGGACACCCTTCATGAATAGTGCATTTACCAAAATACTCCTTTAAAATTATTATTTTTTTGTCATTTGGTTGCTATTTGCGAGTGGACAAATTATTTGCACTCTCGCAAATATAATATTTGTGAGTATACTCTCAAATACTATATTTGCGAGTGAGTAATTTTTTGAGAATTGATTACTCGCAAATATGATATTTGCGAGAAAAACAAGTACTCGCAAATATCATATTTGCGACTGTGCAATTTTAAAAATGTTACACACTCATTAAAACTTTTTGATGCTAATAGCTTTCGGACATCTAGAAGGAAAAAAGAACAATGAATTCAATACCGAATAATTTGTTAATACACGGATCCATTTTCTGATAAGTAAATGTATGAAGTTTGTTCCATTACTTTACCTTAAAGCTACAGTTTTTTTATAACTACTCATAGTTTTCTCCCAAATTTAACGTGACGCTCGCAAATAGATATTCGCGAAAGAAGGTAAATTTTCGCAAATTAGTTATTTGCGAGAGTGCAAATTTTTGTACACACACAAATATCTAATTTGCGAATGGTTTTTATTTCTAGCACTCGCAAATTAGGTATTTGCGAGTGTACAAATTTTTGTACTATCGTAAATAGCTAATTTGCGAGTGATTTAAATTTTTAATCCCTAGCAAATTAGCTATTTGCGAGAGTACAAAAATTTGTACACTTGTAAATACCAAATTTGCGAGGGATGAATTTTTTTTGTACACCCGCATATAAGATATTTGCGAGTGTTATGAATTTTTTTTTTTTCACGTTTTGCATCTATCATTAGGTATTTATTTTATTTTGTTTGTTTCATTCTAGTGTTATTGGAGATGGAAAACAGCAATATGTTTGATTCTAATGAGATTAACCAAACGACAGTGGTGGATTGTACAGGAGCATTCACTACTATGGAGATATTTCCTACACGAGATGATTTACTGTGTTGGACTGAAGAGGTTGGAAAGCAAAATGGATTTGTTGTTGTCATTGTGAGGTCAGAGACAGGACAAAAAGGCCGACATACAAAATTTATTCTAGGTTGTGAAAGGAGTGGGAAGTATAAGCCTAAAAAGCATGCATCTTCTAAAGCAACTAATACTCGAAAATGTGAGTGCATGTTCAGAATTAAAGGAATACATTTATCGACGATTGAAGGAAAGATTGAATGATGGATGCTGAAAGTAAGATATGGATTACACAACCATCGGTTAGCTGAAACATTGATGGGTCATTCTTATGTTGGTCGTTTAAGCGAAGAGGAGAAGAAACTTGTTCATGAAATGACCAAGAACAATGTCAAGCCAAAAAATGTTCTGTTGACGGTTAAAAGTCGCGATAAGGCCCTAGAACAGAAATGCAACATTTGCTGAACTTAATACATCAAGATCGATATGTTTCTTGGTATAGAATACATAACGGTTTGGACGTTGTTAAAGATATATTTTGGGCACATGCAGATTCCGTCCATTTGTTGAATACATTTAACATGATCCTCATCCTTGACAGTACCTACAAAACCAATAAATATAGGCTGCCACTACTTGAGGAAGTTAAGGATGCATGGAACAATATTGTTTATTCTGGTGACGAGGTTGAGGATGAGCAATGCCTAATGAGTTTTCATGAAGTATGTGCAGAGTGGCCTATATTAATTGATTATGTGCAAAAGACTTGGTTGGATCCACACAAAAAAAAAAAAATTTGTTGAGGCATGGACTAACCAAGTGATGCATTTAGGGAATACAACCACAAACAGGTATGATCAAACTAGTGTCAAAATTGTTAATGAATCATGTTATGCTATAGCTGATGTTGTTTTGAATGTTTGTTGATAGGGTTGAGTCTAAACATTGGAGACCGAAGAATTTGTTGCAAAACAGCAAGGGTGACATGTGTATGTATTGGGAAACGATGAATAACGTGCTTACGCTGCAACACAATAAGATAAAGGCATCATTTGAGAGGAGCATAACCGTGATTGAACACTCACACAACATTTGTATGGTTATCAGATTGATTGGATTCGTGTCTCGGAGTACGTTGCAACATATTGTTGATGAGTGGAGCAGAGCGATGAATGTAGGTGTTGATAAATCTGCATATGGTTGTACTCTTAGAACTACACACGGTTTACCCTGTGCTTGTGAGCTGACTCATTACAGTATGACGGGTACTCCAATTCCATTGGAGGTAATCCATGTGCACTGGAGGAGATTACATTTTGGCCAACAAGAAGATGAACAACAAACAGATGAAACAGTGTCATAAAAGGAACTTGCGCTTCAATGGGAGGCATTGATTACTCATTTCCGCACACTTGACATTGTTGGTAAAAGGACACTATATCGCAAAGTGTGAGAACTCTGTTGTCATAAGACAACTTTAATGTGCCCCCCACCCGGAATGGTGAAGACTAAGGGGAACCCAAATCCAAAAAGACCAACACGGATGGATTTGATTGTAAACATGACCCATCTTATTTTGAGCATGTCGATGCAATATACTCTGCACATAAGAATAGTTCTGCGCGTTTTTCGTTAAAATCAACTGCCCAAGCAAAGAGGAGACGTTTGCCTTTCTTGAATCAATTTCTTGTGCAGTTTCAGCCATATATTACTGACATAATTAACGTGGACAGTGATGGAAATTGTGGGTATCGTTGCATTGCAGTATTGCTTTGTAGAACTGAGGATAGTTGGCCTTTAATCCGTCAGGAGTTGCATAAAGATCTTATGGAAAATGTTGATTTATATGACCCTCTTTTCGGTGTTCAATTACAAGAACTGAAGTCTTCTTTACGGGACGTGCATGGTGCATGCCAAAAAAACAAGTGGATGACACCATGGTTGTCAAACTCGCAAGTTGACTCGTAGAATCGTCCGAGTCTACGTTTCTAGGTAGGTAAAACTGGTTAACTCGTAGGTAGAATCGGTTTCTGACCAGACTCGGTCAAACTCGGTTTGACTCGATCAAACTCGCGAGTCTAGGTGCAAGTCACCGAGTTTGCAACGCGACTGAGCATTCACCTGAATCTCCACCGCGAACAGAGCCGTAAACTGGTGCACCACCGTGGACCACCACCGCGTGAAGCTGCTCCTCCCCATCCCTGCTAGTTTGCCACGAGCCACCGTGTCTCTGCTTCCTACTACGCCTGTCGCGCGTGCCGCCGTCTCTCGCCTATGCAAGGCAGCCGCGTGAAGGTTGGCCTTCCCCCTCCTTTTGTGCGCCATTTCTGGTTTTGTTTGCTCTAGGATGACTCCTCTATCTCATTGTCTCAAGGTTAGGGAAGAAGAGGGGGTTGTGCCTTGAAGGCCCATATAGTTAAAATTAAAAACAAAATAACACCATCGAATAGTTTGGTTGGTAAACTCCATAGATCCTATTACATAATAATAATAATAATAATAATAATAATAACACCATCGAATAGTTTGGCTGGTAAACTCCATAGATCCTATTACATAATAATAATAATAATAATAATAATAATAGTAATAATGATAGTATTAATTATAATAATAATTATTGTTTTAGGATTATGACGTTATTGTTTTATGTTATGTATATATGCTATTTATATATATATATATATATATATATTTATTTATTTATATTAGGTAGACTCTTACGAGTCTACGTGTCGAGTGTACGTACGCTCCACAAGTCTACGTAGACTCGCGAGTCTGACAACCATGGGTGACACTACCAGAGATGGGTCATGTGATAGCAACAAAATATAAGTTGGTCCTAGTCTCTTTATCATCTGCCAGTATGACGTACTAGACATTTTTCCCCCTTAGAGGTGCACCAACTCGAAACCACCACTCATTTGCATTGGTTTTGTCAACGATAATCACTGGGTACAGGTAATTGATCTAATATTGTTATCTTTTTCATTGTTTATGTTAAGATTATTTGATATTTTAATTGTATTTGCGTTATTTCAGGTATTTTTGAAGGATAGTTGTCCACTTTCTACCATAGCATCACATTGGCGTGGCTTTTCCTGTCCCGAGGCTTATTCATGAATGGTCTTCAATATTTCCACCGCCTAATATTTCACATCATGATGTATACAATCCAATAAACTTAGATGACGATTGACTAATATGTTGTCGTTGTTGTTCTTTGTTGTACTTTTATATTTACATTTTCTTTTATTTTATTTTGTATTTCTAAGCTCATTAATAATAAATAATAACAAAACTACGGTCAATAATAACAATAACAATAATAATAATTACATTAATAAAAAATAAGTGTTCGCATAAAAATAAAAAACAAAAAAATAAAACTACTCAGCGCTCCTGATCCTCCGCTATCTGAAGCACCTCCCGAAGGTAGTTACACATGTCATCTCCCTCCTGTGTGTAATCAACAACCTGATGTAGCATGACGGCAATTCTATCCAACCTGCCTAGCGCATGAACATAAGCCGTCTATAAATGACATAAATACATAATAACATAAATACATTATAGCAAAAAAAAAAAAAATTAGATAACGTTACGATTGGACATAATATATACAGTGCAAAAACTTATTATTCCTTACCCGAGGGGCACAATCAGCATGTGCATCACGTGGAGCCTGTGGAGGTGGGGCTTGTGGAGGTATCAGCATTGGATGCGATTGCCTGTAGTACCAATCCATGTACTCCGGGGCGCACTCAGCTAGATAACTGGTCTGCCTCAACCGAAATAGGTATCTAACAGAGTACAGGTGAGGGGACATCCAGTTAAGACTAATGACCTCAGCCGATGGACGTCGTGGTGGCAGCCGAAGAATCTCCTGCCTGAACTCGAACTGTCACAGTACTCTCTCGGGCAGGTACGGCACTATAGCGTTCCCACACCGAAGGTACCTCGAAAAGTGTGCCAAAGGATCGAGTGGGCAATACTGCCTATATGCGGCCCAAGGTGCCCAGCACACGTCATCAATGGTCAGCACATCCAGTGCCTGCCTGTATGGAAGCACCCTCCCATGACCCCTCTTGCTTCTCCAGCGGTTGGCGCGTACACGCGCACCCTCGTAGCCCTCAACAAGCCTCCGATCTATCACAAAAGTAAGAAAATACGTGTAGATCCACGCCTGTCACAAATAACGAATCAGTTACGAAAACATATCAGAGTTAAAACAATTATAAATTTAATTGTCTAATTTAATAACACACTGGTACCTGAAAGAGTGTCATGTAACCCGCTAACCCACGACACGCCAACCGGGTGGCGACGCCAAGATAACCGTACAATGGCATAGGGCTAAAGCTCCCCATGACCACTATCCCACTTGCTCCAAGTCACGCAATAGCTCGATATATTTGCAGTCAATACGAGTAGTAGTCTTATCTATCAGAAGAGTCATCCCGAGTAGCATCAGTATGAATGCCCTTGCTGCCTCGTCCATTGGACCCTCAATACTCTATGCATCATAAAGGTCCTGCAGCCAAGATAAACTGACAGATGCCCACCCAGTGCCCGTAACCTCCGCCCGAGCCTCCTCATAAGATACCCCTACCAACGACTGTAGCACTGATATAGCAATATCTATGTCCATCTCGGGGGGTATAAACAATGCGCCTCTGATTGGGATGCCCAAAATGCATGACACATCATCCAGCGTGATGGTCATCTCTCCGAATGGAAGGTGGAACGAACTAGTCTCCGGTGCCACCTCTTGGAAAACGCTGTCAGCAGTGAATTGTCTACCATCGAGTAGCTGCAATACATAAGAGAAGACAGACCAGCTCGATCGACATGAGCCTGTACTGGAGGTGGTGGTGGTTGACGCTGGCCAAACCACTTCTGCCACTTTTTCTAGTGCGAAAAACCCTAAGCGGTTCCTCCCGGTCCTGCACACATAAAAATAAACGTCTTGTCATGAATTATACAACAACAACAACAAAAACACTTAAATGTTTTAAAAACAATAAACAATAATTACCTCTTCGTGCCACAAGTTGTAAGCTATGTGGTCCTTGAATGAAATCAGCAGCGATGTATTGGAAGGTCCTCCAGGAAATGATCCCTCCTCTGCCTGTGCATCAATATGCATCTCGTCCTCATGTCCCTCGTACTGAGGTGGCTTGTCCTGCTCGTACTTAGGTGACTCGTATGGAGGTTGAAGTCTACGACGTCCCTCTCTGCTCGGGAAGCTCTACTGTCAACCAATCTCCGACGGTGCGAAGCAATCATGGCCCTGCGCTGCTCTCGACGCTGTCACTAAGCCTCCGCTCTCGTAACCTCAATCGCCATCCTAATGGCCTCAACCTCCCTACCAGCCAACCAACCTGCTTCGCTGCTGCGCGGCATAACTGAAACAAATAACAAATTAAAATCGATAATTTAAAAAAAAAATATTAAGTCGCAAATACCATATTTGCAAGTGAAGAAAATATTTCTTCACTCGTAAATAACTTATTTGCGAGTCAGAGTAATTTTTCTTCACTCGCAAATACCTTATCTGCGAGTGAAGACAAATTTTCTTCACTCACAAATACCTTATTTGGTAGTTCTGGATGATTTCGCAAATAAGGTATTTGCGAGTGAAGAAAACTTTTCTTTACTTTCCAGACTCGCAAATACCTTATTTGCGACAGCACGAATTAACCAAAAATTTCGTAATTACCTAAATTTCGAGTGAACAAGATATTTGCGAAAATGCTATACTTATTTGCGAGTTTTCAGAAAAAAAATTACCAACTCTCTAAAATTGTTAATCTGCGAGGGAAAGAATGGGGGAAATATTGAGTTTTAAGGGTTTTTTTTGGTGGGGATATTTTGGTAAATGTATTGTTCATGTGGGCGTCCTTAGCAATTTTGGGGGGTGCCCTAAGCAAACCCCTATACTAAGTTGAAGTAAATAAAAAATTATTTAATTAATTGGACCTATATCAATTATTAATAAAATTAATTAGAATATATAAAAAAGTAATACTACTAATGCAAATAAAAAATATAAAAAAAAAAAATTATTAATGTTGTGTGTAAAGTCGTCTGACTCGTCGGAGAGAGAGTAGCTAAAAAGTAGCTAAAAAGAATATTTTATGTTCAAAGATAATACGAGGCTAGTGATTATTATAACTGTCCGGACTGTTTTCAGGATTGTCGAATATTCCCATAAACCAACACGAGTCTTTTTGCATCTTCTTTTCCGGAGCCCAGAACATAAGAACTCTGGTTAAGCGTGCTTGAGTTGGTGCACTTGTGGGATGGATGACCTTCTGGGAAGTTTCCTAGAAAGCGCGTGAGTGAGGGCAAAGCATGCTGAAAAGACTCGTGTCGGTTTATGGGGGCAGTCGACAATCCTGAAAGCAGTCCGGGCCGTTTCAATTATCTACCTACTATATTTGCTAGTCATTGCTCTTGAACTGCTTAAACAATTACCAATCAAGGGTTGATCGAGTGATAAACATCTCGACCACATAAGGAGGAGAAAACAAGTTCGAATCTTGGTAGTAGGTACACTCTAGTTAGGAGGTCGCGAAAACCAACAGTTAATTCTCTACTCTAAGCAGTCGATCGAGATTTAGTCTCATAATCGGTTCTGTGATATTTGGGACTGATAAGGGCGGGGAGTGATCGCTGATGCAAAAGATGAAGCACGAATAAGGAGCGGCTCCTGACAAACTTCTAGGCGGAGGGACACATGAACGATCCAGATTCACACCTGAAAAAGATGGATTCAGAGACTGTGCATATATAGAACTGTATAGTTGAGGAAGGTTTAAATCCATTGATCGGTATTACCTATAACAGTAAGATATATCTTCTTTTCGGAAGCCCATCACTTAAGAACTCCAAAGTTAAGCGTGCTTGACTTGGAGCAATTCTGGGATAGGTAACCTGCTGAGAAGTTTTCCTATGAAGTGTGCTAGTGATGACAAAGCACGTTAAAGAGACTCGTATTGGTTTATGGAGATAGTCGTCAATCCGAAAAACAATCTGGGACGTTACAGGTCCAAAGGGCCAAAACTTGTGAGATACCCTGAGATGCTACTAAAGAGTCAAAGACCCTAATTACGGTGGTTAATAAAGAAAATATATTTAAACAATTGAATCAAATGAACATGAAACAAAAAAACCCCATTGTAAAAAAAAAAAACCTTTTTTTTTTGTTTTTCTAAAAAGCATAAGGCACTTTTCTAAACCTAATTATAATCCATTTCATGGGATTGAGCTTTTATTTTCTTAAAAAAAATACTATAAAACACTTGAGTGTTTAAAGTTATTTTTATTTTATACAATTTTAAAATATATATATATATATATATATATATGTATATATAATTTTTTTTAAAGTAATTAGTTAATTAATTCATTAAATTTTAATAAATATCTTTATTTTTTATAGTAAAAATAAATTCACTTTAAAAAAATTGACCATCCACTTACAGATATATTAATTTGAAATTCAAACACCATCCATTGAAATGCATAAGCAGAAGCCCCACGGGATTGCTGCAGATACAGAGATGTCAGATAGGACAGCACAAGTGCACAACCACGCAAACTAACTTCCACTCGCCACAGAGAGCGCGTGTGAAAGAGAGGAAGCTCGTGACATTTTGTGTCAGAGCTGACTGAAAAAAGGTTTGCCACTCTCACTGACTCACTCTCAGAAAGATGGATCACTTTTTGTTTGCATGTGATATCCCTCTCTTCGCCTTCGGTACTCACTAATCTCTTTAGATATAGTGTATTTGGAAATGATTACATTTTTTGAAAAAATTGTTGTTATTTGAGATTAAAAAAGAATTAGAATAAATCTGACGTATTTGAAAAAAAGTAAGTAAAGCGCGAAAAGTTTTTTTAAAGGTAGATAGAAAAAAAATTATGTGAACTAAACTTATAAACATTAATAGATGATTATTATTATTTTACATTCAATTAAATATTTTTTTTAAATTATTTCATACTTTTATAAAAATAATTGAACGCAAAAAAAAATTTATATACAAATTATTAAAATCGTTTTCAACTAATATATTTAAATATAAAATGGATTTCATCATAATTTATTATAAAAAGTTGTTGTAAATTTAAGTAATTATAAAAATAATTAATTTTTCACAATCATTTCAAACAAATACTTAATCTTATTCACTCACATTATTATAGGTGCGAGAATCAAAATAGTGATATAAAAAATAAGATAATTTAACTTAAATAAATCATAAAAACAAGTTTTTGTGCTCAATAAGGCTAAAGGTCTAACAAGAAAAAAAAAAAACTAGACACAAGAAAATACATAAGGTATGGGAGCACCACGCAAATCACTCAAAAGTAAGCTAAGGAGACCCCTCGACGAAGATTCAACCAAATGGAGAACTAGTTCTTTGAGAAAGACTCCAATTTGCCAACTAATTAGCACAATCATTTCCTTGGATGGCCAGACACAAATCTTAGTGAGCAGTTTGTTATAATTACTTCCCTGTAAGCCAACTAGCCAGCAATAAAGAGATAATTGTAGCAGAAAATGATATTACAACCACTCTCTTCAAACCTTGTTCCAAGCAATTTCAAACTGGGCAATTCTGTAATCTTTCAACATTCATGTTGGGGATTCGTCCTCCACGATTTTATAGGTTATAGTCGGTTACTAAGTGTCTATTTTTTCTTTATTTTTTAAAATCATTATTTTACTCCAAAAAAACTCAAATGCTTTCAGATTCAGAAGCCTCTTCACGGCGTTCAGGACAATCGCCAGCTTGTCGGGAAGTTTATGGCATTCGACCGCCATATGAACCCGGTCGTCGGCGATCGCGATGAGTTCCGAAAGCTCCCACCCGCCAAGGGAAAGAAACTAGCTGAGGAACGCAGAATATGGCATGACGTGTGACTAATTCCCACCGCCGCACTCTTGACCTCGTCCTCTTCCATGGCGAAGAAGTCATCTCCATGACAGTCGAGGACTCACCACCTCTCCAAGAGTCCTGCGCTAAGGCTATCAATGTTGTCGCGTTAGGCGGCCCTGTCATTGGTCGCGTCGCCGGAAGGGGAATTTCTACTGCTCCGCAGGAACGCGAGGTGTCGGTGGGCCCGCTCCTGGTATGAAGCAGCTGCAATCTCTTGTTTGCCACAACTCTCGACGCCACCAGTTTCATACCCAACCACGACGCCAGTGATGCGATAGCCTAGCTAGATGTTGAGGTATCCAGGGCCGGGAGATGAAAGTCTTTTATCTATTGCGTTCGCAAGATGTTGATGACAGTGATTGGGCGAAAATCGATGAAGTTGGCCATTGGTTGTTGGGTAGGTGCTGGATGTCTGGATTGCTGAAATTTGGAGGTCAAGGCACATTGGAATGGTTTAATCACATGATCGGTTACTCCGATTTCACACCTTAAATCTTGTCCTTCCATTTATTTTAATAATAAAATCAATATCAGGGATGATTGGTGTATCTATCCTCGAAATATTTTAAGGAAGGTTGAGGACATTCCCAATTTCCAGACCTTTGAGAATACCCTATAGTTCAACAGAGAAAGAAGAATATATACCTATATGAGAGACATATCCCATGACCCTCTTGCCCTAATGATCTCTGATTATACCATCACACCCCGTTGGACCCTGGTTACTCTTGGAAGCTCCATCTTTTGTTCAGGTCTCTACCGTCTAACAAACTCCTCATCAAATACTTGTGTGTGTGTGTGTGAGAGAGAGAGAGAGAAGGGATCCATTTACAATAGTATAATTCATTTTTCACTTACACTCAATCTCAATCATTGATTTTATTTTCATCCAATGATATAAAATTATTAAAAAAGTTAAAATCACAATCACTGTTAGATGTAAATCAACGACTGAGATTGTATGTAAGTGAAACCTAATCAGTAAGCAAAACCTAATCTTCACCTTCGGTATATTATTATGCAAGGAAGATATATTATTCTCATTTTTTAAAATGTAATAAATTGGTCTTACTCCATATGAGAATGCGAATGGCATCCACCGCCCAACAAAAATATCTATCGAAAGTTTGGCAAGCTTCCTTTGCCCACCTCTCGTTCTCTCACACAGACTCATTTTCTCATTTTCTCCCTTCCAAACCCACCACATGACATCCATCACACATCCTTTCAATAAGAATCTCCACTGTATTCATATTCCCGGGACAAAACAAAAAGATATCATCAACTAATTTTCTCACAATCATTATGAGAGTGTATGCAACTTGCATCAAATAAAATTCAGGAAAATCATATCATATCCAAGTAGCAGGATATTCTAAAATATAAAAAAAAATGGTATATATAAGCTTAAAGCTCAAATTATGCTCATTAAGTAGATTATTATGATAAATTGCGGCAATTAATTATTAATTAACTATAATAATTATTTATTACTTAATAATATGATTAACCAAACATGTCAATTTGGATGCTTTAGGTTTATACAAAAGTTTCTCTTCAAAACAATGCAACATGTAAACTAGGGTTAATTTATTATATCGATTTAATAAATAATTCACTAAATTTAATAAATTATTGTTTTTTGGTGGATAAAAAATGATATAGTAAGGGGAGTACCCCCAATACTATAGCAAACATAGTTTTGTAGACAAGTCTAAGATCTCAAGAGGAGGTAAAAGCTCCACTCGGATAATATTTATCTTATAAAATTAAATTTATAGTAAGTCATTTTCAAACACGAAGTGACGAAGCTACTCACCTAGCTAGTCCCTAGGTGTTAGAAGATTTTTCTTTGAAGACCAATATAGGATTTAAAATATGTGAGGAGGTCTTTAATTCACACTCAAAAAAAAAAAAAAAAAAACTCAATAGGAACCTTAAACACTTGTAACTGTCAAGTATCAACTTGTGTTGACTTGAAATAAATAAATCATTAATTCAATCTATAGTTGATTATAAACTAATACATAATTAATCAATTGAGTTACTTGACCTATTTAATATGTGTTTGAATTAACTCATTTTATATTAAAAGCGAACTTTTGAAAACAATAATTATTTTTTAAAATTTAAATTATTAAACTTGCAATCCATCTAGAAATTTACAAAAATGAAGAAGATGCAATCACTTGGTAGAAATTTTAAGGATATGTTTGATACAATGTTTCTGAAAAGAAAACGGGTTAACGTATTTTGATTCCCACCAAACGTGCTATCAAAATGGCAATCAATCCTTTTTTTTGTTTTAAAAAAATGACTCTTATCTTTGTTCAAGAGGAAAATCTGGGAGCGGAACGTACTTTTGACACCCACAAAGTCTTATCTCATGTATGCAAACTAGAATTATTCTTAGCATGTACATTGTTTTTCTGGATCCAATTAAAATAAATAATGGAGAGGTCAAAAAAAATATAATAATGGAGAGCTGGACCATCTATTCTCGAGTATCTTTGATTTGCTTTGTTTGTTCTCGAGTATCTAAAGCCAAGATATAATTAAAAGCAAAATTCTCGATTTGGCGCACATGTGATCATGAAGTAGATTCCTCGCTTCCAGATATATGTACCTGAATTCTTGGTTTATAGTATAATAATAATATATCCAAACATTGGAAGGCAGTTTAATGGTTTTTTATATTGCATTTGATGACTTCATCCGTCCACACTTAAATCCAATGTTGTAGAGTAACTCTAATCATAGAATCCATTTTGAGTTCTTAGTTCTTTTTTAGTGGAGCTTATAATGTGACATAGGATTTAAGAATTCTCATTAATTTTCACTTTAATGATAAAATTCAATTTGAACTCTTGACTTACTTTTAATGGATTTCACAAGTAACTTAACTTTCATAAGAATTTGATTCTTCTACAATAACTGTTTAGAAAGAACTTCTAACTTAGCTTCTTTCAATAGTGGATCTAAGAACCCGTTCTAATTGGCTTTAAAAACTCCACTAGCAACATCCATGGGAGATGTCCTTAGTACGGAGGATTTTTGACAAATTACAATGGCAAATATATATTCATTGTCTATGCATGTATATATTTATGGCTTTTCATCAATATACTCACATATTCATTGACAATGACGAACCTTTTCTTTTCTTTTTTAGCTAAAAAATTGAATTACTTCAAACTTGGATGCCTCTATGCCAGTTCCTCTCCATTTTGTTTATTTGAAAGGATTATATGGCAACTCGAACTTTAACGTATGACATTCGCTCTCGTTTATTTAAATAAAATATTTCTCAAAATGCAAGCTATAACATGAAATTATTAAGTATGATGTTCCCACATACTTTATAAATATATAGGGCATATCTAGTGCGAGTGATTTTTTTATGTGAGAGTGAGAGGAAGAAATCTTGGCCATTAAAATTATACATGAATGATCAAGATTAAAAGTTGGTTAGTGATCATGTAATCACTTAAAAAAATCTTATGATTTTATGTTCTAATTTTGACTATTCATGGTTTGATCTAAACGTTAAGATTTGATCATCTGACTCATATAAAAGCATTCATCTCACTTGATATATCTCATATATATAAAAGACGTATTGATAAATTAGATTTTCATATAAGTTTATGTTTTTGATTTGTAGGTTATTGTAGGATTTTATTTTACTTTTGTTCTATTTAATTTACTACTTTTTTGTTTTGTTTTGTTTATTAGGTGGATTGGTGGAGAATCAAGAAGGAATTGGTGGAAAATAGAAGGAATTATAACCCACCAATATTGGAGATTACACCCATAATTCGTGATGCAAGAATGGGAAACAGAAGGAAATACGGTCGGGCAGTAAT
The DNA here is from genome assembly GCA_039655645.1 of Ammopiptanthus mongolicus. Lineage (NCBI taxonomy): Eukaryota > Viridiplantae > Streptophyta > Magnoliopsida > Fabales > Fabaceae > Ammopiptanthus > Ammopiptanthus mongolicus. Next base: position 21,062,793 of record CM077348.1, on the reverse strand, counting down.
GGCCATTATGGCTGTATTTCGTGGACGCTGGAATACCAAAGATGGATCGGAGAGAAATACGGCTAGACAATAATGGCCATTATGGCTGTATTTCGTGGACGCTGGAATACCAAAGATGGATCGGAGAGAAATACGGCTAGACAATAATGGCCATTATGGCTGTATTTCGATGAAAGTCAGAACAACAAGAGTCATCAGTGCGAATTACTGCCTGCCAGTAATGGTCATTATGATCATATTTTGGATCAGTTTTGTAACAACTCAATTATTGCTTTTGAAGTATTCCAAAAGTTGTTTTAATGGGGTATAATTGGGGCTGTAAAGGGCTATAAAAGGGAGCTTCTCTGATGAAAATAAGGGACAAAATTCACCTCTAGTTTCGCCCTTTCTCTTAGTTGTTCTTTGTAAGTTTGAGATTTCTTGTTGTTTTTCTGAAAGTTTATATAAGTTTTTTATTTTCTTTCCTTTCATCTCTATCTCTGTTTGTACTTCTTTTCTCTATTTATTTTCTTAATGTTTCATCTATATTTGGTTGTTTTCATTATGAGTATGAGTGAGTAGTTTTCTAATCTTAAGATTATGGCAATTCCAATGGTGAATTATTGTTATTTTTGATTTTCTTTTGTTATGGGTGTTGTTCCTTTTAATTCAACCTTGGTGTTCTTAATGCTTGCAAATATTGTATGATTTCATATATCAAGTGAAGTAGTGAAAGGTGAAGCTTGATATTATAACTATAAGGTTGAACAAGAGTTTTTGAGTCATGAAAATAGTTTCTCTTCTATTGAGGCCTCTGAAAAATATTTGTTCTTAATGAATTTTTGCTAGTACTTCTACCATGAAAATAGGACGTTTATTAGTTTAAACACAATATCTATACACACAGAAATCAGTAGATTGGATTGAGATTTTTTTTAAACCTGGGCCAAACTTGAAATGTTCTAGATCTAGTTGGTTGGGTTGTAATTAAGGTCAAACTTGTATGTTTGATATACATTAAATAAAAATATTCTGCTAAAATAATTTTTGAAATAAAAAATTGAAATTTCGTTACACATAATCCATCTTAGTTAAAAATTGCATATGTCACAAATAAATCAAAAAGTCACATAATTAGTCTTACAAAAACAAAATAAACACTACAAGAAATTTTGTGATTAGCTACAACAAATTTAGTAGCTAATTTGTAACTAATCTCTAACAAAAAATTAACTACAAATTAGCTACGAAATAACTATGAAAATAGCCGTAGCATGAAATGAGCGGCAAATTAGCTAGGAAAATTATTCCTAGCTAATTCGTAGTTAATCTTAAAAAAACCTAGCAATTTTGTAGCTAATCCATAGTAACAAGTTGTTCAAATTTGTTTTTTCCAAGCTATATAGCTAGGATATTGTCATAACGATTTTGTAGTCAATCTATAGCTAAAATTTTATAGCGATTTTTTTAGTTATTTCTTAGCTAATTCAAAAAAATTAAAAAAAAAATCAGTCACTAAATTGGTTCCAAACACCTATTCCGGGGACCAATTTAGCGATAGATATTTGTCAACTTTATTATCTGGTTGTAGATCTAAAATAACATGCCAAAACAGAAACAACAAAACTTACAAATAACAATAAAATAACTCTTAATAATTCACAAGAAAAGCAAACTGACTATAATAGAGCTGAATAACATCTCTATCTTTGTTAACAATTAAAAAGAAAAGAATTTTATATAAGACTAATATATAACAGTTTAAATTATATTTTTGACATAAATTCATTCTCTTCATTTGAACAAAACAGACACCACAACAAGGGCATGCGTAAGATAGGCTCTTTCAACATCTAACAGCCAAAATAAGCAAAGCAAATAAACTAGGTATTTTTATTTCTAATCAATAAAAAAAGAACTAATATCCTCATATAAGTGGAGAGTGAACGTTTTAGTTGATTATATGTGTGTTTGATATCATGGTGGGGACCGTCGGAATTACTTTTGTACCTGTCAAATGCGATTCTGATAAAAAAATAGATGTTTAATTACACGTTTGGGGACATAATTTTGTATCCAGAATCGATTCTACCAGAAGCAGCTTTGGCGTAGTTTCTGCTTTTGGATTGAAAAATTACATTAAGTTTTCCATCAAACTTGTTTTTAAGGTAAAAACATCAAAATATAAATCACTTCACTTCAAACTTAATTATATTAAAATCAATTCTACAAAATCAATTCTATCCAAAATCAAAATCAAGTTTGTCAAACACTCATCCCAAACACACAATTTTACTCGTTTAAGTTGAATTTTCCAGAACCCTGTGGATATGTTAGAACTCATTCCAATTTCCAGCAAGGCTACCGATTAGTAACTTCTGGTATGGAGCATGCAATTTCATCTTTTTGGAATGGTTATTGGTGATATACGTGAGTTATTGGCTAAACCAACTGTCCAGCTGATCCACATCTATCGTCAAGCTAATTATTGTGCATATATGCCTTGGCCAAGGGTGGGAGATATATGGGAGATGACTTATATATTCAAGCTGTTACATACGCCTCCTGCTAGCTTCATTTCTTTACTTGCTGCTGATGCAGCGGGGGTCCTTACTTTGAGGAGTTAGTTTTGTTTTGTTGGTTTTGTTTTATTTTACTCATGTACAAAAAAAAAAAGGCAAAATAGGTTAATTGGTCACATATATTTATTTAATTTTTCACATCGGTCCCATAAGTTTTTTTTTTTTCAAATTTATCCTACACGTTATGTTTCGTTTCCACGTTAGTCATTTCCGTCAATTTCGACCTACGCCGTCAGATCAAGAGCCACGTGTCGCACTAATATCATGGCCACGTCAGCTCAAAACTAACGACGTTAGGTCGAAATTGACGGACAAGACTATTGTGGAAACGGAATATAACGTGTAAGACCAATTTGAAAAAAAAAAACTTATGAGACCGATATGAAAAATTAAATAAATGTATAGGACCAATTAACCTATTTTGTCTAAAAAAAGATATACACGTTTTATCTCTATTATTTATTAGAGTACATACTAAAATTAATATATAATGAACTGAAAAATAAATATTTATGTAAATTGTACTTCTTTTTATAAGATATCAAAATTATATATTTCATTTTTAAAATCAAAAAATAAAAATTTATTTTATAAACAAGAAAGTATATAATTAATCTTTAAAAAAAATAAGTATATAAATATAAAACACTCATCATAAATATATTTTTTATTTTTTACTAACTTAATAGTGTTAAGTTAATAGTTAGTTTAGTAAAAAAAAATGTAAATAGTTAGTAAACATTATAAAATGGAGTAGAGTGTAATTTACAGTCAAGTGTGAAGTTTATTATTAGGAATATTTTTTTAATTAAATTTTTTTTACATAGTCAACCAATTAGAAATTGTCACATAAGCTAAAATTTTGACTTTTTTTCTAACTATCTTAAAAAAATAATAAACAAAAAAAATCACGCATGCCATGATTTCTGATTGATTGAAAGTATAAAAGAACTTTACACTAACAGTGTATAATAATTAACTCTTATTATTATAATAAACTTAAAAGTGATAGATAGTATTTTTTTTATGATGATATATATTTTTTTATCTTCTGTAAATGTAAAATGTTCAATACTTAATTGCCATGATTGCACTTTTTACTCTAATTTCAAATAATGATTGATTAGCTAACTAAATCTGTCCATGGGCCAATCATGAAATCCATAATATTAACAAAAATACTGACTTAATAACACCGGCTATACAATTAAGCTTTATAACAACCTTTTTTCTGATATGTTTATCGATTTTGAATAGTAGGAACTGGGAAAGGATACAAAGAGAAAGAAAAATATGATGTATGAATTGAAAGAGAGCAAAGATTATGTTGGCTGATGAAGCAACCCTCAACCTCTATCTCTTGAGAGGAATAAGTGGTGTCTTTTGGTATAGAAAAAGTTTTCTCAAGAAACATGAGTATTTCTTTGACTAAGATAGAATTCTACTTGTTATTTGTTAGGAACTCCATCCACATCTTTATTTTGCCAAGAACAACAAAACAGGTAACTTTTACAAGCAAATTAAAGAACCACCCAATCTTTAAAAGGACGAGCTACCACTCCATTTATGACAATACAATTATAATCCCAGCTAGCTTTATTATTAGCTGTCATTACACTAATAATTAGAATAAAAATCTTACTAATGAGTGTTTTTAATACATTCGCTAAAGAATCCATAAAAAACAAGTTATTATAAAAAAAACTAAACATACTACTTCTCAGAATAATAAATAGGCAAAATAGGTTGATTGATCCTATACGTTTTTTTTTTTTTTACTTTTCATATCGGTCCTATAAGTTTTATTTTTTTTCAAATTGATCCTACACATTATGTTCCATTTTCATGTTAATCATTTCCATCAATTTCGACCTTATGACGTCAGATCAAAAGTCACATGTCGGACAAACGTGATTGTCATGTCAGGTCAAAACTGACGGCTTTAGATCAAAAGTGAAGAAAATGACTAACATGGAAACAGAACATAATGTGTAGGATCAATTTGAAAAAAAATAAATAAAACTTATAGAACCGAGTGAAAAGTAAAAGAAACGTAGAGGACCAATTAACCTATTTTGCCTAATAAATGATCATTTTCCCATAAAAAGTTTCTTTT